>VXAC01007146.1:806004-1011762 GCA_013399225.1 Rhipidura dahli
AAAAAAAAAAAAAACAAAAACAAAAAAACCACCACAAAAGCCACAAACAATAAGAACAACCCCAAGAAAAATAGCAACACCACCACCAAATGCTTAATGTCAGTCTGATCATTCTGGGTCCATTGTACATGAGCTCCTGGGACATGGACTGGTCCAATAAGGAAACACACAGGAGTGTTCAGACAGATCTGGTTGCAGTACTGTCTCCTTTTCACCTTTAGAACAGCAACAGAAAATAACATGTTTATGTCCCATCCACATGGTACTGATTCTAGTCCAATCTCCAATGAAATGTTTTAATACAGCATAACAAAACCTGACAGCCTATGTTTTGATCTGAATCAAGGAAGGCAGCTGGGGATTACATACACATGGAGACAAGTTAGTCTGACTGCTCCTTCTCTGTTTTTTGGACTGAGAACTGTGACTTTGAATTTCAGCTCAATGGCAATTTTTTTCCCAAGAGAGGGACACCCAATAATTGAGGAGAGATACCAGATATAAAGAGTTCTCTTCCCTACATTAGGCAGACACACACACCCATGCACTCTAAAGTTAAAATACATACATGTCTGTACCAGGCTTATCAATATGGACAAGATTATTTTTACCAACTGCCTTGTATGCCTTCAGTATTTCAATATGCAATCTGCAACAACTAGCTGCATCTTATACAGCACCTTTTGCTCTTTGGCACATCACATAAATTCTCTTTGCATCCAGCAGCGGGAAATATTTTCCTTGCATGTGTTCTTGATTTATAAGTTTAATTAGAAACTTTTATGCTTTATACTGAAATACCCTGAGAACAGTTTGACTTGTCTGTGCATAAACAACAGCATTAGAATTCCAAACACATCTTCCCTGTATCTGCATGTTGATGCCCACAATATCTTGTGCAACCATCAAAGAGAGTATTGCAAGGCACACAAAAAAACATTGGCATCACATCCACTGTTCTTACCTTCCAATTCATGTAGATATTTCAGCACATGCCAAACATTGCAAAAAAGAAGAACTTCTCTGAAGGCAAGAGAAGAAGCATGTAAAAACTCTGCTAGGGCAGGACCTTACCACAGCTCTTACAGACCTTCACAGATGGCACTGGCTCATCCCCACAAATGTGATGCATTAACTTGCAAATAACCCTTTGATTTTAACAGTGTCAAGTAACAACCACAAGTCTTGGTCCCGAGTGCTCAGCAAGAAAAGTAATAACATGTAATACTTTTGGAATTATGCAAAACTGAGGTGGCATCATTAACTTTATCTTATAATTAAAGAAACCAAGGCACAAGGCTTGAGTGATATTCATCAGCAACAGGAAAGCCAGGCATACAATTAACAGTTTTGTGGCTGCTCACCCATTACACAGAGTCCAGGGAAGTAGTAGGGTCAAGCTATGTTTAAAGGCATGAAGAATGAACAAGATGATTCCGTGTTTAAAGCTCCAGAATTAGGGCCTAGAGCAGCAAAATTGAGAGTCTAGCTCTGTCACAGAATTACTAAGAGATACTGAGTGTTTCATTTAGTCCTGCCATATTTGAGCTCACTTGTTGTAAAACAAGATTAAATACATTTTCTTTCTCACAAATGTGGAGAATCTCTCTGCCTCTTCAGTAGGTTTTCTACCCACACAGATTTGGTTTGGCAAAAATACTTTTTGCTGAAAGAAGACTGACCAAACATGTTCAGCCAGCCATAAACAGAGAAGGAACTTTCTCATTATCTGGGTTTATCAAAGTCTGAAAGGGTCTCGGTCTTTTGTGAGGCTCTGCTCAGTACTGTAGCAGAAGCAAATTGTGATCCCAGTAGAGTACAGATTAATCTCAGTCAGAGCATCACTGGAATGGAATGGACTCATTACCTTAAGAAACAAAATATTATTTCTAAATACAGTCCTTTGTTTAGACACAGTGATGAGTCAGAAATGGCGATGGCAGAAATTTTAAAGAAAGGACATCCCACAAATTATTTTGCACTCTGAGCTGAATGGTCAAGTGTTTGCAGAGAAGGTTAATCACAGGAATGATGAGAGCACTCCAGAACCCTCAAACTCTGGCAACAGCATTTCCACCTGCTTCATTTCACCAACTGCCTCAGTCACAATTGCACCACTGAATATTTGTGCCTTGAGAAGGGGCACCATTAACAACAAGGGCCCTTTAAATGTTGCTGAAGGACGGGAAACTGGAGTGCCTTGCAACTCCCCTGCTCCCTTTTAATGTAGAGAAACTCAGCGTGAAAGAGACTCAGCATAAGCTTTTCCTGGGCAGCTCTGGCTCTGTTTCCCACCACACACCGACATGGCAGCTCTTCCCAGATCCTCTGTGCCAGTGCTGTAGCAGAAGCAAACCCCTTTGCCTGTGAAAAAGAACAAAGGGCACTGACTGTGGCAGCACGTCGGCAGCAAAGAGCACTGGGGAAGGGGAAAATCCAGGTCTGAACTCTCCTCAAAGAGTCAGGACTCTGAGTTCAACATAATCCATGGTTTTACCAGAAAACTTTGATAAGGTGGGTAATTATTGGCTGAGTAACCCCTTGCTATCCCTAAAATCAATTACCTCTCCTTCGGCATTGATTAAAACAACCCGTTGGTATTTTCTCACGATCTTGGTTTCAACACTGTTGTTAGATGCTCTCTCTGTGAGCAGACTATTCTCCTTTGGCTCTTATAAGTGCAACTCATAAGCAGAGGATCAGTCAGTAGGAAGTTTTCTTTTAGTTCTCTTTCTCCTCTCCACAACCTCTGATCATTGAAGTTAGTGACTGACAGACCAAGGTGAAACTACCTTAACTTTGTACACTTAGCACATGAGTAATGTGAAAGATATAACGTAGCATTTTCTCACATTAAAAAAATGCACCCTGATGTGTTTCACCCTTAATTTGTAAATCAACGAATTAATTATTGAGCCAATAATCTCAGCTTCATAACAATAACTGGAGGGTGCCCTCAGAAACAAAAGCATAGAGTAACTTTTACTTCTCCAAAGTACTCCCCTGATACAACCTCCGAGGTCTTGTGATTTGTTATTCTGTTTATAAATCTTTCACCAGTTATCAGAATTGGGGCATGTAGTGCTGGGACTACCAGCATTGTATCTGAATTATAGTGGCCAGTTGCATATTTACTGCCTGGATCAAATTGCATCCTAAGGGCTCTGAATGTAACAAACAATCTCCCTACTATCACCATTCGATATTTTATTTTCATCATGTCTGGGCCATGTGGCAATTTCTGTGTTCCCGTGATGCCAGTCTGTGTAAAGAATAACAGGAGTCCCAAATATCCTGCAATTCAGACAGATAGGGCAGACTCTGGCAGAAAGAAAGGGAGTGCTATTCTGCCTGTTTCTCTCAACTGGGAGTTTAAGGCAGGAAAAGATGTTGTGGTCCGCTCTGACTTGCAGTGTTTTACTTATGCTTCTTTCTCAAGGCTCAACCCCAAGACACTCCAGCCTTCGTTAACAGCAGATGAGACAGAGCAGATCTGAGCTCTGAAGATCAAGTGTCCTCCTTGACCCTCAGCCTGGGTGTAGCACATGCAACAGAACACTGTGCTGCTCCAACACACGCTAGGACTTATTTACAAGGAGGGAGTGTACCAGCTCCGAGAATGCGGATCAGGGATATGAAGAGGTTTTCTTGTACTGGCTCCAAAAAGAATACATTGGAGAGCTGATTAAACATCTTCTTCACAAAGTTTTTGAGGTGAAAAGCATTTTGAGTTGAACAAATTCACAAAGAACTTCTTTGTGAACACAGAAATTTAGGAGGTTTCAACAAAAAGTTAGCAGCACAGAAATTGAAATTCCCTTGTGTATCAGCTCTCAGAAAACACAAACAACCCTAATTCATCCTTTGGTAGGATGAGAAGAAAAGACCTTTCAAAAGATGGGGTCCAGGAATAATAAGGAAGCAGGAGTACTTGCAACACAAACACGCCAACTGTTGCACGGGCTACCAAAAGGCAGGCAATATTTTGGGAACAACCCACTCCCACACTCCCCTACCACATCTAAAAGCACAAGAAAAAAAGAAAGTGTGGAGGAACTCAAGGCTAATCAAGAAAAACCACTGTCAGGACCAAGAATAAGTTCTCTCCTAGTCTATAGCATGTTAACCCTGAACACAGCAGACACAAGGACCTGTGTCTGTAAGTCAGGCTCTGCAAATAAAACCAGTCCTACCCTGATGCTAGGGAGGATTTTGAAAGAAAAAAAAAAGAAAATAGAAGAAACAAGTTCGAAGCATAAGACTGTCACCATGGCTTATTCTTGTATCACTTTCAAATTACTCTTAATCATCACAAACTCACAGAACGGTCCCTTCAAAGTGGTAGGTGTCACAGGGCTGAAGCTGGGGGGCATGTTGATGAAAACAAGCAGAGAAGCAGGCGCACGTCTGGATTGCTTTAATTTTGTGGTTTTATGTCAAATGCTGAAATGTACTCTAATGCTCTTGCATATTTAATTTCCCTTGTTCTTTTCAAACACTAACAAATGTGACTGCTTGCACTGCCAAGATGCAGCAAATTAAAGCAATATACAGAGTCGAAATGTGACCTTGAACTATTGCTAGATCATTACACAAGGCACACCAGCAAGCATGTTCCTCTCCCAGTGCAGTCCCTTCTCATGGCATGTTATGTGATTCCAACACGACAGTCTTGCAACATAAATTCCACTGAAATCACGGTACAGTCCAAATTTCCCATTCACTGCAATGGGAGTTTGTCTAGTAAAAATAATTAGACCTGCAGGGAACTGTCCCAGAGTCTTGCCAACACCAGTGAACAAAACCCTCAAAGCTTACCAGTTTTAGCTCAGAAGTTCACTGATGTTCTCCCAGTAGGATTGCTCTTCCTCATGAAAACTGAATGTACTGCTGATATTTTGTGTGATGAAGACCAAGGCCTAATGAAAGGCATTTAAATCTGTGCTAGCGAAGAGGAAATTCAGACTTCTGAAAAACAAAGAGATGTCTGAGCAGCTGGAAATACTCAGTATGATCCTCCAGCTGAACACAACTGTGCTGGCAGACAGGAAGAAAACTCAGGAAGAAAGGCAGGGCTTGATCTTACACACCACCCCATGGACTACCCTCTTAAGGGTTTCCCCCTGCCAAAAAAAATAAGAGAGGAGACAGGAGGGAGAGATCAAGAACACCACATGAGAAAAAACAGCCTAGAGCAAAGTCTCAGTGTTATCCATAGTCCAACACAAATGAAATACAGCAGTTTAACTACAGCAGGACATACGGCTGGTGTCCTTCACAAATCTTTCTAATGATGGAACCAGATTATTCAGCTATCTTCTGCACGGAGAAATATGAAGAACAGGAAATATGAGGAGAATGGGAATGCTTGGCCAATTAATCCACAGAGTAAATGCACTTACTTAAGGTATAACCACTAAAGGTAGGAAAGATTTCTGGTTTTCTCTCTGTGTGACTACAGCTGACTTCAAATTGGAGGAGAGAAATCAGTCAGGATGAAGAACCAGTTTTCACAAGATGATAGCAAAATAGCTGGTGAAAGGGGGAAGACGTCTCTCTACAAATCTATCTTGGGGATAAACACCAGAAGACAAAAGAACTATTTGCCTTAATGGCCAATACTGGCACCAGAACAAATGAATATAAATTGGCCATGAATACATTTAGGCTGGAAATTAAAAGAGGTTTCCTAATCACCACAGCAATTAGGGTCTGAAACAGCCTGTCGGTGAGAACAGCAGAGCAGTATAAGTTCATCTGCTTTTAAGACAAAACTCAACATCTTCTGAAGAGCTTAGAGAGTGGTGCCTGGCCTTGGGAACAAAGCTCTGAAGGCAGAGCACATTGGCCTATGGCTGTTCATGGTCACAGCAGTAGGTACTTTACATCCAACCTGCCCACAGACATGAAGTCTATTTTATTCTGCACAGGATTGTTAGCAGTGGCCTTGGTCCATACAGGTGTTTTTGGCAGCAGAATCCCCCCAGCTGCAGTAAGAAATGTGCATCCTGAATGCCTTTCAAGCCTGACACCTGTACAAGGAAGGGGGATTTCACCCACAGTCCTTATCCATGTATTTCACTCAACACAGTAACATTAAAAATCCAGTCACTGTCATCCTTCAGGGTCTCTGACAGAGTCCAGACTGACTGTCCATGTGGTACAGGGTACTGCCTATCCAGCCCTCCACAGACAGGGATCTCCATAACTGAATAGCACTGCACGGAATAGCCAGGGAATGTCTCATCTCCCCGAGGCTGGTGGTAGCTTTGCCATTGGCTGCAGCAGGACTGGGATTGAACTTGGCTGTGTCCTGCTGGCTTCTGCAGCCCAGAAATGGAGAAGGGACAGGTGGTAATTTGATTAAGTGCATTGGTATGAGCTGAGCAGGAGCCAGGGTAGCCAGAACAGAACCAACAGGAGGGAGCAGCTGGTGGCTACTGATGCTGCTTGGAGAGCACTCTGTCAAGTCAAAGACCACTATGGGACCACAACAGACAATCTGTTATCCTTGGCCAAATGTACCCAGGATTAGGCAATGGGCTGTGACTCCCTAGTATCGAGCCACATGACAAGAGATTTGTGTGCAGGAATTGGTGGGAGAAGCTCATCGTGCAAGGGGTTAGAATACAAAATCAGGTGGCTGACTGGCCCGTCTGCTCCATGAAACAAAACATTTGCCCATGATATTTTTTTTAAGTTTATTTTCATTTTAAATGTCTTTATATAGGTAACATACTCCCTAATGGAAAGCCATTTAAATATCTCTCCTAAGCACACAGAACAATTACCAGAGCAAACGCATCTGCAGGTTTTGTTTTCTTATTTCTGGTGGTTGAATTTGGATTTGTATTGTTTACTTGAAATTAAAAATGTTGTTTTTCAGTATACTATGGGAGACCACAGATTGCAGGTTAACCTACCTCATTTAAAATAAACTGAAAGTCTGAATCCCTAATTAGTTAAGCGAGACAGATGGGTCAACCCAGCCATTCTTGCCAAGGCAGTGGAGACTTATCATTAACTGTGGGAGGCTGGGAGACCACATAAAGCATGGCATGTATCTCAACCAACATCATGGAGAGGAAAACTTCTCCACTGGAGGATTTGAAGATCAAGAGGCCCAAAAAGTCAGGTCCATTCTTAGTCTTTCTACCTAGAGGCATCAAAGTCAAAAACTACCAGCAAGGCTTGAACAGAATGCTCTGGGAAAGCAGAAGCCAATGCTTCACTTATCAGATATCCTTAGAGTGACTTTTCACAAGCTTACTCTTGACAGCGAAGCCAGATTCAAATGTCACTACTGCTTACCTACATTTGAGGTGAGATTGAGAAAGCCAAGTTTGCTTAGCCTAGACCAAAAAAAAAAAAAAATAAAAAAAAAGACTCTGGAGAAAGGAGAATCTTGTCAATGTGTATAAATACCTGTCAGGGAAGAGTAGAGATGACTGATAAACCTCAGTGGAGCCCAGTAAAGAGGCAACAGGCACAAAATGAAAGACAAGAAACTCCCCAAAACCCAAGAATTAATTGCAAGGGGAGTTGAATGTGAGAACTGGTTGCACAGCATAGTTGTGGAGTCTCCATTCTTTAAGGTATTTAAAGCTGACTGGATATAGAACTGAGACAACTCCTCTAGCTGAAACTGCTCTTCCAGAAGTCCCTTACAGCTTCAATGATCTATGACTCTCTTCCAGAAACCACTGCTGTCCAGCTGTACAGCACAGTTCTTTTGGTTTGATTTTGAGTCATACTAGTTCTTCTGTCCATTTTGCACTGTTGTCAAAATAGACCATCTAGACATGACTGAAGGAGTCTGTGAAACCTGTGTGATAAAAGCAGGGGCCAGGAACACACGGACAGCACTGAGGCTGGGTAAACAAGGAACACCTCTTAACACAGCTTTGTCAGTCGAGAGAGTCTCTTAGAAAGAAGACTCTCAGTGCTACATCTTCCAGGATAAGCTTTTGTAATCATCTCACTGCAATCTCAGAAGTACACAGAAAAGTATGATACCCCACTTCTGCTTGATTTCAGCATGGGAACAACAGCAACTTGATGCCTCCCATTATTAGGGCCCTTCTGAGACTCTTATTAGCCTCCAAGAGCAGGTAGAAACCTTGGGCAAATCTGGTCCTTCATCTTTCTCTACTCAGCTGTTTTCTTGTAAAATCTGTGTCATCACTTTGCCTGCCCCAGCAACTTTAAAAGATGAGCCTATCCTTTTGCACTAGCCAGAATACATGTAGCATCCAGGAAATGTACATGTAAAAAGCCTTTTTTCTCATTCCTTCTTCCTGAGAAAAAGAGTGTCTGACTGCCTTCACAACTTATGAAGTTTGCTCATGAGTGCAGAATAACTTGCCAATGTTTCCTATTAAAAAAATCCCATGAGGCCTGAATAATTAATAACATACCAGTGAAGAATTGGCCCTAATTACCAAAGCAATCCCCAAAAAAATAATGTTAATTGCTTGGCCTATGTTCCTCCCTCAATGGAATGACTATATTGACAAACCTCATATAGCAAGAAAAATCTGGTGGCCACAAGATACACTTGTTACAAACGGATCAATAGCAATTATGAAGTTTTCTTGCATTTCTGAAACTGCTTCAGGCTTCAATCTATCTTAAGACTGTATCATACATTTTTATCAAGGTACATTTTCTCCTTTTTTTGCTTCATCTGAAGATGATTCGTATTTTGCAGGGCACAAAATAAACATGATGAAAATTTTTAAACGGTTTTAAACAAAGGAAGTCATTATCAAGCATTGGCAGAAGCATTCCATTAAATTGCACTCGTGGTTGAAATTAATTTTCTGAAGCAAATTCTGAAAGAGGTAGAAGCCAACAATCAATAATCTCTTAATGAGGTGCAAGAAAAACATGTGTAGACATGACAGGTTTTGATGGCTAATGAGCTTCAGAGGAAGAACATTGTTCAGAGGAAAACTCTGAAAGGCACAGAAAATTGATTAATTGCCAGACCAAGATATTGCAGGAAGGCGTTTGGAAATTCGGCAGCCCTCAGACCTCATATCATTTACACCTCCTATGCGACGTGTTAACTTTAGAAAACATTATAGCTGAAGGGTGTTGTTTTTCTCCCCCCCTTTCCCTAGTCGCTAACTCACGATCAATCTGCTTGCTGTGATTTGTTGCCTCAGAAACAAAGTTACCTGGTAAAACTTTCCCATATTTTTTTGCAGGGATGAATAACTGAATGCAAAACACAGGCCATGGGGGGTCCTGTTTTTCTTTTGTGTTAATAGCTGCTCTTCTGGATGTAAGACATAACTAGGCTAAGAGACATTTTGGTCTTCTGTCACTTGTGCTCACAAGCGTCAGCAACACAACATAAAAGAGTTCACATTTACCAAAAAAAAAGATCAAAAGAGCATAACCTATTTTCCTGCAGTTAAACACCTTCTTTTAAGGTACAGAACTAAGCTCCACTCTATTTCCTGTCAGCAACAGAGATGCAGCTCACAGAGGTGGGAACACAGGATCCCAGCAGCAGGAACACGGAATCCCAACCTGGGAGAATTGATGCCTTCTTCGCTTGGGTCTTGGTCTTGAGGAATCCCCTGAGGCCAGTAGGAAAGTCTGGAGCAAGGCTTACCTGCTGTAGAGGATGATAAGTTTGGGGAACATTGAAACAAACTGGACAAAAAAGTCCTTGGGACTTAATGGGATGCATCCATGAATGCTGGGGGCCAGCGTCACTATGAGGACAGTCCCAATAACCATGGGGGGTGGGAGGTTCCTGTAGACTGGGTGGAAGCAAATGTTACTCCTACGTTCAAGGAAGAGGATCCAGAGAGCTACAGGCCCATCTCTCTTCCCTGATCCCCGGAGTAAGTCCTCCTGGACACCATCTCCAAGTATATGAAGGACAACAGGGTGATTTGGAGTACTCAACACGGATTTAAGAGTAAATCATGCCTGACCAACCTGATAGCCTTTTGCAGTGAGATGACAGGCTTGATGGATGAGGGAAGAGCAGTGGACGTTGTTTATTTTGCCTTCACTAAGGCTTTTTGCCTTAACTTGTCTGCCACAACATCTTCCTGGACAAATTGATGAAGTACAGACTCAATAAACAGGCTGTGAGGTGGACAGAGAACTGCCTGAGCTGCTGGTCTCAAAGTGTCCTGAGCTCCTGCCCTCTACTACCACCACCTCAAAAGGTTTTGCTTTCACAAATGGCAAGGATTATATCCCACGTGCCCCCCTTCCATTCCAACAAAGACATTAATACAGCCAACATGCATTTTGTTTTCCTGACCTGTCGTGTGACCACCTCAACCAGAATCAGGAGATAAGTAAGCAGCCTACTTTCTTGTTCTTGTGTGGAGTAAAATATATTTCCACAGAATGTGCAAGAATTATCTTTCTACAATAAACAAACATACTTCATCAAGGATCAAAACACACTCAAGAATCAAAACACACTGAGGCTTCACTAATTATATGGGCAAAATAAGGAAATACAAATATAGGTGAAAGAAAGAAAAAATGAAGATAATTCATAAGCCCAAAATTTATGAGCTCAAAGTCAGCTGTAATCACCTGTAAACTCTTTGTCTGAATACTGACTGGATTGGGAGACCATAAGTGATCCCACTATCTTAGATGATGACCTTGTCTTACTTGCAGTGCCCCTTTTTGTAAGCAATCTGTGCCTCAAGGTCTTTAATAAGGGTACAGATGGTTATTTCTACAGACATGCCCTCACAAGACAGAGACTAGAAGACAAATATCTCCTCACCAACAACATAAGACATAATAAAGAGCTGAGGAGAAAAATTATCCTGTTTACATGGCCACTCAAACACTGACCATTCCTGCACAGTTGCTGTTGATTAACAGCAAGTTATAAATGGGGTAAACTCATCTGAGAACCTCATTTGATCCCAGAGACAAACAAGAGTTACCAGCACATCTAGACATTGATCCAGAAGTAAAATGCCCTTTGGGGGGTACAGGCAAGAGCACAAGGCAGTGGCCTTTAGAATCCCATCTTCACTGATAAATGTGATACACCGATTACTTCACCTCGCTCCCTGTAGCCATTCTTTTTCCATTTGCTGCCTAGCAAGACAATCATCACTTCAAGGTAGTGATTCTCTCTCACTGCCAACATGATTAGGAGCTTGTTCTTGTTTAAAGCCTCTAGCTGTCATTTTTATTTAAAAAAAATAGTTTAGGTTAAACACTCCCAGAGTGCTGTAACTTAACCCTTGGGCACCTCAAGACCCAAAGTGCCTATATGTGGTGATAATCAAGTTAGCTTAACTTTAGGGATGTAAAGTTAGCAGTTTGAGGCATTATTGGAACTGTCCATGTCTTTATGTTGTGGAGCAGATTGACACCATCTCATTTGCCCTACTGTGATTCAGAAGCCAGATGTTTCCCAACCCTACTCACACCTGTAGAGCCCAGTGCCCCTCCAGCCGTGTTTCTCAGCCAGACAGACAGAGACTGATAGCAGCACTTAACACATCAAAAAAGGGCTTGAAAAGTCACTGAACAAAACCAGATAGTCCCTCACACATGGACAGAGACACAAATAAAAGGGGGCAAATAAAACCCAGTTAGGCGACGGTGTAAAAATCAACTTGTCGATTTATTTATAGGGTTTTTAATTGTATGAAAGGATTAAGAAAGCATTTGATAAATAAAGCAAAGAACAGACCTGCACCAGGCCCCGACCAAAGTGTCAATGTCCAAGCTCTCCAGTTTTAACTTCTAGCCTAGTGATAAATATGTTTACTGGAATGCAGGAAGACAGGATTTGAATTCCACTCCTTTCCCAGAGGCTGAATTTCTTCTGTCTCTTATCAAAGAATCTCTTATCAAAGCTCAGTTACAAAAATACAGCAACACAGCTTGCAACTCATATCTCCTTCATCTAAATGTGCAGACATGCAGCAGGGCCATCTGTCCATGGACAAGGTCAAACAAGAAGAAAGAACAAAGTCTCTTGGATCCAGCTGGAAGCACGGAAACCTCACATACCCTTGCTTGGTCCCTCAAGTAGGATCATGGCAGAAGAAAGGGGACAAGGCTGGAATTCAGCCAAAGCCAGGAGTTCCTGCCTCACATAAAGGTATTGCAAACCAGTTTGTCAAGGAGTCCAAAAGATATTCAGTCCTACGAGTCCCCTGACCACAAGTCTCAAGAGTAACTGTTTGTGGCAATTCCCCCATGCAAAACAAAGAGCTCTAAGAAAAGGAGCCCAGTACCTCCTGTTTCAGAAGAATCTCCAAACCTAGTGGAGTTCAAGTGGGGAATGAGGGTTCTCCACTCCCCAGGTAGAGAAGATTTGAGTAATATCTCAGATCAAGGTCCTATGACTGTTACAAAATGGGTGATGGGGGAAGGAGAAAATAGAAGTGAATAACACATCTGATCACTACTTCGAGAGAACAGCAGCTGACCCTCCCCAGACTCCAGGAGAGAATGATGACAGTGAGCCACAGCTGGGGAGAAATCATTGAAATTTAGGCACCACAGCACTGAGTTGTTCTGCTCATCAAACTTTCAGAGTCTGATTCAAGACTTACCAAGTCAATGTAGAGTCACACTGATTTCAGTGAGCTAATTAAGTCTTGAGTACTCATAAGCTTTACTGTGACCTAATCCCCATTAGAGCCATAATTGTACAGATTGATTTATCATTTGATACTGAAATTGGTTAGACTCCAAGCAATAAACTCTTTCTGACAAGGCTCTTTTTTTTTTTTTTTTTTTTTTTAAAGCATGTTGTTTTATAAGAGTTAACCTTTTGGAGGAACATAAAATTCTACTGAAAAAAATTCTGAAGAAAATTATTTCAGTGTCATTTTGACTGTCAAAATGTTTGTCAGAATGAAAGTTCAGCATTTTTTCATATCTTTACACTACACTTAGACTGTGAAGTTAAATTTAAAAGGTTACAACATCTTCTCAGAAATAGAAATTGCAGCCCCTGGCAGCTCTATTCCCAAGAGTTGCTGTAACCCCCTGCTGAGTCTGTGCTTCATGCTCTTCCCTGTCTGGTCCACAGAGGAGGAGAGTCTGCTGAAGTTGCCAAAAAGAAGCTTTTGCCAGAAGTCCCACCTCCTCAAAAGTTGTTCCATAAGCAGTGGAACTGTTGAAACCTGTTTTCCTATGACTTGGTGCCCTGCAGCCAGATTCTCCTGTGCCTAACAAGGCGTTAGACCTTCCCTCTCAAGGTTTTCCTACATTTGGGAAGTTATTCCAGTCTTTAGCCATGTGAATGAATCCCTTCCTGCCTAACAAGATCTGGAGTTGACCTTCCCTCCCCATGCACTGTCAGGAAACCATCAGGGTGCAAACACCCATCTTTGTCAAACTCAGCTACAAGAGACCAGCCGATTTAGAAGCCGTGACAGTGCACAGGCAGGTGCCTGCATTTACACACACAAACACCCCCCCGTGCTCATAAGCCTGCCTTCCTAAGGAAACCAGCCTAAAAATAACCAGCTGTAGCTGCAGCGTGAGCTCTGCCTCTGCTCCCTGTCAGTATGCATTAGAGCACTTCTTAATTTCACATTTCCGTGGCTTGTCTCAAAAGAAAACCTGGTATTTCTCCTGTGATCTTTTCCTAACTTCTTTATATTTTTACCACTGTGTATTCATACTGTTTTCTGTGTCAGAGCAGTCCCAAGACTGCAATATAGGCTTAGACATTCTGCATTCAACTTCTTTGCTTAAAGTACTTTATAAGACATGAATTTTAATAATTGTTAGAACAGTACATTTTATTTTTAACCTGCAGTGTAGCTCACTTTATATGCAACTCAGGCAGAAATCTACGAAAGGTAATTTAGCTGTTAACTGGCATAGTCTCTAAATGCCAGCAAAAATGCACTGTCACTAGAAAACACTATATTTAGTAACTATGTAGCAGAAGGGGTTAAAAGAGATCTTTTTTCCACTTGACAGAAACTATTTCTGTAGATTGGATCTGGTAAATGCAAAGTAACACATGCTAAAGACTCCTGTGAAAGTACTTCTGGTCTTTTTTTAAAAGAAAATGTTTATACAGTAATATTTGAGATCTTCTATATGGTCTTTTGTTGAAAGCCACAACCAGAAGCTTGCATGTGTTCTTTCTCCACTGGCTGCTTTTAGCTGGCCACCATACCCTTCTATCCAGCATTATGTTATTTGTGTTTCTCTGACAGCATGAGCCTCACAAAAAGTGCCCTTTTATTTTGTCTTTCCATACACTAATAGTTCTTCATCATCACAGAAATCCAATATAAGCTTCTTATTTTCAACACATTCTGTAACACAGAACCTTTGCTCACAAGACAGACTTCTGGAAAACTAATAATCCTGTATAATACATCTAAATCCCTCCTGATCAGTAGTATATTCCCGAATAATTTCCTTGATTCAGCCAAGTTTCCACTCAGAGGCATAAAATCTGGAGGGGAGAAAGTTGAGCCATCCAGGTGGCACAGACAGCATTTCACATCATTCCAGCAGCTCAGGAGCTCCTGCTTCTCCTCACTGTCTCAAGTTCAGGGGAGGGACACGGACAGAAGCAGAGCTGCAGTGTTTGCTGAGCATCAGATCTCCTTAGAGCAGACCAGAGCCCCAAATATTTATCACGAGCATCACGAGGGAAGGTTCAAACACAGAGCACCAAGAAAGAAAATGGTGCAGTTATAGCACCAAAGCACAATGTTTTTGTTTATGTTTGCCAGAGCTTTCAACTGTTTATCAGAATGGCAACAGATGGCACAAGGCAAATGCACGCACTTTTTCACAGTTTCCTACAAAACGAACAGATGTCTTCATTACATGCTACATGACCGCGTTTAACAAAATGTGACAAGAAGCAGAGGTAGAGAAAAATGGCATATCCCTTTCCTAACCTGAATTGCCTCTTGGCACAGATTTGAGTCGTGCCTGAGCGTGGGGCTGAATGCACAAGAGGGAGCTCAGAGCGATTTTTGCTTGTCTCTAATCCATCGTACCCAGCAGAAAACAGGGAAACAGAAGCAGGGACTTTGGGGTGGCTCCATCCCTGGGGAAACGTGGCAGCTCTCTGGACCAGTCAAGATGGACACAGGAGATGTTTTCATCATCTCTCCTTAGGAATGTTTCCAGGGGATGACAGTGCTCACCTGCATGAGTGGAGCCCCTCCAACAGAGCCCATCTGAACCTTGACACCTTTTGTCTCTGCCAAAAAGGACTCATCAGCCGCAGCCCAGTGCTGCTGGGGGCACAGACAGCCCTTGTGTTGCCCAAGCCCTCCCAGAGACTCGGCAAGAAGATACAGCAGACCTAAACAGTCAAAATGCTAAAGGTTTCTGTGGTGATTTCAGTGAGTAGAGCACCACCAACAAAATAAATCTGTTCTGAAAGCAAGGCCCATGTTAGGTTAAATACTGCCTGTCTCTGCTCATCTGAGCAGCTCAGCAATTCCAGGAAGTGCATGTCTTGCCACACTAGGAGGGATAAGAGCATGAAGGCTTGCTCTGTACTGGAGGGTGATGTTTTCAACACTCATTTTCACTAACTGCTGTTCCAGAAATCAGATAGAGTTTCTTTTATTTTCAAATCAGCTAAAGAAGAAATGGAGAAAAATGTTCAGGTCTGGTGGGTAATGGGCATCCACTCACTCAGGTGTTCTGTAACTAGCTGTGATTGTTAGCACAGAGTGAATCAGAGTAAAATCACAGCTAATGTGAAAATTTTACAAGAGGGCAGCAGACATTCATATATTTAATTTCGTCTCTGCTGAAGGGAACAAGGCCAACCATTTCAGACAGCTCTCCCATTTAGACCATAGACATAACTTGCAAACCCATGTGCACTTGTGACTGTAAAGGTTGGGACAGTAGCAGAAAGGTCTGCAGCAAAACACGGCCTTGGACATCTTTTTTTCCAGCTGGAAGCTTTGAATTGCTTAAATGAGGAACTATATTCCAGCCTCTTAAAGAAAATTTCAGACTCTTTGTAAGAAAACCAAAATCTGTCTCCAAGCCAGGCTGTCACAACACAGTGGGAGGACAAACCCATGGTGAACAGAACAGACTTTGCAGGCACTTCTTTTTACCCACAATATATATGGTTACAAAGGAAGAGACTGAATCCTGTCCCTCTTCCCAGAGCTTCTCCAAAGAGGCCAACACAGTGGAAACTTTCATATTGTAAAATGCTAAATCAGCTAGTCAGGGTTTTGTCAGGCACCAGATATGCCAGTGAGGCAAATTCTCTTTCCGACACTGGCTCCTAGTCTTGCTGGGTAAACCTCAGAACTTTCTCCCAGCTCCTTTCAGGCCCCTTGCAGTCCCCATGAGGGGCTTTATACACTCAAGATAACAGTATAGAAATAAACATCAGCAGACTCCCTTTCTGGGAGGGTTTATCTGCCAGCCCAAGAGACAGAGGCCCAGGATCTCCTTCATCTGGTACCAGCTCACCTCAAAGGTCCTGAGATATCTGCTGAATTTGCCCATCTAGACACATGCTGTAGACCTGCAGCGTTGTGCAGTGGCTCTCATAAAGTCATAATCCAACATGAAACAGAGAAGACTCCAGAGCTCAGCACACTAAAGTAGTCATCAGACAAAAGCAGTGATCAGCTGCATATTAGCTATCAACACCTATTGCATCAATGAGCTGACACAGACAATGACTGACACAGCCTGGCACTCTGAGACGTGGCATCCCTGGGCTGCACTGTGCTGTCCTCCTCACTCACAGACAGGGCTGGTATCTGCACAGTGCTGGGACAAAGGGGGACCCCAATGGCTCCTGGGGGCCTGGAGTCCACAGAGCAGCCTTCTGCTTATTGCTCCTCATTTTACCCTGCCAGAGGCAAAACTGACTTCGAGCGTCCCTGGGAAAATAATTTCTCCCTCAGTCACAGAGGGTTCTCTTCTACTCACCCATGGCTGGCTCTCCCAGGACAACAGAGACAGCCTTTGCTGCTGGTACAATCCTCTCCCATAAAATGAAATGTCTAAAACCCATCTACATTCTCATTCCCAACATCAGGAATGACAGCCCATGTAAATCCTTTGGCTTTCAGATAACTTGGGCTCAGCCTAGCAAAACTCCATTCCTAGCTAGTTAGGGAGACACCAACCAGACTTCTACTTCAGAAGACAGTTTTCAGGACTTGATCCTGTGCTGATGAGAGGCCGTAGGAGCTTTCCCAAGGATTTCAGCAGACAGAATCAGTCCCTCTGGTAGCACGAAAAACAGAATGTAATTGCTCCCTGAGGAGAGAAAAAATATCAGGAGGCAGCAGAGCAAAATTCTCCCAAAGAGCAAGGAAGAAATCATTTATGTTTTCAGGCAGGAACACTCTCACCATTCTTTCAACCGTTTTATGGCTTTAATGACTGGCTTCTCATTGTCTCAGCAGCTTGCAGAATTTTCTCCTCCCTTCCCCTCATCTCCACCTTGAGGATCTCATCTGCAGCTGCTCACAGAGGAATTGTCCATCAGGAAGGCAGTGACTGCTAAACCCAAAGTTTCTTGTGGAGGTACTGTTCCTAGCAAACTGCCTCTCACAAGCCTTATGTTCATCACCAGTTCTCTGGGCCTCTTCCTAGTGGCATCTGGCAGCCCCTCCAGCGATAAGAGATCACACAGGGTCTCATTAGCAGCACAAGGCACTTCACAGCAGGGGCTCTGTGCATCAGTTGCAGTGATGTCCTGAGTATTTATGTCCTCAAAGAAAGTGTAAGAACACAGGCCATGGTGACACAGAACACTTCTTGCACGTGATGCTAAAATCCACAGTAAGAGTCTCACCTACTACACAGAAAGGCAGAAACCCAAATCAATCCTATGTTTGAGTGCCTCTCTATGTGCTTGTGAGCACATTTAATGCAACCCTCAAAACTGTTCTAAATGCACTTAGCTCTGCACAGGATGTTGCAAGTTCAACTGTTTCCACAACACTAAAAGATTAAAAATCTTCTTTCTTGTGAAAGGGGACAGGGGAATTGAAACTAGATGGTCTTTAAGGTTGCTTTCCACCCAAACCATTCAATAATTCTGTGAAAAACCAAATATAACAGAGACTTCAAATGTCTACATCAAGTGGCTGACTTCTGCATGTGTCTAAAGCTGTGACTTGGGTGTCCTTCCCACACAGCCCAGAAGACATTGTGCACCTTCTTATCTTAGCAAAAGGTTCCTTGGAGCCTCTGTCTTCATGTTGGCCCCTTTGAAGAGAGACAAAAGTAGATACCCTGCAAATCACATGTTTTCCAAACAAAAAACTACTGATTAAAATATTCACTTCAGAACAGGACACCTTGAGGTTCTCTGCAGCCTGAGAGTACAAGGTCAGTTCCTCTCTTTACTCTAAATGAGCTTCTTCTCCATTGAGCTAGTATTTCTTCCAAGTTATCTTACCTGTCTTGACAGAACTCACAAGAATAACAAACAGGACCAACCTACAAGCCAGGAAGCACAAAGAGCTGTGACAGAGAAGCCCTGCCATCCCTGACATCATTCATACCATCTGCAAAGAGACCCTTTGATGGTCAGATTACCCCTCTGCAGCACCAGAAGCTTTGTTGCTGTTATAAACAATTCATCTGTACAAATGCATACACTCTAATGGATCCACTGAAGACAATATGTGTATTCTGGCTTTTGCTTCAGCATTTTCCCCAGTACACAGGAGGGGAAGGGTCTGGAATTGGCATCTCATTGGTAGAAAAGTCAGAGGCCTATATAGCTTGGACATATCGGACATTCCTCTTGGAAGGAAGGCCACCACGAGCATCCTGAAGCAAAGTTTCTCCTTCAGAAATTCAACCTTCCAATTCCGCTTCCTCCAAAAATACTCTGCCCTATGAGTTATCATCAGCTATGAGAGTGAGAAAAGACCATCCACAATTTGTTGCATCTTTTGCTCAAAGATCACTGTGTAATGAAGAGAGAGACCAAATCAGACAGCAGATCTTCCGTAAATGGAGCATTTGCTTACACACCAGAAAAGGAGCTCGTAAGACTATGTTTAACACCATCTGGGGATCCTTCCATACAATATTACCATCAATAATAACAGAAGCCTAGCTACAGATTGTTGTACTCTGTGACAGCTAAATATATCAGGCCTAATTAGATAACATGGGCCAAAAAGCAAAAATCTGCAAACACAAGGGAATGCAAGCACAAGGGCCAGGAAGATGAAAGAAACCCTGCAAATTAAGCGAAGGGATGAACCTGGATTGAAATCACCAGTCTCAACACCACAACTGAAATTTAGGAAAGGTCAGCTCTAAATAAGGAGCCTGGTTTGAACTGCACAGCTGGGGTCTCTCTGTGACTCAAACCAGAGAGCAGGCTCCAAACACTCCTCAGAGCTAGAAAGAATGCACTGGGGAATTTACCTCAGCTGGTGTGTATCAGCCTGGCTCCATTGACTTCAATTAGTGTGATGTTAAATCTCCAGCGTTGACTTCAGTGGGATTACAGTGATTTACATCAGCCGAAGAGCTAACGTTTCACTTTTAAGCAGACTCTTCTGTAGCATCTTCATTAGTGGAAATTCCATCTAAAGAGAAAAGGATACATGTTCTGTTCTTACATCTCCAGCTACCTCCTGAAATGGGTATATCACAAATGCAAGATACAGACTGGCAGCCAACTATAATTAGCTCTGTTTTGCTGCAGTTCAATCTGTAGTTACAATTCCCTTTCTTTGCTATAAAGATCCAGCTAAGAATTGCTGGAGCCACTCCTTCCCCTTCCTGCCTCTCCCCTTTATTTAACAGCTCTAAACGCAGGCTTCCATAAAGGCACGAGGTTCTTGCCCTTTCCTGTGCATGCACAGCTGGCAATTATTGCTAGCAGCCAGCCTTCCCACTTCCCAGCTCCCTCTTCCTGCCTGTTTTCCCTAAATCTGTAGACACAGGAATAACCATCATTTTGCTGGTGTATCCCAGGTCTGAGTTCTACGAGATACTTAAATCCAATAAACTGTGAAACGTGCAACAAGACACCATGGTCCTCCCACAGGTTGCACTGCCAGATGTTGTTGGATAACAACATGCTGGTTCCTCCCAGATTCTAGATGAGCCACTGCTTGTTAAACACTGAAAATATTGTCTGAAACAAACAAATATGGCCTTTTGAGGAATCTGGGGAAGGCATCCGTAATTCCTACTTCTAGGTACCCAATCTCAGTGGTGTGCTTAGGCTGCTTTACAGCCAGTGGAGACTTCAGAGACAATTTAAGAGCTAAACCAGGAGTTTACCTCTCCCCATGGAATACATCACATGCCTAAGCTCATAAATTAGGTACCTTTATTAGAAAGCCTTAAGATGGTATAAATATTCTCAAAATACCTGTAAGATCCATTTCCCCCCTGAGCTCTTTTTACAGCCTGACAACACGAATCAGACAAAGTGAGGAACTTTGCTTAGTCCAGGGTTCTCTTAAAATATGAAGACCTTGAGATTTGCACAGCTGTTCATCATCAGGTCCTGCTGCCCAGTACCAAAAGTGTGTTTTGGGTGGAATTGTGTAAATTATGGACTTCACATTTCCCGGTCAAATTGCAGTGGTTTCAGATTGATCTAAAATGAAAGTTTGAATGTCTCAGTGAAATTGGCTATTTAAAATACCTTTTTGAGCCTGGAACAAAGGATTTCTTTCCAATGTTGTTTTAAATTTAAGTTTTGTTACAATTTACCACAATGTTCTAAGGTTTAACACAAAAAATGTAGTATTTTAACTTATAAAGAGTTTTCTTACTACTCATTTTGAACCCAAAAGTGTAAGAGACCAAATCTAGCTCTGACTAACAAATATATCTAGTTTACTCAAAAATTCATTTTTCAGTAAATAAACAGGATGTTTAAATGAAAACCATGCCACCTTAATTTGTGTGTCAGTGAAAAATACACACATAAAGGTCCCAAAATCTTATCCTTAATCTGGGCACAAACAGGCATGATTTCCTAGCAGCTGCTAGTCCTCTAAGGCCTGCTTTGAATAACAAAGTTTCTCTATGACCCAGCCAAATGCCCCTCAGAAGAAGAGTTGATTTAACACAGAAAAGGGCAAAAATCATAATCTGTCACCTTTTCATAGCTTTTTTATATTCTTGACTCATCTAAGTACAGAACAAAGTCACATGTAAGCTCTGGTATAAAAATACCTCTTTTACTGGGAAGGGCTGTGACTTGGCTACAGGAAAGGTGCAATAATTTCTCCTTGCACACACACTTTACAAGCTATGATGCCTCAGATTCTCCTGTTTCCTTATTTCCTCTTCTATCTTCCTACCCTCAAGGGCCTAATACCCAGCCATCCTTTCCTGGAAAATAACAAGAATCATTCTCTCCATGGATACAAAGCTCTACTTTCTGGTAATTAATGGCATGTGAAGGATGGATTAAAACTGACTGTGGAAGGAAATATAAGTGCACACACTACTTAGAAGTTTTGAAAAGCATGGTTCTCTATGAAAAGGTTCATATTCCCTTAGATGAAGCTTGTTCCTTCTTTATGTATTTGTACAGCAGTTGTCATCTCACAGTACTGGGGTTTAAGACTCACTTTCCAGTTTTTGGTCATCTCCTACAGAGCTGTTAAGCCCAAGAAAATGCCTTTTTCACGTCAAGAATGGCTTTTATCTGGAGTGTTTCTTAGGGAGTTGATGGGTGGATGAATTTGCTTTTCTAGGAAAATGTCACTGAAATATAAGACATGCTGCCCACTTTGGTTGTTATCCTTTCATTGCTCCTATTTATTTACCCTGTAAGCTTCCAGTTGTCAGGACCTTCCCTCCTTCCCTCCTCCTCCTCCTCCCACAGAGCTCACAGATTTTTCCTCTAGTTTAGCATCATGCCACTTCCCAGTCATGGTTTGTATAACACATTCCTACTCTGCTGTGTTTCTAAGCCTCAGATTAAAGTAATTTTAATTTTATCCATACAACTGAATTTAGCTCTTCTGAAGGTCTTTAGTTCAAGTTAAATGGAAGTGAGACATTTTGGCCTTCTTGCAAGACAGTGAGCTGCAAGTGACATCAAGAGCTGTCATTCAGCAGCTGCGTCTAAAAAATAAAGAATATGAAATTATAAATAAAATTGTCAGAGACCGGGGAGAGAGGAGGCATTGATGATATGAGAGAATTCTCAGTTTGTGCAAAATCATAGGAGAGGATAAGGAAAGTTTGGGGCAGATGCTCTGAACTGAGATACTGACCTACAGGAGCAGCTTAAAAATCAAGCAAATTTTGTCATTCTAGTTCCTCTTACTTGCCTTTATAATTCCAGTTCCTCTTACTTGTCTTTTGAGTAGCTAAATATAGATTCTATTTCCAGGTTTTGAGAGAGAGAAGGAAATCAGACTCTTGGATGATCACTTGACTCCAGGAAGTTGGGATTCAAGAAAAAAGATCTTTTGACAAATCAAGTGGGTATTGACTCAAGTACAGGTTGAATGGTGCCCTGAGCAACCTGATCTAGTAGGTGATGTCCCTGACCATGGTGGGGGGAGCTTGGAACTGCATGATCCGTGTCCCAGACTGTTTTAAGATCTGTGATTCCATGACTCCCTGGAAGCGCAGCCTCGAAGAGCTCTGAAAGAGCTACATTATAGCAGCAGTGAAGCAAAGGAAATTGCTCTACTCTTCATATTTTTGAACCTGAAAAGGAGTGGAGGAAGCCCAAGAGTTTCTGACTTGTTCTGTACGGTCTCTTTCTCAATGTTATATCTCCCCTCTTTTGACTCCTTTCTTGATTTCTTTGTTTCTTTCTCTTTTTCAGTCATCGCACTCCAAGTTCAAATATGATGCTTTCCCTGCTGCCCAAGGTCCCATCCCAGGCTGCCAAGGGCAACTCTGCTGCCATCACCAGACCTTCCCAACAACTCTGGCACAACCTGTGGCCATGCCCTTAACCTCCCTCTCCCTGTAATAAACCTTAATGACCTTCTGAGTTTACTCTGACAGAGAAATAAGGGATGCTCATCATTAGGTAGTTTTTTTTACAGATACTGGCTTCACCCTGTTGACAGTTTTATCTGTATTTGGCAGGTCTGTAATTACACAAGAAATTAATATAAACTCTGTTTTTAAGGTTATATATGGAACATTTACCTAGGATTGGAGAGTGGTAACCCAATGAATTGCATGTAACTTATAATAGCACTAAGGTTTTGCGCACATCTCACTCTATCTCTCATTTTGTACTTATCTCTCCCTGCCACGTCAAATGTTTTAAAATTCTTGATCATGAATTTTTTTATTAAAGAGTCCCCATTCAAAAAATCTTTTGTCTTTCTTTAATCCTTGCCTCTGTGTTCCCTATTCAACATTTATAATGGCCTTTTTTCTAATACTGCATTCACCTCAAGTGACATTAAGCTGATGTAATAGAACCATTTTAATCAGTAACAATCAATTTTATTACTATGAAAACCTTAGGGACAGAACATTAAATACATACTATGTAATTAGTTTTGATAAAACAAGCCTTCATCTTAGCAAATCAAATATAATGAAAAGGAAATTTAACAGCTATAAAAGGCATAAAGTAGGTGTGAATATACATTCTATATCCACAGCAGTATAGCACCCTCTTTAATTTCATCCACACACGTAATCCATGTGAGGACAAAGATGAATTCTGGAAAGTCTTTGGAAATGAAGGAATGCCCCAAAGTTCTTTTATTGATAATATCTATTTTAATTGCTTTGTTTATAAGCTACATGAGTGGCTGAATCTTAGAAGAGAGTTCAGCCTGTGAGGAGGCTGCAAAAGTACTTATTGAATGCACTTATTGATGCAATGAAACCAAGATGAAAAGCAGTACTGAGGAAAGCAAAGTAAATACCCAAGACCCAGCTAGTGATAAAACCAGAGTTTCTACCTCTGCATTTATTCACAGGGTAATTAATATCTGACATGGTTCTTCATCCTCTGTGCCACAAAGGCTGGAAGTATTTACAAACAACCATTAGTCCTGTGCCAGGAGAGCAGGCTGGGCACATAACAGCCTCCCCTGTAGGCACAGACCAATATTTCTCCAGCAAGCAGGAATTCCAACTGAGGTCACTAGCAGCATGAAGGCACTTTATTCTGCTTCTTACAAGGACCATGTTCTTGTGCAGATCATGATATTCCTCGAGCAGGAGCACTTAATAGGACTGAGGGGATTTGGTGACGAATTTTTCTTTTTCATTAGCCAGGGGTTGTTTTGTTTGAAATTATTTGGAAAATATAAATAATGTTTCCACACTTAGTAATGGTCCACTGGGGGCACATTTAAGTTGCAATTCAACCTGGAGCTTAACCACACAGAGAGTAACACGAGCTACAGAAACAGTCACTGATACCATCTTTTCAGCCAGGATTCAGCAGTCTTCTACTCCAGCCGTATCTCCTTTGTTTCTCGGCCAGATGACCTCCTAGTCCTTGGGAAAGACTCAATTCATTTTTCTGATAGCCATTAAGATTACTTCATACTATTCCACCCCAGGGGAACTGAAGAGCTGCACCAAAATCCAGAACAATTGACAATATTTTCTTCTCAACAAAAAATTGGATTTTCTACTAAGCTTAAAATCTCTTCAAGGAAACTAGATTGCTTCAGAAAGTCTTCTGATTCTAAATCAGTTTTCCCAGAGCAGATTTTGATTCAATATTTTCAAGGGGTTCTCATCAAAAAACCTAAAGCTTCAAAACCAAAGGAGTCCTTGCAACTTCCCAGGAAAAGTTCTTCACTAAACTACTCTCCTCAACTCTTGCAGCATGAAAACAAGGCATTTCCTAACTAGTTCTACTCAAGCATTTTCAGGTCCTGGTTTGTCTCACTCTTGCCCACATAAATCAGGAACCACACCATAATCAAGATGGATGGAACCCAAGTCTGATGGAACCCTTTACAGCATGTCAAAAATATCCCCCAAGGAATCTGAAGCAACGGAAACCCCGTGGCCCAAGAACTGAGGAAATACACCTGAGTTTGGGGAACTGCAACCAGTGTGGATTTCCAGATTTGGAAATGACTTATGAGATGGGTGGTGTCAGGGTTGAAGATGAGGTTTCCTGAGGTCCTGGACCTGGGGCATGGCATCCAGCACATCACTCCAGGGCAGAAGAGCTTTGGTCTTCAAGTCATGGCCATGGGATGGGACTTGGGACCTTTGGAGTCAGAGGTTCCAAATGGCCTCACTGGCTGCTGGCCCAGCCCTGGGCTAGGTCCCCTCTGCAGGTTTCCCCCAAGTTGGTGGTCCTGGGACAGCAGACCAGCAGCCCAAGTGGATTGGTCTCTGATGGAGAGCTGGGACTGTGAAAGCCTGACTGGCACTGGCACCAGTCCAGCCACAATTCCTGAGACACAGAGCAGCTGCTACCAGCAGCAAAACTGACAAGATCATCGATTTCTCTGAGAAGCTGCAGCATCTGGGGAGGAGATTTCATTTCAGAAACGCTGTGTGTTGATGTGTCTGAAGCAGTCTTTTCTTAGGTTTTCTGGTTCATGTGAAGTAAAGAGGAAGGCTTGTTTTAGACTGAGAGGGAAAAAAACCCACCGCGGTTTTCTGCCACCTGGAAACCCTGGGGGTTTAGCTGTCTATATTTGGCACAGTCTATGTCTGATGAAGGAAAATGACTGGGCTGAGAATCCTGCAGGATCAGCCTGACCCATCCTTTTGCTGTGCCTTATTATCCTTTTGACTGGGGCTGCTCAGCCTCGTGCAGACCAGGTCAGCTCCACCGAGTGGGATGTGCAGACACATCCTTAGCCTTGTATTTCGCTGAACTAATGGTGACTCATGCACAGGGACAACATTTTCCCAAGTCATTGCAAGTCTCACAAGCCAAAAATAAATGTTCGAAAGAAACATTTGACACTGAAAACTGAATCCTCTATTCAAGGTGACCTTGCAGTTTTTATTAATGCTTTGATCACCTCTGTATCTATGACATGACATGATTTGATTACCATGTGTTACATCCTCGCATTTACTCATACCTCAGAGGGTCTAATTTGTGCCTCTGATGTATTTCTGAAGCAATTTCTATGGAAATATATTTTTTAAATTCCTTTAAGTGTATAAATTGTATTATTAATTCACCATACTACTTTTGCTTCATTGTTCTTTTTTTTTTTCCTTTCCTTGCTGTTAGAATACGTGAGAGGAAATTTAAGCTGATGAGCCAGTAGGAATGTATCACCTCTTTATTTCACTGAAAGAAACATTCTGTTTCCAATCTGGACCATGTAAAGATGGGTGCTTAAATTCCTTCAGTTTGATACTTCAGGATTAAAATCCTGGTTTTGCCAAAGTCAGTAGCAAAATTCTTACTGATTTGATTGGGGTAGAATCAAACCTAGATAGTGATGACAAGGCACCTCTGTTCAGCACATTGGTCCCTCCTGTTATCTGTGCAACACATGGAGTTTGTTGATAACTTAATAGGAATAAAATATTCATTGACATTTTTTATGTGTGTCTGCATATGCACTGCAGCTGGATGAACAAGTCATCATTCCAGGATCCTAACTTTTTGTCTGATCACAAATTACCAGCCAAGGCAGTGATTTTCATCACTTTTATTCTATTTTTCCTAAATGTGCAATGGATCAGCTTAAGGAATGCAAGCTGCATTTTGTAACTAGCTCACAAATAGCCTGCTCATGTCTGCCTTGATCCAAGAGAGAACTTAAACCTGTCCCCAGAAGGGGTTACATAAGATTTAAAATATTTCCTTGCATAGTGACCCGTGTGTACTGGCTGTACACAACAACTCACGCATCCCAGCTTCACTAACAGACCTCACAGTTCCCTCATGGGATCCAAGAATGGAAAAGTTGTACAGGGAAGGGAGGTAACCTGTCTCCATCAATGGACTACAGCAGATATATAGGGAAGAGTTCTAAAACAGGGCATTGATATACTTCAAGAACACTTCCCTGACCACCAGCAGCCTGAGGCTCAGACTTCCAGCAGCAGAGGGACTTGAGGTGCTTTGCTGGTGTTTACTAAATCTGTATGCATTTCTTCCCAATTAACTTGTCCAGCCTCCCCATAAGCTCAGATGAACTCCCAGCAACCAGAGTTGGGAGTTCCTCAGTTTCACGTCACATCACAGGAGAAGACACTGACTTTTGCTACACCCACCACCCAAACAGGATGTGAACAGACAAGGCCTTTAAAAAAAATCTTAGGAAATATCTCAGACTCTTGAATAGAAGAGGTTGTTGTTTCTTTGCCAGAGCAGTAGAAATAACACACTGTCAAAGGTGAGGGACACTGCATGATCCCAACTTCGTCACTGCTCATGGGTAGACCCATGCTCTCACTCTTTCCTTTTGAACTCCCCAAGTTACAAGCAAATTTCATAAAGGCCATAGCATCATCTGTTGTACAAACACTCTCATGGACAATTATTTACTGTATATTTGCTGCAATTTCTCCTTTCTGCAGAAATTATGGGGGGATAAAATCTCACTTTCTCATCTGTTCACAAACAAACCAATAAGCAAGGCTGCAATTGCAGCCACTAGAAAATCAATCACTGACATTTCAGTTGGTTTAGCTCATTTGGAAGGATATACATGGATATATTTGTGCTGTATTTGCCTAATTCTAATACACATTCACGTGCCTGTATATATTTCCTTGTCAAGATGCAGTAATTAGATCTATGAAATACAAACAGCCCGGATTTTATGGTGTTCTTCCTCCCTTCCTCCCAAACACTCCTACACCACTAACTAGAAATAAATACACAGCAACATGAGAAAATGGGGGAAGGGAAGGCTTTAAAAATGAGCTACTGATTTCTGCATGGAGGGGCTGGTTAGGGTAGTACCAAACCCTCTCAGGGAAAACTTGCTAAGTGGATTTACTATACCAAGGTGACCCGACCTGCTACTCCTTAATTACCAGTACGTGATGTGACATGTCACAGCACAGCTGTGGGGGCACTGTAATATACATCTGTCTCCAGCCAGCACTACCCTAAAGGAGCAGTTTTTACAATAGGTGTTACCTCCCTCTGGAAACAGGAATCAAAGGAACAATGGTTTTGGCTTCATCCTGGGTGAAATAGCAAAGGGAAAGGGTAATACCTACACAGCACCTTTATTATGTGGGATTTAGCTGGGACTTAAGAAATATGATGAGCTAAACACTTCTGACAGCTGAAGCGCTTCGGCTTTCAAATTAGCCATGTTTGTTTTAGAAAGATCTTCAAATAAGACTGGGATGAATTGACTTCTCCTGATCAGAATCCAGTGTCATTCATTTTCCCTTAAACAAAGAGACAGAGGGAACTGCTACAAGCATGTCCAAAACCCAGGTGTGCCTGTGTCTGTGTGTTTATTAGCAGACAAAGAAATTATTATTGGAAAACAGCTCTTGCTTTTTAAAGGCAATCTGGCTTGTGAATCCTTCCACCAGGAATCAATATTTAAACGCTGATACAGACGTTACCTAAGGTACAAGCCAGATCAAAGCAACGCTTGCAAAATTCAACTCCACATTTTGGCAAAGGTGCTGATGGTGGAGAGGGATTAAAAATAAGTAGGGCATAATAATTCCAGCATGAAACTCCACTCCTTATGGGTAATGCAACAACCCACACAGAAGATTGCTGAAATGCTGAAACCAGCTAGACTGGCAGGGCTGATAGGGAAATGGGGTCCATCACACTGAAACTTCAAACAGGGTCAGATAGCACAGGGATCTGCAGGCTGGGGCAGGGAAGGTAAGAGGATAGCAGAAGATCGGATACCAAGGACTTTATAGCTGGCCTGCTGCCAGCAGACAGGTCAGAGGCAGAAAAGGACACAGTAAAGGAGAAGAGGGAGGGCATTGTCCAACAGGAAAATGCATTACTTGGGTTCTCTCTGTTCTCTGGAGGCTGTCATTCAAGCTACTTCAGTACCTGCAGAATGCAAAAGAAAAGGTGACACCAATGTTTTAGTTGTCTGGTTGGTCGAGCTATAGTTAAGGCTTCTTTGCTTGATATTGGGTCTGATCTGAATCCCCAGTGCTTTTAACATCATAGACCTGATATGGTTGGACTAGATGATCTTGAAGGTCTCTTTCAGCCTTGATGATTCTGTGATAACTGCACACAAACTGCGTCAAAGAAGCAATACACCATCCACTTGCAGCAGAAGATTGTTTGTATCCCAATAGATTGCATATTCTAAGTCAAAAGATGGAGTCTGAAGACGTTTTCCCTAGTAAAACTATCCTTTGTAGGTCTTCTTCTGTTACAGACTCAGAGGTGAGAGAATGTGAGGGGTTGTCAGGAAGAGACATCTTTGAAAAATAAAATAAAATAAATAAATCTCACACACAGAGATGCAGCTGGAAAAAGCCCTGCAGCTCATCTTCAGGTCTGAGACAGAAGAAAAAACTTCAGGCTAAAAAGATTCTGAGAGAAATATCCCAAGATTTACTTAATTGTAGGAATCACCTTGCCACCCACTCTTTGATAAATGCACGACAGTACTCAAAGCTGCCTGAATGACAAGCTATATTAAAAGATAGAAGGTGAGAGAAATTTAGACTACCAAAAAAAAAAAATCTCAGTCATATTAAGCAATCTTCCTTTCGAGTTGGAGGTCTCTTACACCAAAGCTGCTCCCAGCAGCTTTTGCAGGGAGCAAGAATTGGGCCCATTGCCTTTTAAACAAGGTGTCAGGAAATAAATATACATTGCACCTTTTATGTTTCTTCTTTCATTGTTCATATAATAATGAGCACATGCTGTCACAGGACCCAAAAGATTACATTTCCCATCTGTTACAGACAGCACAGAGCAATGGTTTTACATTGCCATGTAGAGTTCAGGACCTGTGCTCACAAAAGTCTATTAGGAATGCACACTGACAGGAGATTCCAATTAAGCAGCAGATGAAAGGGGGGGAAAAAGCTGGAAAAAAGACTGCAAAAGCTTGGCTTTGACTCTTAATTTCCTGGAAAACTAGAATGCTTTGGGCTGGTTCTTCTCCAGGTGAAAATGCAGAGCTCTCTGCACAGTAAGAACAGCATCAAGAATGAGGCTGGACACGTGGCCCTGCACTATCGTCCAAGAGAAATGAAAATCAGCCTCTTGTGTGACTTTGCACAGAAAAGTCAATGAAACTTATTGACTGATTTCTTTCACCTAAACAGGAAGGTCAGGGACTCTGCTCAGAGATGGCTGAGCTTGGATCACACCTGGTAAACAGGAAGGGCAGGCACCAGTGTGACAAGCCCAAACTGGGTATGCTGGAAACCAGCGAGCAAAATAGCAACAGGATGGGTCTGTCACCGCCTCGCAGGATTCCTTCTCCGACACAAGTCCCAGGAGGACAGGTGACCTGGAAAGCATGAACTCTAACACACAGCCTATGAAACTCATCTCCTCCTTTAGTTTCTAGGCCACCATGACAAGGCTGACCCATTGTCCTGTTCTTGAAAGGAAAATGTCTTGAGAAGGGTCTCTGACATTAACTCTGTTTCAACTTTATTCGTAAACACCAGCTCAAGATCAAAACCCCAATTTTTCTTCCCTTTTTCCATGCATCTTCTCCTTTTCACTTTTAATGTCTTTTCTAGCTTTTCCTTTATGTTCTGTTTAGCAAATAAAATAAAAAGCATCTAGTTTAGATGGCCACTACTGGTCATTCTCCAAAGCTACTGTGAGTTTGTGAGAGGGAGGCAACATCTGGACCTAGCACTTGAAGACATGGTTTAATGGTGAACATGGGGCACTGGGTTGGCACTTGGGCTTGGTCATCTTAATACTCTTTTCCAACCTTTAAAATCATGGGATTCTACAATTTTTGGTATTCTGTATATTTTGTATTGCAAATACATTTGGTTTTGTCATTTCCCGTTCCTTTAAGAAAAAGTCTGAAGATGACTTTTTGAGCCAGAACTCAGCAAGGTGAAGTCTTTGCACTCAAACTCATTCCTGATGTAGATGTTTCATGTGGCACAGGTGGCAGAACTTACATTGACACCTCTGAGATTCTGGGTCCTTTCCGTTCTTTCAAATCAACCACATGCAAGGGCACCTCTTGGTGAGCTGTGGCTGCGACTGAAACCCCTGTTTGCCAATAACCAGCTGCTACTGCCAACACTTTGTGTCCAAGCCACAGCTCTAGGTATTTGTCTCTGCAAGGACATCATTTGTCAGAGACCATGAAAGCCCTGGGGCAACAAAAGCCTTGCCCCCTGGACAGTGCAGGACTCAGAAGCTCCAGACCCCAATCCTGCTCCACACTGCTCTGCAAACAGGCTTTGCAGCTGGCTGACTGTGGCCCAGCAGAGCAGTGCTGTAAGCAGGACATCCTGCAGCACAGAAATGGCAACAAGGGCACCACGACCAGCACCAGCCTGGGCACACACCAACCTCTCAGCCCGTTTTACAGACTGGGGAGAGCACAGGTGGCTTGGAGGTTTGCCTGCAACCCTCCACAAAACATGCCATGAGCATCCCAGGGCTGGTGAGAGGAGCAGTGCAATAACATTAGTATTTACTCCCCTGCCATCATGCAGAGAGTCTGAGCATCAAAAAGAGAAGAGGTCACAACCTTTAAAGCATCCTCCCTGAAGCTTCACTTGATGGGCAGTCAACAGCAGTGCTTTTGAAGAGAGTTACACAGCCAGAGAAGTTATGAAGGGGGATAGCTGCTATTCCAGACACAAATGCCACAGATGAGCAGGCTCTGTGCTTCACCCTCCTGTGCCAATCAGGGAAGGGATCTTGCAAGGAGGGCTTGCAGGTCCCGTGGGTATAAATCTTGAAACTGCTACTTGATCATGCACTCCATCTGCATACAGACCTGCTCTGGGCTTCAAAGCAAGGGCTACACACGGCCTGACTACCTAATCAGGCTTTGTACTCAAAACAAGAGTTAAAAATTAACTGTGCCGGAAAGTAGGAAAGGAAGGGGTCACCTGGCCAAGCTGTGAGCAAAAAACACTCACAAGTAAACTTATTACACATAATGTTGTCACGTATGTTCACTAGCCAGAACAGCCCCCTGCCCTCCTACAGCAGAACAGAAGTCTCTGAAATCAAATCACCTAAAGGACCTGGAGTTTTTGGGCATCATCTTTTTTCCCTTCCTGCCAGATTTGAAAGTCCAATTTGCCAGGATAATACCCCCTGCATGGATGGAGGCTTGCAAAGTTGAAGCATTCGTCTCTTAGCAACTTGAAGGATCTTTTTTCTTTTTTCCTTTCCCTTGATACCCACTGAGATATGTCAATTACTTAAATCTCCCCAAATAAAGGACCGGATGTCCCCATCCCAACCACGTAATGCTAAGAAGAGAAATCCATTGAGAGGTTAACAGAACACCATTGCCTAGCAAAGAAGGAACAACCCAGTCTATATCCTACTGTCCAGTGGCAGACTCCAGGGCAAGTGATACCCATAGGTGCTTGGTCTTTTATAAGAAATGACAATGCCAGGACAGAAGGGACAAACCATGTGCTGAGATCTGTGACTCACACTCCCTCTAACTCTGCTGGAGATGGTCTGGGCACTAAAACACAGAGGTCCTGGTTTGTGGTAGATGTCCCTCAGGAGACCACTCAAGGGTGGCAGGAACAGCACTTTGGTGAGGACACGGACACTGGGAAGTGATGGGCAGGTGCCATGCATGGAGTGCCACACTGCACTCACAGAGGAGGAGTAGAAATGTGTTCACTGATATAATGCAGCAATTTAATGAAGTGTAATAGCAAATGAGACAGTGGTTTAACGAGATTTGATGGCAAGGTTCACCTGAGTATTTACTGGGTAGAGGAAACAAAACTGGCAGGGAAACCCTCCCATTAAGCCATCAGGTTCAAAGCAGACCCCACTGTGACCTAAACAGATCTCTCTCAAAGGAGAGTTCAGGTGCAGCTGGATCCAGACTTAGTCCTAGACTCACTGAGTGGTTTAAGTCTAAGGAACTATGTATGCATAATCAATCCTTTATATCATTCAGCTAAGATTGCAAAGTTTAGCATGGTATTAATCACTTACTAAGAATCTGCTGTGGTGAGGAATCTCTCATCTCAAGGAGTAACCCTGAGATGTGTTCCCACAAGGGGAGATCTGCTGCTGTGCAGGAGAGCCCAGGAGGCTCTGAGCTGTCAGCTGTTTATGGAGTAAAATCATTGACTTATAATTGCAAACAGCAAGATCTCTGGTCAACATTCCAGCCAGTCCTTGGTTACCACATTGCCATCCACTGCCCCTGAGCTCCAGAGTAAGCTGGATGCAGGCATCACAGCCCCACCGGTGGTTATGGCACATGGGGAGGCAGCAGGGAAGGTCATGGGAGCAGAGAGCTCTGCAGAGCCAGTGCCAGGGAGCAGCAAGGGATGGCTGCTCCTCAGGCAGGAACACCCAGGAGCAAGGCAGTGCTCTCACCAGCAGGCACAGCCCCAAAGAGTCTGAACATGGTGGGTGGAGATGGATCCTGGTGTCTATCCATAGTCCAAGACAAGTCCAGGTGGCTGGTGCATCCAGGAGAAAACCAGGGAGTCTGATCAGGAATAAATTATCCCAGATCCATAGCCAGGGCTGGAAACAGGGCTACAGCTTGGGTCCAAAGTCCATGCAGAAACAGATGCCAAATACAGGCCTAGAAACAATCTACAAGGTACATTCAGGATGTCCAACCCTGAGAGCAGATCCCTACAGCACAGCACCAAGGAGGTGGGATCACCTACAGCAAAGCTCATGCAGAGACTGAGGGCACAAACTTGAGCTTAAATGGAGTCTCTGACAGAGGTGTGAGTTCCAGGTGAGGCTGAACAGAGCCATTAGGGCTCATTAATTCCCTCAGAGCCCTGACAATGTATTTGGAAGCAGTGAAATGGGGTAGGGACAATATTTGAAATTTCTTCCCCATGCACACCTCTCTGTTGAATAACACCCTGCAGCATTGTTCAGATCATATTGTTCCCTTTTCTACCCCTTCACAGGCAGCTTGCAGCATCAGGGCAGTGCCCATTTCACACAAATCACTGAGACTGGTGCCACAGAGCATCTTCTGCACTGAGTCACAGGACTGGAATCCCTAATGGATCCCCAAAATTACCCCAGTTTGGCCGAACCATGAGCATCCTCACCAGCCTTCACTTCATATGGCACAGGTGACAACATGGGAAGCTCTTTCCCTACTGAAGGTACAGTACTAGCAGAGGTCCTCACCATCCCCCTACTCCTTTAAAGTTAAAAATCAGTGTAAACTCACAGACTAGCATATGGTGTGTCTGACACTACAAAAACAGTTAAACTTGTCAGCATAATTTCAAGAGCGTTGCAGGGATCTTTAGTGTAAATAGCAGGGATCTCCAATGCAAGCAAAAGGAAGGTGGAACCTGAGGCAGCTGAGTCAAGCCTGGCATGAGGTAGGATTCAACACTGAGTAACAGAAAATGGAGACATTTCCTCCTCTGCCTCACCCTCAATTGTCCTTTTAAATATCCCCAAGTGAAGGGAACAAGGTGGGGGGTCACATTCCTGGCTGGATTCCCAGCTCTGATTCAAGTGTAGCACTGTCCCCTACACAGATTTTTAATGAAGCAAAATACACTTGAAATAATTTGTACCATAATTAGAAACCTTGCCTGCAGTTTTAATTGAAAAAAAATCATCTCTAATAAACAGAATCTATTATATCCTCACTGCTGTGCCAAGGTATTTATTATGCTGTATTTTGCAACCTCTGTTCAAACCTGTGGAAGCTTTAACAAGAATGAAACTACATGACACAAAAATAAATCTATATCTACTTGTGTCCTTCTTTACACACATACAAGCACAGTAAAATGCAACTAACCTCAGCAACCAAATCTAACATCTTCTTGTAATAAAGAGATTGAAAAAACAGGAAACATTTGCTTGCACAGGAAGAATAATACATTTTTGGATGTTACCCCCTGAAAGCAATAAGACAGGACAAAATTTTCTAGTTTAAGTTTGGAGATAGATATAATTCAATGGCACTAGTGGAAACTAGTCCCCTTTGCAGCATTTACATCTCACAGTATCTCAACATGTGAGCACATATACTTGATGATGTAATTTAGCCCCGGAACCTGCATGTGAAAAGAGGTAAGGCCAGTGTTCAAAAGTGCTTTAAAACCCCATAATGTCAAGTGATCTCCTCACCCATGCTCAGCCAGCACACTGGAAGCACAGTAGGATGTCAGCATCTCTGGCCAGTGAGCAATTGTACTGCTGAATTCTGAACAAGCAGCAAGTGGACAGGGCAGTGCCAGCAGAAACCCTATGGAGAGTGACAGGTTCAGCCTAATGCACCTTTCTGCTTTTAGCAGCACTGGTTATTCCTCCAAGGTCACCTCAGCCTCGACTTAACAGCAGCAGCTGTCTCAAAAAGCTCATCTCACATCTCCCAGTCCTTCTCTTTCGACTGGGAAGTGGCATTTGGGATGGTCACCCCACAGCCCAAAAACAGACCTCCCCTCCCGGAGCAGGCAGTGAGCGGTGTGGGGATGCTCTGCAGGCCCTGCCCTCTCCCTGAATGCCACTGGGGCTGAGCAATCTCAACCAAAGTCCTTGAGCTGCTCTTGCACAAGAGGCTCATGTGCTTTATCCCTTGCTCCGAAGCCTTGTCAGAGCCCTGCAGCTGAACGCAGGGGGAAGACGCTTCCCAGACCTAAAGAAGGGCAGGATGAAGGCTTGTCCACACCCTAAAGAGCTCCTGGGAACTCAAACTGCTGGTGTTTAGGGTTAGAGAACAGAACAGAATCAAGGTGCAGTGAGAGCACACAAAGTAGGTCTGGTCTACTGGAATATGTACAAAATTAGAACACAAAGCCACTGTCCTTCCATTGTGTGCACCCCATCAGAAATAAAACTACAAAAGTCCCAACCATCACCTACCCTCTTTTAAATTATTTTTTGCTCCTGTTTGAAACTGTGCTCCTGCAAGTTTGTTATTGTGTACACTAGCTGCTGGAAAGGCATAGGTTTGGGACTTGTAATTATTTCAGAAACTTGGAGAGTATCAGCAATAAAAAGGGTGGCATTGTTTTGAGGCTATTTTTATTATTTCCTCAAAGGAAAACAGCCCACCAAGGCTACGCAGTTTGCATAAATCTCGTAATCTTTTCTTACAAATGTGTACAGAAATATTTCCCAGTGTCTGCTGAACATGGTGATAGCAAATACGTGTAGGCACAGCGTGTAATTTAGAGAATATTTTTGTTTTATTTATAACATGGAAGTGAACAGGACAGTCTGTTTGCAGTTGCCATGGAAATTGCTGGCATTAGCTCACTTCTTACCAAAGAGGAAGCAAAGAGCTTTCCACTTTTTGCTATTTAACCTCTTTTAATATTAAAATCCTATACAGTGCAGTAGTGCAAATTTCTCCTCTTTGGAAGGTCAAGGGCATTCTAGAGCTATCATTGAAGAAATTAGCTAATTTGAGTACCATGCATATGCTTGGTGAACATGATATTTCTTGAAACAGATTGAGCTCATCTACTTAGAAGCATTTCTTTTTTTTTTTTTTTTTTCTTTTTTTAATATTTAAGAGAAGTTTTTGGATCATGAAAGCTACAAAACAGGCAAAAGGTATGCAGAGGAAGTTAAGGCAAAGCACCTCCACATAATGGTTATTAACTTCTCCCTACCTTGTTGCTCACTGATACAATCCCAAGGGATTCTCACCAGTGACACACACCTGTATTTCACTGAGCACCCTCTCCACTCTTCAGGTTCAAACAGCAAAAGTAACACAAAATCCTTCTCTCCTTGCAGAATTATGACCTTGAGGAGGGAGAAGTCTCTCCATGAAGTCTGTAGTATTTCACTTTTGCCTTTGCAACCAATGGCAGATAAAAAAGTTCCCAGTTAATATAAAGTTAATTTACAATATAAAACCCATCTTGAGGGGACAGCAAAATTCATTTTCAGTGAAGACTCATTCTACCTGCATCTGCACAATCACGGAGTAGCAATACTGAATCTTCTATAGCCTCAAACTCAGTGCTGTGAAGGTTGAGCATCCTCAGGATCTGGTGAGGGACAGAAGAGAAGCATCCACCTTGTCTCAATTACTGGCATTTTATTGTTATCAAAGATTAAACAGCCTGGAGGATCCACTTTTGCCTGTAAGCCTGACCACTGGGGGAAAAAACACACACTCAGAAAATAAAAAAAAAAAAAAAAAAATTTAAAAAAAATAAAAAAAACCAAATATTTATTTTATTCACAACCTGTCTTTCAAGAAAAGATTTGAAAGTTTCTGATGATGGAAAATCCACCAGCTCTTTGGCAGACTGGAAGAGGGGTTAATCCATGTTTGGGGGAGAGAGGCTCATTCAGCCTATTTGGAGCAGGAAGCACAGAGGTCAGCCCAGGGGAAGTAGGGAGGATAATTATTTGTGAAAACTTGCAGCTCCTCCTCTCTCTTTCAGTATGCCCCAGATATCAAGGACGTAAAACTTTATAGTTCTAAGGAAAAAAAAATAGAATCAAGAGAGAACATCAACAGCTTTAACGCCAAAACCTAGTTTCCTTTTTCCAACCAATCACAGAAGCTGAAAATATTTTTAAATAAGGGAGAAAAGGGAACATCTCAATGCTAACATGTCAAGAAATCCTTCTCCCACCTTGGTTTTTATTAGTTTATGCACAATAACACATTTCAACCATTCACTGCACCTCTTGCTCCTGTAAAGCCCCCCAGCCACCCATTTTTCACCTGGCACAGTTTCCTGCAGGCTCACAGTGTTTGTAATAACACTCCGTGGTGTATGGCATGTGATGCTCCTTGATCCACAAAGTCTGCTCGAGTGGGCTGTGTGTGAGCTGAGCTCTGGAGGGCAGGGCTCAGAACTGCTGCCTGTGGCCACAGAGCCCCTCCTGCACCCAATTCTGCAAAACACAGGAGAGACCACTCTGCAGGGCAGGGCAGCCAGGACCCTACAGACAGCACTGGTACCAATTCAGGCTTCTACTGTCAGGTGAGGAAATTAAAAATTTATAGAAAAAACCAGGCTGGACTCTTGCCATTCTGTTCAGAGATGAGCCACAAATACTCTGTCACTAATGCAGGGGATGTGAGGCCAGGTGCCAAGTGCCCTTCCTAGCACCATCACACGGGGCAGGCAGCACCCACCCCTGCTTTCATCTCACTTCTCAAAGCACTCACGGGCCTAAGTGTGGGTAAAAAGTGCAGTTCATCTTTAACAGGGAACTCTTCAAGTCGATATACTGCTTAACTGGCAAATAACACAGTGCTTTGGACAGAGGTGAAATGTGGAGCTCATCTCTCTATTACAGGAGCCTGGCAGCAGCATTCAGCACCAGCTGGAAATTGTACAGGGTCTTATCAGGCCAGGCTGTCAGGAGGCAGTGGCAATAATCTAATCTTGATGTGAGAAATGCACGGGTAACCAATTCAAGGTCAGGACAGCCACAGACCATAGATATTTGTTAAAAGATAAGGGAGCCTCCGGAATAACTTTCAGGATCTTGATTTGCTGAGGTAGGCAAAGTATATTAAAAAAAAAAAATTAAAATCTGCTTTCCAGTGAGGAAAAGTGCAGGTAAGAGTGATGGACAAAGAGCATTTCACCTCAGACAGAGCTGCCTTTCAGAACTGTTTCAGTCGGTGATCCATCTGCATCATTTGTAAGGAGCAGTAATAGGCTGCCAATATTTTAATAAGAAGCTGCCACAGAATTCCCTCTCAGCTGTGATAAATCTGCAGGCTCGAGGGAAAGGTTGTTTGTGGAAGGAACAGGCAAGAAATTAGAAAGCTATCCATTTGTCTTCCCTTTCCCACTGAAACGTGCACTTCAGCAAGGCAGAGCCAGAAAAGGGGTCGCTGGTACCGTGAGATACAGCAATCCACCCACCCCGTGTGCTGGAAGGGCATGAGCTTCCTCCAGAAGCTATTTAACTCATTAGCACACGCTGTGCCGGTGGTAACGAATCCTCTCTCACAGCAGGGCTCCCCCAGTTAAGTTACAGGGGGTTTAAACAGGAGGCAGCTGATGCCTGTCTGGCTGAGAGTGGCAGAGCTAGCCTGCATCCCTGAGCCCAGCTGCACTGCCAACCAACGAGAGACCAAAAGAGAGAATTGTAGGGACTGGAGCTAGGGAGACCAAGAATGTACAGGCAAGCAGGAGACATAAGCAGGATGTCAACCAGAAATGCAGAATTCAATTTCCTGAGCGACCTGGACTGATGGAAGGTGTCCCTCCCCATGGCAGCCAGGTTGGAACTAAATCTTTAAGGTCCCTGCCAACCACTCCATGGTTCTATGATTTCAGGACACTAATCCTCTGCTGGCACACCCTGCACTATCACTGTTCATGTGGGGGTTTTCCATACAGGAATCCCACATCCCACAAAACCATCTCTGCTCTGAGTTCACAGTATAAGGTGTGCATCAGACATTCAGGGCTGCAGCAGAGGGACTCCCCACTCGCAGCATCCTAAAGCAAGACCCTCAGCTTAGCAATTGCTTTTGAATAAGTATTTTGCATAGTGGGCAAAACTTCCTTGAGTTGCATTAGAAGTCACAATTATGTATGCCAAGGAAGACATGGACAGAGTGGAGGAAGTCAGAGTACCCATCCAAACTCAGATGTCTGTAACAGAACAAAACAACACTTCTTGGCAGCTGGCTAAATTAAGAGGGACTGGATGAGCCTCAAACAGACAATTAGTCAGTACGTTGCTACTGCTGCTGACTGTCCCTGGTTGCAATGTATTACCACTATCTGCTATTATCATTGAACTTCTGCAGTCAGATGCATGCTAATATTTTATTTCTGAGGGACAATCAACTGCCATAATGACAGTGCACAACCCTGTAAAACGCACCGCTGATCAAGCTCACCAGCTGACACACAGCAGTTAGCTAATGGCTTCTTTATTTCTTCTTTCTTTTCCCTTTTTTTAAAGGAAGAATTGTTGGCATTTCAAGCTTTTCTTCCCAAATATTCAGTAAAAATTCAGGTACATGGAACAAGTTAGTGTTTGTTGAATATTTTGTTCGTGAACATGATTCAAGACTTTTTTTTAAACAAATCATCCTATTTTCCCTGCTTTCAGTTTTTAATCTAATACAAGAAGTCAGGTCGTTCCACTTCTTTGAATTATTTTATTTTGTGGAAAAAAAAAAAATGTCTGTAGAGGATGTTTTTCTTTCTAGCCATAGTAATGAAACACATATACTGGCTTCATGCCAAGGATTGCAAATGGGTATCTGTCCTTGTTTAATTTCACAGTAAATAAGGTCTTCTATACATTCTTACAGCTGAAGTAGTTTAAAGTATATTTATTTCTATCTCTAGTTCTTATGGCTTGGTAAATACCCATAGAAAACTATGTTGGCCTGCTACAAGGTAATCAGATCTCTGGTGGAAAAGCAAGAAGGGTCACTGAATACATATTCTTAAGGCAAAATGAAATAAAAAACTATCTAGAGAAAAGTGAAAATGTATTAACTTTGTCCCCTGTCCTCAACTCTCTGACAGCACAGAGGATTCAGAGTTTATAGAGACTGATTTTCTTCAGGAAATGGTAGAAAAATTGAATTAGATGTATTTGCATGATGATGCTGTCGAGTGGAAGAAGGGGAACTGGCAGACTATGGGAACAGCAACGAGTTCCCCTCTCTTTTTCGTGGAAGAACCAAGAAAAGGCTGATAGAAAAGGCCAGCATGATCTGATCCAAGGGCTACGGCTGGCATGGGGCAGGCAAAACTTTTTATGATTCACTTTCTACCACTGCAGTGTTCCATGTACTTCTAGCAAAGGTAATGATGCTTTATTAGCTTCCACAAAGTCCCTTTCCGCTCTGTGGTCAGTTCTGTTCTATAACTTCCATTTTTCCATTATTTCCTCCTTTCCATTTAGTTTGTAATTGCTATTTTCCCCCTCCAAAGCCCCTGCCAGTCAACCATCATATTGGTGATTTGGGCTGAAGTGGCTCTGAGTCAGCTCTGATGACAGACCGGGGCCCTGCTGTGCTCAGCAGCCTGCAGGCAGGGGAAGAAAGAGTCCTTTGCTGCAGTCTTGCAGTAGTCCCAGCCCCTCCAGTCTATAATGCTTTGTCTCCTGGTTCTTAAAACCTTATTTAACAGCATCCAGCCAAGGTATGGCTACGGGCTGTATAGCCCCCATGGGCACACACTCCTCGGGAGACCTCTGTTGTAGGGGGCACTTCCAAACCAATGACCTCGCAGCCCCAGAGCCACCTCATTCACAGCTCCCTTCATCCCTTCTCCTCTGACCTCTGACGGGGCATTCAGCCTCCCGGGGCTCATTGCCTTCTCCCGTGGAACAGCCTCTGAAGCCTGGCAGCACTGCCTTTTCTCTGCCAGAGCCTGCTTTATGAGAGCCTCCTTGTTCTCCTGGCACTGATTGCTCCCTGCCCCACGCCGGCCAAACCCACTGCCTTCAACAAACCCGCAGCTCCCCTGGGCTGCTCCTCAGCGCCTCTGAGCACCGATAGCACAGCCCAGGGATTTATCTTCCCCCAGCCCAGAGCTGCAGGCACAGGGCTTTTGTGTGTGGAGCTGAGTGGACTCGCTCCAGCCCCACAGAGTAAAGGTGGCTGTGCAGCAGCACGCTGGAAGAGGAGGAAAACCCCCCACAGGCATCAGCTCTGAGGCTCTAGTGATGAAGGCCACCTGTGTTTCATCACATCACTGGAACACAGAATCCTGGGATGGTTTGGGTTGGAAATTACCTTAAAAAGCATCTCTTTCCGACCCCTCCACTAGATCAAGATGCTCAGGGCCCCATCCAACTTGGCCTTGAACACTTCATTCCCAATATCTAACCTAAACCTCTTCTAGTTTAAAGCCATTCCCGCTTGTCCTATCACTCTGTGCCCATGGGCATAACAATTTAAACAGCCAGATAAGAAATGATGGAAAATCTCCTTCCAGCAGCATGATGATATACTGCTGGATAGCATCATATCAACAGGAAGCTTATCAACCCTGAGAGAGGACAGAAGAGATGGTGACCCAAGGTGACAGGGCCTAATGGCTTCTGAGGCTGCAAGCCAGTGCTGAAGACTCCAGCTCTGTGTATCAATTTCCAGTCACTAACATTAAACCACAGTGACCACAAAGATAAGTGCCCACACAAGATCTAAATTAAATAGGGTCAGGAAGGGCAACATGAATACAGGGAGATAATCAATAAGCTTTGCTATCAACACAGATGGGACAGGCTGGTGAATTTTTTATGAAATGGTTGCTTCGAAATGAAAAGGACTTTGGTTTTCCCCAATTTTCAGGAGCTCTCTGATGAAACACTGGAACTCTCCTTTCATATCACTATCCCCTTCTGATTAAACTGGTTTTTCCCTATTATCCTTATATTTCCCCTCATCATAAAGGCAAGCAGCTTTCAAACACAACAATATTTTCAAAGGAAAATATTCAGTGTTCTCAATTTCACCACTCTCTATCCAGTAATTCTTGTAGAGACAACCCAAAGAATCTGTAATTACCAGTAACAGCCAGCTAAACCAACAGCACACTTTGGTAAGGCAGGGATCACCCAACATTATCAAGCTGGGCAAGAAAGCACAGAAAAGTGCTTTCCAAAGGAAAAGATGGCTAAGCCTCATATTGGAATCTATATTATGAGAATTTATATAAAATACTCCTGATAGTAAAAGTAATTGCATTCTGGAATAAGTTTTGCTGATGCTTGTATAGAAAACTGTATATTCAGTAGTGATGATGGAGGGCAGAAAAGAAAATTAGGGCTGTTCCCTAGTTTGAAAACAATTAACTTAGTTCTAATTACATAAACAATAAAACCATTGGAAGCCTTCCAAAGGCTTCAATATGTCTCAGGGCAAAATTCTGATAGCTAATTAACAGTGGTAGAACTTCAGGTTGACCAAGATCAAAGACTCATTGAGAACATTAAGCCCAGCAGAGCACCCCAACACCTTATTGAAGAAACATACTGACAGAAAAACAGATCTTTCAAAAGTCATGAGATTAATGGATCCCCAGAAGGCTGCAGTTATCTAGTAAAGCAGGCAAAATCACCTGGGCAAGTTCAGCTAATTCTGACCTAAAAGATTCAGGATGAAAATGAGAAGTAAGTAGGAAGACAAGGCCAAAGTGGAAAAGAAAAGCATAGTTCCAGTAAGAAATGGTCATAAGTTAGAATTTCCCTACTACTGGAAACTCCAGCATTTCACAGCTTTTATTCAGAGTATGAATGAAAACTTGACACCTTAGTTTTCTGTAGAAAGAAAAAAAAATTAGTTATTTTTTCCTGAAACATATTTTTCCATCTACTTTTTTTTTTCTCTGAAATTTGAAAAAATTAATAGCCCTGACTCCAATAAATCCTCCAAAACAGCCAGAAAATTGAGAGAGAACTAAATTGCCTACTGCTATCAAGACATCCACCACCATGAGATCAGAGTCTTTCTTTCAGCCAAGCCTTCAGGTTTGCAGCCTCTGGCCCCAGTGCAGCCCTGCACACTGGTACTGTTGGCAGTGATCTGGAGAAACGTCCCTCTAGGTGCATGAGAAGCCCTTGCCCAGGACAACTTCACCTCTGTTTCAGTCAAGTCCACTGAAACATGAAAAGGGCAAGAGGTTTATTGCAGATTTTAGTGCTGAGGAGCAAAGGGGGAGCAGTCCTGGCCGAAGGTCTGGGCTTGGAGCCAGCACACGACAACGGACAGACACACAGCCACAGCCTTCTTTTGCTGGCCAAGTGAGGAGCAACAGCAGATGCTGCACTAAAGAAAGCCTGTGCTCCCCACACACAGCTGTTTGCACAGAAAGCACTCCCAGGACAACCACAGCCCACATGAAAGAACCTAAATGCTCTTCAGCTGCAGAGGACAAGAGCCCAAAGTGAATCGCCCTTGTTTCGTCACAGCTCTGAACTGGTGGGTCTTGACTTTCTATTACAGGCTCCAGATGGTCCTCTGGAGATGGCACTGGAGAGAAGGCACTGGTGAGAAGGTGGGAAACACTGTCTTTCCAGGGTTCTGCCCACCACTCTTTGTCATCCATGCCTTGTCCCAAGCACTCAGTTCATGCTTCTCTCATGAGATGAGGGCAACTTGTCCCCAGGTATTTCTTGCCTCACTGCTGCCTGCAGGGAGACATCCTCCACGTGCATCCACATGACAGCTGCCAAAGCACTGGGTTGCTCTTCTCCTTGTTCTTCCAAAAGGTGAGCTTCCAGCTTTTCCAGGGCTTTGCAGTAACATGCTCCCCACTCTTCCAGGAGCTGTGCCATTACGTGGTGATGGTTGTTGGCCAGTGCTGCCTCTATTAAGAGAGGCCTGAAAGACAGAAGTCAGCTCTGATCCAGCTTGACTGAACCTACACCAGAACCTCCAAATTAACTTCAACTAATTTCTGAAGATGGACCTTTTACAGGACAAACACTGTATTTTCAGTGAAACCTGGCCACTTGGAGTAAAAACAGAGGTCCTGTAGCAGATGAAGTAAAAGCTCACAAGCCTTTCCAGAACCACTGTTAATTACCAGTGTAACAGTCAGGCTTCTTTTAAAGACAGTAATAGCAAATTCCCTCCCACCTCTCTAACTAAAAATTTATGTTTGAAATGAGAGGGTGTATTTGAAAAGAAACCTATTTTGATTTTTAAATCCCACACTTACCTTCACACACAGAGTCAGGATGCCCTAAAGTGTTAAATACATCCCCACCATCCTCTTCCTTGCAGAAATATCTTTCCTCTGTTCTTCCCTCCTCATCCTTTGACATTAATGACTATAATTGACATTATTGTGCTGGCCTAGAACTCAGGCTGTCTTGTGCTAGGTCTTAGCTTTACCACATATTTTTTGTATGACCTTGGAAAAGTTATTTCATATCCATGGATTGGCTTCCACATAGCCGGATGTAAGAAATTTTATTTTGTACAATGCTTCCCTTCTTTGGCACAGAATGTGCACAGTGCTTAAGAGAATGGGGCCCCACTCTAGGTTATCACCAATAGCCATTCCTGCTAAATAAACCCTGCAATGCACCTTTCCCACAAGCACTGCCAGAAAGCCAACACAAAACCTAGTGAGCCATAACTTGAGCCTTCTGGAGGGAGAGACAAGGGTGATTTTAGCACTCAGCTTCAAAGGGTGAGTGTTTCTCTTATAAAAAAGCTCCACACTGAGTATTAGAAGACCTAAGCATAAGGTCCTTCAACAGATGACTGCCACAATCGGTTAAAAAACAGCACCTTAAGTAGTAAAATAGCCAAATGCTGCTGAATATCAGTTGGAACTCTTGGTGCCCAATTCCCTTCCTGCTGCTCTGAAAGGTTGGGGTGGAGGAACAGATGATAACTTTTGGAGTTTCCATTATCCCTGCTCTCCATTGCACCTCTTTTCTGTATACTGGGCCCTTGTCAGTGATATCCATTTAACAGCACTCTCCTCAGCAGGGGCCAATAGCTGCACCTAAAATAAATTGCTCTACAAATCAGCACAAGCTGAAGTTAAAGGGCTGAGTGGCTCTGTGAATATCAAGAGTGGCATTCCATCTGTGGGATGCCATCTGTGGCTTAGGCTCAACCAGAGTGCCTATGTTTAATTAATGTGGCGGTAATTTGCTCAGATCTTAATAGATCATGGGCAATTCCACTTAATCACAACACAAAATTTGACATATTTGAGCCATCCCACATGATATTCTGTGGGCTAAGGGCTGATCTGATGCAGAGCTTGAACTAACTCTTACCCTCCATAGAAGTTTGGGTCATTGCAGAGGTCAGGGATGTGTAAAGCAGCACAGGAAATCTCAGATTGCTGTTGCCTGTCCTGTACCTGACCTGTAAAGAAACAGAGGATTGATGTGTCTAACTTTGCCAGCACCTTCACACTTAAAAAAGCAGAGGTCTCTCACTTGAAACATGAGAGCAAATCCTGGAAGTGAGGAAGAGCTGCCAAAGGCCAGGAGCAAAGAGAACTCAGGGATAAACTCATTCCTTCAGGAGTAGCAAGTACAAGGTGAGAGTGTTGCTTGCAGCAGGGAAGAGGGGACCCCAGGCTGAGGGAGATGGATGTGACAGAACAGAGGCTCCAGAGAGGGTCAAAAGCAGCATTAGAATGTAGGGGGGAAGGAAGGCAGGAAGGAAGGAAGGAAGGACATATTCTTTTACAATATTTCTTTTTTCATCAGGCATCTTCCTATAGCTAAAGTATTTTCTTGATTATGGGTATGGGAGACAATGAAACAAGTTGCCCGGGCAAAGTTGTGTATGCCACATCCCTAGAAGTGTGAATTGCAGCAAATGGTTGCATTTCACCCTCAATCAATAATGAAAAGGTGCCTATTTATAGAGACACTGAAAGTTTTGTTTCCTTAAAGAAGTTTAATGAAAGCTGAGGAAGTGCAGCAGAAAGGTGTAGGGGGTGACCAGTTCAGAACAATCTGTGGGGGCCTTTATTTTGTGGCATGAAACCCTTGATGAGAAAAACAGAAACTACCAGTCAGCACTTAACCAATTTCTGACACAGGGAAGGGTCTCTGACTCATGGAGGAGTTTTGATTTCAGGGTCACCCAGCACTGATTTCCCCAGGGAAAACCCCAAAGCACTCTGGTTTGTGCACATCCTTCTCAAACAGAAGGGCCTGCTGAAATTCATAACAGCCTCCAAATCCACGGGTATTACCTCTCCTCTGCTGACATGTCAGAAGCCCTAAACAGCCAGAGTCAAGTATACAGAAGAAATAAAGAAGCTGCCATTTCCACCAGAGGCTGCATCCAAAGCAGAGATGGTGACTGAATGCGTCTTTCCAGAGGGGGACACTTGAACTGAGGGAGACATCTTCCTTCAGTTTTTCCTTTAAAACAAATTCAGGAAAAAGCCCACCCCATCTCAAATTGCCAGGACATCACTGCAGTAAGAATGCTTGACAGAGGAATGCAACACCCAACTGAAGGCTGCCTTCAAAGACCTGAATATCTTCATTGTGATATAAAGATTTCTTTTCATCCAGCTGAGAAGACTGCAACATGAGGAGAGTTAGGGATACATAAGGTCTGCCAGAAAATAAGCACTGAATAGTCCTTTGCTGCTGCTGTTTTACAAAAATAACACCTATCAGCAACACCATCTCTTGAAGCCCAAACTCTTTCCCAAAGTGCTATTTCTGAGGTGTTTTCTCAAGTGGTGGTGTCTGTACAACTGGTGGGAAGTGATGCAGCACAGAAGAGGGAGAGAGTCACTGAAAGCTGTGCCATCTGCTGACCGTGGCAGTCTCAGTGTCACAGACTCATCAGCTCTGTGTAGCAAAAGGCTGAGCACATGCAGTTTCTAAGCAGCTCTGGAGGGCAGAGAGACACTCAGAAACACACCTCTAACACTGCCTGCCTCAGCCAACATTAAATTAGTCTCTCTGGCACCTCTCTCACGTGCCCACAGATCACCCTGAAGTATCAGCACAAGTGTTTCCCAGCAGCACTAAATCCATCAGTTCTGCCCCTGTCACAGCCAAGCTCCAGCCACTTCAGCTTGCTACGGCTGTTGGATTTAACATTTTCTCAGTGCCCTTTTTCACCATTCTTTCTGGGATTTGAAGATGTTTCCCATTACTCTGAATGTGTGCTTTTCCAAATGACAATAGCACCCAGAGAGAGGGACAGTTTCATAGCACTGCTGTTGTTTGCAGTTGTTGTTTCCAGGATGAGACACTCTAAGTCTCATTCTCACAAAGCACTCTGTGTGCATGGCACTACACAACACTGAGTGTAATATGGAGCTTTATCTCCCTTGCTATACCTGGCACTTTACACAGATGCCACTTCCAGTGTCTAACATTCCTGTTTCCAGCAGCATTAGTTTCCTGCACTAGTGGTGCTTCACCAAACTACAATCAGGCCAGAAACTCATCCTGTAACCCTCCTTAGCAGGTCATTTACAGGACTGGCATTGGTTCTCTCCACTCCACTGAATTACAAATAATTGAAATTAGTGGCAATATGCACTCACTGCAAACTGCTTAAATTCATGCCACAAAATTCTGGATCACTAGATCAGAATTAATGAACTAATATCAGAGCTTATATGACTACTGGAAGTAGATGTGACAGGACTCATCTCAGACTTTGCTGATCCTCTAGTAGGACAGCGTTATGAATCCGCAGCACGTTCAGCTTAGTGTGTCACTTTTTGTGGTGAGTCACTTTAAACATCCCTTTTCTTTCTCAGTCTCCTTTCCTGTAGAGTTCTGGATTTCTGTTGTGCTTTATGTATTCCATTTTTGGCTTGCTAACTCCCTTTGCTTGTCAAATGCCAATTTTCACTGTTTAGTATTTTTCAGGTTATTTTGGCCCCATGCCTCAGCCATGAATACAGTGAGGATCTCAAAGACCCAATCCTTCTGCTAAAACAGTGAAGTCCCAGATCAGTACCACACCTGCCATAAACTCCAGATCTCCAATTTCTGTGCTTCATTTTTTCCCTCCTGAGTTACAGGGAAAATAAAAAAATGAACCAACCAAACAACAACCCAAAACGAACCAACCAAAAAACAAAAAAAAAACCCCATCACAAATAGTGAAAACATCAAATGGCTGAGAAAAAGCTGTTATCAAAATCAGGTCACCTTCTGCCACATTCCTGTTTGCTGGCACTTGTACCTTGCAGGTACAGAGTGAAATGTGGAGGGCTTTTTTCCCCCAAATAACCTGCATTAAAACGTTTAGCTCCAGCAGGACTTTTGGTTGTTTTAGTTTTTCCCTTAGTGTGATTTCTTATTCTCTGGGTGGTTTCTTTTCCACTCCTGAACCCATATATTGTTCAGGACCCGCTCAGAGCAAAGGTGTTTGAGGGCCATTCAATTTGAACCATTTCACCTCAAAGATCAGATCCCTGTGGCTCTGACCCTTTTGTGCATCAATATATGCTATAGAGGGCAGCAGTTTAGACACAAATGGATGGAAAAAACTTGAACAGTAAACATAGATGAATATTAGAAGGGGGGGAATGGAAAGATACAAGTGTTTAATAACAGAATTTTAATCTCCTAATGAAACAATCAGCAGAACAAAGAGCTTCTCTCCCAGCACAGGGAGAGGCATAGTGGAAAGGGAGAGCCTTGGGGTGCCAGAGATGAGAAAATCACATCTGTTGGACTCTCCTGATGGTGCTGGCCATCAGCCCTTAACAATCCCTAGCAAAGCTGTGTGTGTTTCACTAAACCACTGTCCACACTTTACCAGCTGGAACACTGGGCACCAAAGTTCAAAATGAGCCAGTGTTATCCTGAACCATCAACACTAAATTGTTCATGTCCAGTCATTAAAAGGATTTCAGCTGAAACAGATGGAGTTTAAAGATCTAACAAATGGTCAATAGAACACAGTAGGGTCACTGGAGTTTCTGCTCCTGGACACAAAGCCCTGGTGGTAGCTGTGCCCATGCATGAATTTGCCATGAAGGAAGGGAGGTTTTCCTTCTCCCTCAGGCTCACCACTTGCTGTGAACCAAAGGTGGAGAGTGGGAAAGGGGAGCTGCAGGGTACAAGTCAAAGAGGGCCCAGTGCAAGAGGTGTCTGCAGCACCCGTGTCACACTGCCTGACAGGAGAGCATCCCACAGACAGAGGGCTCATGTTGGTGCTGACAGAGCTCGTAGCAGGAGAAATTTTCAGCTCTCTAGTGTTCTGTGAGAATCCTGTCTTTCCCATACATGTTAACCTAAACAATGTTACTGCTTTGTAAACTCCTTGCACCTGCAGGTTGTTTTTCTCAGATAGGGATGGTTTTGGTTAGGAAAACAACTCTCTGCTACGTGCTGGGTCTCTGACCAGCCCCTCGAGGGGTGGCTGGCCCAAAGCACCAATTACTTTGTGACACTTAACACACTTTGCAAACTACCTTATAAAAACCCTGGAAAATCAGTAAAGTTTGGCTCATAAGCCCCTTTCTGCTAACTTGGGTTCATTTGTTTTTTTCTGTGTGTCCATCTTGCACAGTGACAGGCTCAGGGGCACACGACAAAGCTGACAAACCTGCCAGCATGGCAGTGCTCGTGGGAATGAAAGGGACACCGGGGGCTGAGGAAAGGTTAAAAAAAATCAGACCAAGGGCTGAGTTGGAAGGCATGCAGAGAGGGTAAGTAGAGATGTAGAGGCAAACCAGGACCCCAGATGATGTCTAATTCATAGCAGCCAGACAGCACCACTCCCACCCCTTCAGCAGCTGGAGCATCGGTCAGCTGAACTCTAATGGAGTCAATTTGCTGCTGGAAATAATGACTAAATTACTCCCATTTGACCACTGGAGAGGCAGAAGTCTAAGTAGATGAACATCAGGAGGTAACTGTTAGGAGCAGGCTGATGTGCTGTGAGGGTTTCTTTGCCTGCAAAGGGAACCCCCAGAACCCTTCAGCAGCACCAAACTTCTCTTACTACAGAGCCCCTCCACCGTGCTGAAGTTTCTGTCTCAGTTCCTGCCAAGCCCCAAGGAAAGACAGCTGGGCCAAAATGCCAGCTGATAAATGAAAGGGTTTATTTGAAGAATAAACAAGGGACAAGCCCTGCAGCAGCAGCATTTCCAACCCTGCCCTGGCCCACCTCCTGCTGACGATGCAGGGGAGAGGATCAGTCACTAAAGAGAAGTGGGAAAGAGCTGTTTATTTACCATTTCTGCACAGGCAATGGCAGTCACGCTCTTTGCTCTCAGCCCTGGTAGCTGAAGCTGCTGAGGGTACACTGGTTTCTAGACCAGTGGCACAACACCTCAGTAAGAACCCGTGTGTCAGAAGATGGATCTAGAACAACACCTCTGGAAGGTCTCAACAGCACGTGAGAACCAACTTGTTTGTGAGGGACTCCTACAAAATCCTCCTCCAGATGGATTCAGTTCAGCCATTTCACCTGGTTGCCTCTGCCCACTGCAGAGTGAAGGCAGGCTCCCAAAATGGAAACTAATGAAAAGTGCAGATGAATTCCCAAGTGCTCTAAAACAAACAGGAGTTTTGCCAAGAGGCAGATCCAGAAAACCACTTAGGCACCAAAGCCTTCAGTATTTCTCTTGCAGGCTCTGACAGCAGGTGGGGAGACAACTCCTGGCTGAGCCCCTCGGCACTCCCCAGGGGCTGACCTGCCTCAGGTCCCACAGCCTGCTCTCACCAAATGCTGAATTGCAGCAGAGGCCAGGCTCCTCTAATTTAGATGCTGCAATACCTGGCTTTTAGAAACTCTTTCTTTTATACTTTTTTAAGGGGTCTTCTTTGAATCTTTTCCTAAGAGCCATCAAGATGTTTCTTTCCTCATCCTGTATAGGTAATTCCTCTGTTACTGTTCCCAGGATAAAACCAAGAGTGAGGCCCTGGCGATACCAGCCTCATGTGACAAGCCCTGGGGAGACCTGTCAAAGGGAAAAAGAGACTGAAAGAGATGGTTGCCCACCCCACACATCCCTCCCCACCTCGCTTCAGCACCAGTTGACGATTCATATGCTGCCTGTCACTCAATGGAAAAGACATTGCAACACTCCATCAGCATCACCCAGCCCTGATCCACACAGACATCCCTCAGAGAGGCAAGCTTCAGAGTTAAAAGCAGCAGCAGTCGTGAGGGAGGAAGCCAAGATATTCCACAGTGAGCCTGCACCACCTGAGGATGTCTGAATAAACTCCTGTGGTTTTACAGCCGTTCAATTCCAGGTCCCAGTCTGTGATCCACTTGTCTCCCTTGTTCCTGTCACCTCTTCCACTCCATCTTCCCCACGCAGCTGTCTGAGTGAAGGATCCCTGCAAACCCCTGTCAGTGACAAACTTTGGTTCTTTGTCATTTCAAGAGCCACTGTTCATTTTATTTCTTACAGGAGCTCAGTAGCTCTAGGCCTTCCTAGTGACTTGGCAGGTTTGAACTATTTTTAAAGGAGTCAAAAGTGAGTTCCAGCAATTCCCCACTCCCGAAGATGATGAGAAGCAAATCCTCGCACCTTGCAATAGGCAGGCATGAGCCAGCCAGGCTGTACACACAGAAATGGCACTGGCAGATTGCATTTACTGGGTGCCTATCAGCTGCTTGGACCGGCTCCTTCCAATTAACAAAGCTTGGCCGCGAGAAGGAAGGGGATTTCTCCGCCTATCACATGCTCTTAACACAGTGGCATTTTCAAAGCAGGCTTCAGGTGCCAGCTGAAATGCCCAGGTCACCCACCAGGAGCCAGGACCAGGGCAGCAGCAGGACGCAGTGACCACACCCGCGGCGCTGCCATCGCAGCAGAAATGCCCCGAGCACCGCTGGCTCCAGGACCGCGGGACACGATGGCTCAGAGCGGGGTCCTCAGCATCCTTTGGCATGGGCCTGATGTGTGAGTCATGCCTTTAAACAGGTTAGGGATACAGATAAGGTGCTCTGCACATTATGCACGGCAGAGCTGTAGGTAGTGGATGAGCAGAGCTGGTTTTTGGTCATCTTCCTGGCTGGAATGCTCTTTCCCGTTCACGACCCAGCCTCCTGCACTGCAGCATTAGTATGCGTGTCCCGATGACTCCCAGGGTGAGTCACCAAGTGTAACACATCACAGTGCAACCAAAGCTTTAATAAACAGGGTTCTGGTTTTTTTAACTTGATCCCTATTTCCATAATAAAAGCTCTCTGTTATTATCTGTGCACGTACTTGTCAAATCAGAATATTCACAGGGATATTTTTAAATCCCAATCCCTCAATGACTTATAAGGAATGCAGAGCAGACACGAAAGCCAGGACACCTGGGGTCCTGTGTCTTGGAGCACGAGCACAGCAATGCAACTCCGAGTGAATGTGCTGCATATCTACCCTGGGAAGGTTTTCCAGCCTGCTTCAGACTTATCCCTGCTGAGATTAAACCCTCCCAGCACCAAGCAGCTCTGCACCTGCACTGCACCAGGGTCACTGGTACTTGCCACCTAATTTGCCAGCCAGGGTAACTGGCATTCCCCAAGCTTATCTCTCAGGTCAGACCCAAAGAAGGAGGAACATCATATTTTCAAAGAGAAAAAAAATCCAGCTAAGCTTTGTAGGAAAGGTCCCTTGAAGGAACCTGCTTGCATTCCCCAAGGGCTGTGCCACCTTTCTCATTGAGCACCAACCACAGCACCCCAGGCTCCACAGCCTGCTGCTGACCTAGGTGCTGTGGCACTGATTCCAGCTCGAGTCCAGTGTAACAGCCCCCAAAGCAGTGACTTTCTGCAGTCTCCTCACATCTCCAACTCTTCATTCATTGTGGCCTGGCTCACCTTGGCATGGAGACAGACAAAAATCAATACCTGACCTATCTTTTGGTGACATGCCTGACATATTTCTCTTCAAGACTTCTATCATATTTGTTTACCTCCAATGAAATAATGTTTTCCAGATTTTCTAATCAATATTAGCTAGGACTTTAAAAAGGTGCTGAGCAAGATTATTCAGAAATGATCCAAATGAATCAATGAAGACAACTAGAGAACAAAGTTTTTACTGTCACCATAGTGGAGAGACAGTGGGGGATGCTGAGCCAGGATGATGTTTTGGGAGTTTGCTGTGTGACTGTGCAACAAAAGTCCTCGGGGCTGGGCTTTAGTGATATCTCCATGAATTCCTAATGCTCACAGTCATGGAATAGATAAGGTAGGAAGTAGAGATCCAGAAGATAAGATTCACAGTTAGAGCTGACTTGAAAATTGGTTTAAGGGAGTGCTGGAGGAATAAAGGGGTGAAGGGACTGGAGGGGCTGATGCTGGGGTCTGTTCCAGATGCCCAGAGAGAGCAGAAATGAGGAAGAGAAGAAATGAGGACAGGAGGACATGGACAATTCAGGGTGAAACCCCCTTTAAAGAGGGTCAGAGGGTCCAGAATGGAGGCAGGTTCCAAGGGGCATCTCCACCTGGTCCCTCAAATTAGACAATTAGATTAATTGCCTCCTGGCAACAAGCTGTGACAGGAGGTTGCAGCTGTGCCCTTAGAGCCTTGGCAGCCTGGTCCTGCCCCTGCTTCATCCTTAGCAGAGGTGCAGGGTGCCCTTCAGGGAACAGCATGGTGGCACAAGGACAGCGGGGTCCTGACAATGCCACCCTGCTAGAAAGTTCCAGAGCTCCTGCAGGTGCCCCAGCCACTGCAGGGCAGAGGGCAGAGGGTTTCTCACTGTGAGAGGGTCTGATTACATGAGTCCGCTCAGAGGGAGCAGGGTGGTACAAGGGTACATTCAAACCATTCACTACCTTCGAGAATGAAGGACTTTTACATTCTTTTCAAGGAGAGTTCTTTCTGCAGGGTGAAAGGAAACACCCCAAGGACAGAAGGAGCTGAAGGCTGGCAAAGGCCTTCTCTAACCCACAAAGCTGAGATGCAGGGATCCACAGATAAGGCTCAGAGCGTGCTCTGACATCCTGGCACCATGTGGAGCCTGTGCTGCTGCCGGCTGCCAAGCAGGCTGCCACACACCATTTCCGTGCCAGCTCTCATCATGCCCCCTTCTAGCCTCTGCCCCCAGCCCTACTCTTCCTGCCATAATCCCACATATGAGCCCAGCTCTGAAACTCTGCCTTTGAACTGAGTTATTTTTCCCCTCTGCAGTCAAAATTGCTGCAGATTAACCTCAAGAGGGTAAATCTCCCAAAAAAGCACGGAGGCACTGCTGTGCACAGTGACTGCTAAAACCCAGATTGACTCACCCCACAGCATCCCTCACTCTGCCCAGGAGGACACATCCCTTGGATGTCTCACTCGAGGTGTCACAGCCATTTCCTTCTGTCTCCTGCCATCAAGCAGAGGCAAGTTCTCTCCCTGTGACTCACTAAGGACTTTGTTAAATTATGTTTCCTGCCCAAGGTGATTGTTTTTTTGCCTGGACTTAAAAATTGCCAGAGGTAGGACCCTTGGTGACCTGACCCAAAGCTCCCTCACACTGTACTGGATGCACTCTTCCTTCCCCCTTGCAAAAGGTGAGCAGCAAGGATATCACACTCCATTCAGATGATGAAGGCCTCTGGCAACAGTATATAATCCTTTCAGGCATCCTAAATCTGGGGAGCTAAAATTACATGAGGAAGTGAGCGTTTCAGGCTCAGGCTTCCCTCTCCAGCAAATCCTGGAACAAGTTCTGATAAGTCCAGGCTTTGAGGAGCGATTTAGGAACGAGCTGCCCCTCATGGGCACAGGCAGGGAGAGGCTGGGTAGATCAGGACATGAATTCAGAGACAAGGTAACTATAGGGACTGCCTGTAGGGAACATTCCCGGAACAATACTGGGATTTACATTCGAAGAGAAATAGCTGATTGCCTCTGAGGGCCTTTTTGACATTCACGGAGTGCTGGCAATCAAGAGATCAGGATGTGAGAGCAAACAATGGCACCGCTTTGTTGGACAGTGCAGATAAAACCTCTGGGAGTAGGTTACTTGTGGAAAATGCTGTTGCTTCTTAGAAAAGAAAGGGAGTGGAGGACTTGGCTTCTCCTTTGGCAAGACATCTATAAAAGGATGAAAACAGACCTTGACTATCCCCCCTGTCTTGGTCAAAGTCGTGCCCTGACCAGGCTGACCCACCAGAAATAACAATATCTGTATTTCCTGCTGCTGTACCCCCAGGAAAGTCTTTCACCTTTTTTGGATCCAGCTTGGGCATCTGCACAAGACTCTGTCACACTGATGAGACATTCCCAAAGAGTATTTTTATGTCCCCACTAATTATCTATATTTTTAATTGCAGAAAAGAAATTTTGACAGCCATACAAAGAGAAAAATCTAAAAGCAGATTAGTTAGGTGAAATAAAAATTCCCTGAAAGTATACATTCAGGTAGCAACAAAAAGGCTTTTTTATCGTTGCTTAGAGGCATACAATAAAAGTATATTTTCAGTGCCTGGCTGCCACAAATAACTGTACTACAATTAGATGTGTGTATTATAAAATTGTGTGGGTGTGGTAATTATCACCCTTTGCAGCAGAATATATTTATACAGATCCTAAATTACAGCAGAAAGAAACATCATTTGTGAAGGTTAAAAAAAAAAAAAAACATGTTGGAGGGGAGGATTAAACTTTCAGTTTTATTTTTGGGAAGTGTTCTAAGAAAAAGTAGGATGCATCACATGTGTTGGGCTAGGAATGGGTAACTATGCAGTCAGAGGGAGAGGCAGCCTGTGTAGGTCTGTGTTCATCACAGGAATGTTTGTGTGTGCACCCACCAGAAGGCCCATTACAGAGATGCTCTAGTGCTGCTCTCTGCCTAAAATCCTCCTTGCAGTAAACTGTGCCTGGTGGAGCAATCCAGACCTCACTTTGGGTGCACAGCCATGCAATGCAGCTCAGACCTGCATATCTAGGATGAGAATTGGGCTTGGTCTGTGCGGCATCATCTCAGCTTTTGGTAGGATTGCACCTGCAAATGCTCCTTCAGTACATGGAAAAGTCATGGGTACAGCTGTGGAGAGAGGCTGGATCCAACACCCACAAGATATTTTCTCCAAGACTCTTCCTTTTTCAGTTCTAACTTTTCAGTTCTAGCCTTGCATTTGGTTTCCAAATGCAAAACATCCTTGATCCCATAATCTACTCACTGTATAGCCTGAGATAAATTGTTTTCTTATGCTGTAGTTCATACAGCAGGCACAGGTGAATCCATCACAGCTTCCACCTTTGCCTCTACTGTGATTTTTGGGAGATTCATTTTATCCCAAAAGTGTTTCTATTACAAGTGGATCCATCACATTTATGTCCAATGTAAGACTGCTTAAGCACTTTCTTGCAACCTCTTAACATCTGCCTAAAGCCACTACAGCTCATTGCAGTGAGATGGAGCTTGACTGGGAGCTTTTTATTATTTGGAATCCAATATTCCCAGCTTGCATATTATATTTGCAGAAGCCTTGTGAAGCTTTATAAAAATTCTGTCACATATATTCTATTTTGATAGGGCTATTTTCATTGTGTTTCCAACTCTATTATTTAAAAGTTGTCTAGCTCAGCCTCCCAAATGCCATTTTCAGGCAATTTCTTCTCCTAATTTGATGAGCATCTCCTCTGTCTCTCTCCCTCTTTTTACATAGCTCTGTTCAAATTTTCTGAGAGGTCAACTTAGAGGGCAGAATGTGTTCTTTATAACTGGTGTATTCTGGGTTGTCTTGGCTGTTTAAACGAAATCAATATATTATCCTTCAGTGATGTTGTATTGACTCTCCATCTGTTGGAGGCTGTAGTCTTATTTGGTCACAGTATTGTTTGTGTGAGCTGGGGGCCAGAGGTCAGCCAGGTCATGACTTCACCACAATGGCACCGTCTCCATTGTGTGCCTCATTTCCTCCCTCGCCCATCAGCCTTTTCAAAGGCCTGCCAGCACCGGGCTGATGAGACAGAGTTGTCTGTAAATTCGGGATGGAGCAAGACTGATCACTGACTGCTCTTTGTGCTGACACCACACAGCAGGATGGCAGAAATTTTTTAGGGCATCCTTGAACTAATTCTGCTGCTGCAAGCGCTTCCTCAAGGAGCACTTTTGTATGAAACCCCCAGCAATGCACCTCAGTAAAAGGATCAGGAGCAGAGCATGTCTATGACAGCCCCACCATCAGCAGAAGCCTGTGCTGCACCAGGGCCTCTCTCAAAGGCCAGGAGGAGGTTTACACAGCATGCTTGTGCTTGTGCTTTCAGCCTTCCTCAGGCTACAGGCCCTGTGTGACACCGGGGACACCTGGCTGAGCAGGTTCCAGGTGAGCTGTGTGGGCTGCAGGTACCATGTAGAACAGTAAATCAGTGTTCCCAGCCACACTTCTGACCAGCAATTTGTCAAGGCAGCTTTTCCAGCTTACATAGGAAAGGTATTCCTGCCTACCCTCAGTGAACACCTGGTTTCTTACAGTGACACTGATCAGGCTGGCAGGGGCCAGATCAACACTGCCCACGTGGCTCTGGTCACATCCAGCGAGTCTGTGGAGGTTTGTTTTTGGGTTTTTTTTGGTGAGATAAGTTTTGGAAGAAGCAGTAGTGCTGTGAAAAGAGTGTGAATGCTGAAGACACAAGGAAAGAGAAGAAACCAAACAATATCATCAGCCCTTTCACTTTGCACAAGAACAATAGCAATAAAGTCTGGGGCCACAAACTGGTGCTGCAGTGAAGCATGACTTCCAAATCTATCAGAAAAGCTGCGCTGCTGATCAGACTTGAAGGTTTTAGAGTGAACAGACAGATGAATATCCCAACATGAAAATGCCAGGCACTCCTGAGACTAGTGGAAAAGCCCAGCACTACAGTCAGGTTTCTGAGTTTGCTCACCAGCCATGGCATATCCTTGTCTATCAATGTACAGAGAACCAGCAGACTGGCAGAAACAGATAACATTTCAAGTGGAAACTGTTAGTGGCACTACCACTCATTAGAATTTTACAGTGAATGACATTTTTCCCCTGTAATCTTTTAAGAAAAAAATATTTTGGCAAAAAGTATAGATGGTAGATCCTGATAGGCGCTCTAGTTCCCATTTTTTCTATTCATTTGTCTACAGTGCCAGATCCTCAAATGTGTTGCATTTCCCATAGAGCTTCAAAGCTCAGGGAGAAGGTATGTCAGAAGATTCAAGTGTAGAAAAGGAGGGGGCACATCTGAAAAGCACAGAAGGATAGAGATTTGAGAAGCACCTAAAACCCAAGCAAAGAACCGCTGCCTTACTCTGGCTCCTTGACCGAACAGTTTAATAAAACCCACAATTTTCTACAAAAATGTCTACCAAAAACCACATCCCATAAGCTGCTCCCTTCAGATACTTTCAGCACTGCCAATTTCCAGCCTTCTCCATACAGTCCCAAAAGGATCATCACTGATCTTTCAAGAATTTAAGGTCAGAAGTTCATCCAGTCTGCCTCACTGGCCTCTCCAAAACAAAGAGCCACGCCTGGCCAGGTTTAGCCTACAACTATTTTTGGAGCTGCTTCTTCCTGGTGTGGACCATCAGTATCAGGGTACCCATTCCAGCCACAGAAAGGGGCCACAGGTGGAGCAGCAGAGCACACAGCACTCTGCTTATAGAGTCACTTGGGAATCAAAGAATCATTGAGGCTGGAAAACACCTTTAATATCACCAAGTCCAACTGTTAGGAAGCTGGGTACCTCCCTACAGAGGAAAGGAGACCCTTGCTGTGCTCACCATGCCAGAGCCCTCCTGGGGCATGAGCCCCCAGTCCCCTGCTCCACATCCAGTCTAGGGGCAGTGCAGTTGGGTCCCTACCTCTAGGTTTCCTGTGTTATTTCAGGGCCAATGATGATGTTTTCCTTTGTGATGTAACCCAGATTTAGAAAATATTCTTCTGGAATATATTTACCCTTTTCACCCAGAAAAAAACAAAAAAGCTTACAGTATTAGTAATATGCTCCATGAACATCTATGACAAAAAATAAACAATAAACAAAATATGTACGAAACTTGAAAAGGTGTAGAAGTTTCATCTCAGAAGTTTTCCCTTTTCTGCTTGAACTTGAGGTTTTGATGAAAGGCAGAAATTTTCAATTTTTAACTGAAAAAAGAACAACCATTTCAGAAAAGAACAAGAGTGTTCAGCCAAAACCCTTGAGATTTTTCAGTGAAGATTTCAGCACTCTTGTTTTGGGGGTTCATTGTTTCTATGTTGATGAAAAGCCTGTGCAACAATGCTTTCCCCAGTGGGTTTTGAAAATTAAAATTAGTAGTTCCTTCTTTTATTGCCTTTTTTTTCTCCTATGAGCCCTTCTCACCCAGGTTTACTATTTTTATATGGAGTCCCAGCTGCTAACTAAGCCTTGGCTTAGTGCTCTTACTGCAATGATGAGGCATTTCCATTTCTGATTTCTAGCATATGTTGCACTTAATATAACACTGCCCTTGTGCACCAGTTACCCTGGAATAATGGCTGTGCCAGCAATAGAACAGTGGTAGAGTCCCTCGAGAACAACCAGGGCATGAAACCTGTGCCAATATGCAGATGTCACACAGTTAATAGAACAATGATAGATCCTTGAACTATACAGAGAGGCATTTTTGTAATGTATACAGAAATATGTTTGATACTGCAATGGAAGCTTCTGTTCTTAGATTTCTCTTAAATGAACTTGGAAAAAAATATCTGCAAAAGAGCCAAGAGATAATGACGAAAACCTGAACAATTAATTCTGGGGATGAGGCATCCATTCTGGGGATGAGCTGATTATTTTTTGTTTCTTAGGTCTGTAGCCTGGACTAGATAATTGCAAAGACCAGGCTCTTGTGCAGGATTTATGGGACTTTATCCTTTTCAAAGAGGGAGAGACATTATGCTGCAATATCTGCCTTTTGCAAGGTGCTTTACAACTTCTGTTTGGGGAAACCAGAGCAGAACATCTGAAAAGAGAAAATAAGCAATGGATTTGAAACCACTATTGGACACAATTAGCAATGATTATTTGCTGATGGCTGATACTTTGCACGATGCTGTGAGCAGTGTTACAGGACATTTTATAATGGCTGCTTTGTGCAAGATGCTGAGCTTCCTTCACTTCTGGAGGTAACAGGTGAGGCCACACTGGTCTCACCAGGGACCTGACTGGGTTCTGCACCTGTCAGGCCTCGTGACTCAGACCGTTTTGCTTTTTTCTAGGAAAGAGTTAGCTGAGCAAACATTTCAGGTCCTCCAGGTGAAGTTGCCAGCTGCAGCTGAAGCAGCTCATCTCCTTGCCCTGGGACCCAGCCCAGGCAGCCTTTGGGAAGGTGCAAACTGGAATACTTTGAGTCTTCTGGGCGGCTAAATCTGTACTCCAGACCTAGCAAGCAAAACCCACCTTAAACTCCAGCTTTTGGCTGGTGTAGAAGCTTTTGAGAATCAGTTTTATCTCCCATCCACACAGAGCAGCAGAGGCAAACACAGGGGTGGGAGCACTTGTAGAAGGAGCAGCTTTCCCTGTTGCAGGAGTAATTGTTTCTGCTTCCAACTAAGTCAGAAATCAAAAAGAAATTCTATCCAGGAGATAAACAGTGCATTACATAAGACTTCATAAAAACTAAATTGTCATCAGATTTACTGCAGTTAGAAAAAGGCTCTTCTGTCTGTTGGCATAAAATATGTACTAGGTTTTAAGAAGCTAGTGAGAATGAATGAAACAGTATATTTGGAGTTCCATGTCCTAGGGCTTTCTGTGCAGGGACCTGTCAAGCTTTTGGAGCAGAAATGTTTTAAAATATTTTTTTTAAAGTCGTAAAATTGTATGAGATATAACTCAGAAGCATCAGGTCTTGATCAATTTTGCTTGTATGTGTAGTATTAAAACAAAACAATAAAATCAGATTTAATATTCCACAGTGAATTCTGATCACTGGCTGTTTGTTTTCCTCTCCAGGCTGGAGGAAAAAGCAAAAATATCAAAGTTCTTTTCAGAATTTAAGTTCAAAGATTATTTAAACTATGAAAGATCTTATTTTAACGTCGTTAGAAACAGCTTGCTTCAAGGCTGTTTGGCACAACTGCATCAGCTTACAGTCCTTGATGCCTATTACAAGTGGATGTTTGTGAGTTCATTGCTCTTATCCTTTTTGTGGGTTGGGCTCCATACCAAGCATATATCTCCTATGATGCCTCTATAGGATCAAAACCCAGTCAAAGCAGAAACACCAGCAAAGGAGCCAAGCCTGTGCAGTGGGCAGTGATTTTAGGACACAAACACACCCAATCTAATAATGCTCAAAACAAGGAGCTTCAGTTTAACAAACTAAATACTTTTATTTGGATCCAAAAAATACCATTTTAGGGTTTTTTTTTTTTTTCCTCATGGATTTTTTAAAATAAATAAATGTTTCCATACACTATTTTTTTCAGAAACTCTGTGTCCAACCAAAACCAAAATGCACGAGACCTTACAATTTCTTACGGACAGGGAGACTGCATTTTATCTAAAGATCATTTTTAAAAACCCACCACTGTACAAACTGATAATCTCAATTCTTTGTCCTTTAAGCTGATACTTTCCCTGTAAATCACACAAAAGTCTCAACAGGCAGGAAAGACAGTGACTCTTGATTGGAAAGAGGAGTCCAGTCAGTAAACTCAGATCCCAATTAGCCCCAGCTGTAAGCCAAGCAAACTCCCCAGTTTAATGGTTTGCAGGGGAACACATCCATACAGTAAAAGCTACCAACCAAATAAATCCCATCGCCTTCCCCCAGACTCCCCTACTCCCACAGGTCCTTCAGACAAAAGTCTATTTCCCTCCTTAGCTGTTAAAAATATTTTTAGTGCTCTTCAAATACGGAAGGCAGAAACGGAAATAAAAAAACAATAGAATTTGACACAAAAGCACCCTTCTCATTAGGGCTTTTTAAATAGCATTAGAGCTCATTGAATTTCATACACTAATAACATTCCTATTCAGTCCAAGGCAAAGCAGTCACATCTAAATCTATCAGATTTTACAAGCAAAGGAATACTGCCAAGTTCTAATATTTCTCCTGCATTCAATGTCAGAATGGGGTAAGGAGTCTCTTCCAAACTCCAAATTTTCTTTTTTAAAAATCCCTTTTAAATCTACTACTCCATGGCGTTAGAAAAACAAACAAAGAAACAAACAAACAAAAACCACACAACACCACTAAACCAGCGTTAAAAAGGAAGTTAAATCTCGAGAGCAAGGTCTATGCAGGATTCTCAGATAAACAGTGTTTTGGGAGTGAAGCTGGATTTAGCACAGCAATCAGCCAGGATTTGAGATTAAAAAGTACCTAAGACCCTACCAGACAAAGCCTTTGGGCAGATAAAGCTGACTGTGACAATAATAAAGCCCCCAAAGACACAGAGGAGTGTCTGAATCCTTGGCCAGTCAACACCAAGCTGCCTCTTCAACTGGGAAAAAGCAGCCAGGGAGGCTGGTGCCGCTGAAATCAGTGAGACCAGGCATGGGCTTGAAGCCCAACACGATATGCTGGTCCTGCCAGTGCTGCTGGGCTGGGTCCCTCCTGCACAAGCACTTAAGGCTCACACAGATAATTGCAGGGACCTGCAGTTTCAGCCATCTCCAAACAGCCTTGCTAAAAGTGCCAGTCACTTGCAAAACCTTGGTAGGAGTGGGTGTGAAGTGCTGTGGCTGCAGGAACAGCTGCCTGGTGTGTATATGTGTGTGTGTGTGTGTGTGTGTGTGTATATGTGTGTGTGTGTGTGTAATATATTTTCATTGAATAGCTGGCGAATAGAAGTGATAAGGAGGAATAAAGTCTGTAGTTAGAGCTCATTTTGTATGGTACAGGATGTCTTGGGGGTTTTATGGGTTTAATATATTCGCTGCTCCTGCTGGATCTCAGCACAGACCTCCAGATGAGAATATCTACTTGAGATGCAGGTTGCACTACAACTCATTTATAATAAATATAACAACTTGTGAAGTGGATTTAGAAGTCATTGAGTTATAGATTATTTGGGTAAACGGGGCACAAGCACTGCAGCAAGAAACCCATTTAAATATTAAGGAAAGCTATAAACTGAGAAAAGAGCCGATGACACGGTAATATCATGTCAGAACGTGCCCTCCAGAGAGGGACCTCTACTATGTATTGATCTGAAAGAGCTCCAGAAATCATTCTGCAGACCCATAAAGCTCAGCAGTAAATGCAGAAAGGTGAGCTGCAAAGGCCAGCAGAGAGATGGGATACACGAGCTGGACCAAACCCTGCCAGCCTCATCTCATGAGTAGTTTCTCTCCCCTGGTCTGTAGCACGCTCACCAACCCAGTGTTAATCAGTGAGTAGGAGTGGAAGAGTCACTCCCTTGGGCTGAAAAGACTTTTCTGGGAGGATTTTCACCCTCTTTGTATCAATTCTATTACTGTCCACAGTCACCTTCCTTCGTCTAAACGAGCACATTTCTGGAGAGGTAAAGAAGGTGTTTTGTAGGCATCTCACACCCAAGGGTTCAACTGGCATAGAATAAGGACCACAGGTTAAACCCTCTGCTGGAAATGCCATGTCCAAGGCAAATCCTGAACTATGAACTCCAGCTAGACCAAGCTGTTGCTGGAGTTTTATACTTGCTCCAGCCATTTGGGATGCTATTAAGATAAGGGGGAAGCCTTACTGATTTCCACATAACACCAGGGGGCACAAGTAATGGACCCTGCCCAGCACTGCACCCTGCTGAGAGCTTTTGGAGAGATGTTGAGAACTCTCTCTCAGCCTGCTGAAACTGTACAGCTTGTGGTTGCCTCTTAAGGCATCACTCCAGAGCCACACAGCAAAGCAGAGTCTGACACACACAGCCAGAAAATTATGAAGGGAACTGAGATGTGTAACCTAAATCGGGCCGTTTCCAGTGGTCACCATGGCTTGCTGCAGTACTCACCAAATCAAGATGTACCCACCCAGGGGAGGGCTGCAGTATCAGGCTCTGGCACAGGACTGGGTAGCAGAAGCCTGTACAGAACAGCCAGGGAATGAAAATTAATGATAACTACTCATCCAAATGTTCCCATATCAGAAGCAACAGACAGGGTTTTCAGAGTTGCCTGGTGCCCTGCTCAATTCAGAAAAATTTCATTAACGTTTCAGAGACCCTCTTGAACCCAGCATTGTATCCCCCTGCTGCATCACACACTTAGCACAGCCAGGTGAGTTTGTGTGATTCAGCAGGAGGAGCTCAGCAAGAGAGACGAGCAGCAGCCAATTCAAGGACATGTAGCTCCTGAAAAACAAGAGGTTCCTGTTTGGCATGCAATTTGCAGTACAAAAGCACTGTTAGAGTCGCTTGTTTGGCCTCTTCCCTCCCTCCTGCCCTTGTTTAGAGAATGCTCTCCCATTTTTTGCTGCATCAGGGAAAACACCGCATCTGGCTGATGGGCCAGAAGCACCCGGGCCACTTACACGAGGCCGGCAGTGGCTTTTAGCATGAAAGCTGAAGGATGCTCCGTGGATGATGGAGAACTCTACCCAGCTTAAAAAATGCTGAGGAGCAAAATTCAGGGGGAAGTGCGGGGAAACTGTGAAGGTGTGAACTGTTGTTCAGTGAGAACAAAGAGAAATACAGTCCCAGTTAGATGGGGACTGGGGAGAACGAGTGAACTCAGTCTCAGTGCTACACCCAGCCTTATCCAATTTATAGCAAGACATTATAACCAGTAATAATAATCTAATGGGAGGGCATAGCTGGCACTTCTGAAACCCTTGGATCTGAAGGTCACACACTTTATCATCGAGACAATCTTTTAAAAGCCCCGTTGGCCTGAAGCATTAACGGGAGGTGAGCAAGGCTTTTAATCTAAAGCTTTTTATCCGCGGACTGTGGAGGCACATCGTGCACCTGAAGGCTGGGATGCATCACTGAGGACACACTGCATGGTCCTGGCCCCCGAATCAAACAGCCCAGACACCCAGAAAGGAGCTCCACACCACATCACTCCCTGCCAGCTGCGGCAGCGGCCAGCGGAGCGGAGCAAAGGCAAATTCCTGCGCACAGAATTCCATCCCGAGCGCCCGCTGCTCCACCGCCCGGGCCAGCTGGCACTGGAGGCACCATGCCAAAGGGGGTGGCTTTTATTAGGGCCAGACCTCTCCTACAGCAATTAGTGGCAAAGCCTAATAACAGGATTAATTAGGATATTGCCAGGAGAGACTAATTGTCTACTGCAAAACTGGCTCTTTAACCCGTTTCTTGGCTGAAAGCTTCTCAGTGACCTGTGTGAGAGCTCTGCAAGCCAAATGCAGGCATCGACATGGAATGAAGGTGAGGAGGGAAAAGCATGGTAAGGGCCTGTGAAGGGAGACAGGGAAAAGCTCTCCATTCATAGGGATTCTTTATAAAGTATATGGACAATGTCCCACTGAACCCTGCTGATTAAATAAACACCAACACCAATGAGTGAGAAAGTTCCTTCTCTGATAATATTTCATGCGTTCCAGAACTCACAATTTCCTAATGGATATAAGTGAGCAATTTCTTTTTAATCATAGCTGAAGAGCAACAAAACGGGACCCCTATTTTTCCCTCAGCTGTTACACTAATTCCTTTCAGGCCAGAATTAGAAACATGCTAAATACAACTAATCTAATGGCTTGCATTCTGTGTTTTCACCTTTATGACCACTTTAGTAGGAGACACATTACTGCCTTATTAAAAAAAAGATAATTGCTTTCTGCAGGACTTTTTGCATGTACAGAAGCAAAGATGTGTATACATAAAGTGAACTTAGGTCACTCTATAAAAATCTAGGCACTGGAAATCATACTGTACTTTTGAAATGTGAACTACTGGATATTCCTTTTCCCCAAGATCATAAGAATGAGGTATTCAGTTAGAATTACATCTTGAAAATCTGGTCCTTAGTATTTTGCTGTTGCCCTGAGGTTGTAAATTAGAGATATCCTAAGACAGTAATACAATTCCACACTACATCCGTCTCAGTTCTGCCTGGGATTGCATGGGAAAAACATACTCCAGTTCCAAGCAGATCTGTGAAGGTTTTCAAAAACATTCCTCATTCTAAACTGTGGCAAGAGGCTAGCACTTCAAACATTTTTGGTTACAGTGAAATCCCCCAGGACCACAATTTGGAAACATCAAAGCTCAACATGCTCCCCAGCATTCTCCAGCTGCTAGTCTGGCACTAAACAATAAAACCGTAGCTGCTGCAGATTAAAACTGGCATGGTTCCTCTCTCACCTATTCCTTGAGACTAGTTCAAAATCCATTGCTGCTGCTTCTTCAGAGGCCTGTGCCTCTGAAAAGTACATTGCAATCCACAAGCGTGAATCAATGTCTTTGAATTTTAGTGACTCTGCCTCGTAGGGTGCTTAATCCCACCTGGGACTCACGGCTCAAAAGCAGATAAGAAGCCAGACAGGTGATCTGTCAAGAAGCTATGAGGAGTTCCTTAGATGAGTCTAGCCTTGAGAAAGACCTTCAAGAAAAGTTCAGGCCCTTGAGGAAATGCGATTAGTCACCAACAGCTCGCTCCCATCCTTGTCTCACCCACGCCGAGCGACTGCAGTAAATCCAGCAGTGGGACTTGCACACTATCCAGTTCCTGGTATTGCACCACTGAAAAGAACTCAGGCCACTCTAATTGCTGCTTAATGTTCACTGCCCACAGCTTTTAGCAGCAGGATTTATCTTGCCAGGTGCCTCCAGCTTCCCTGGAGAGAGAACCTGTGCTAGAACCAGTCAGCTGTGACATGGAAGAAGTTCCAATCCAGGACAAGGTAGAAAAAGAAAAAAAGACAAGGAGAAAACAAGTGGACAGTAGTGGAAACTGGTAAGAGCTCAATGTGAAAGGGAAGCATCTGGAACAGTCATGAGAAAATTCTTCCAAATGGCTGGGAGTTGGCTAAGGGACCCATGGTAAAGGAGCTGTGTGTGAGGGCAGCACTCACCCTGGCTTCCAACATGCACAATCAGCTTTTAGGAGAAATTCTCTTTCAGTCTTGGGAGAGAGAACTTGCTAGTCTCCCTGACCAAGCCTGACACTAGGACCTGGTTCCCTGGCTCACAGGAAGGCTGCTGAATAAATAGGAAATTCTCGCTCCATCACCTGAGCAATGAGGCTTCCCAGCAGGCTGAGCAATTGCTCTTAATCCTGACATACCAAGCCAATTGCTAACCTTCCCTCACCATGAAAGTTTTGTTAACATTGCACATTTGGGATGCTGGATAATCACATGTTCTCTCTCCCTTTTATTTCCTCTTTCACTGATCCATGTCAATACTTCATTGAGTTAAAATAGTTACTCTATTCTCCTTCACCTTTTCCCCCCTGCCATCAGTATGATTTTACTAAAATTATTTATTTGTTTATTCGAGTAAAATTTTCCACTACTCTGAAGCCAGACAAGAAGGAGAAAAGTTTTGTTTAGAAAGATTTGAAATTCCTGAAATAGATGACAGCTGAGAAAAGACTGGCATGTTAAATCATTCAACTTCACAAACACCCTATTTTCATTTAGGCTTGACAGATGTAAATGCCAGCCAGGTACTACCTACTAGTAATGCTATCTTTACTTAAATCAAGCAAATACATAATACAAAATCCTTTTCATGTATATCAGCCATCTGCAGAAGAGTGGATCTCTAGCTGCTTCCTCCCCCCCCAACCCCAGTTTTTCATTTATGTCATGTACAGTGGTGGGAGGACAGGCTTAACACTTTCTTCAGGTTAAATAACTAAGAGATCATCAAATGTTCCTAAATCATGTCACAAGTTCTGACAGTGTCCTGTCCTGAATAACATATATTTTTTTATGCAGCCATGAATCAAAAATACTGACTAGGCCTGCAGTAACTGCAGTGATGAGATAGCAGGATAAGGGCAATCCATAAGAAAGCCAGTCTTCACAAGTGTATGCAGCACAAAAATGCCTACCAGACAAAATAAGAAACTGAAGGATTTTATCCATTTAGAAACCAGGCAAAAAAACACATTCAGTGCCAGATTGAAATTCAGACTGAACAGGAGGTTTCAAACCAATTGCCAGGTCCACCAAGAAGCAACACCTTCTGCTCCACATAGCAGACTCCTGGTTATATTGGCGGGTGCAGAGAGATCTGCTTCGGGCATGGCACTGAGGTCGTGGCGCCGGCTTACTGAAGGTCACTCTGAACACAATATACTCCAGAGACTTGGCTTATCTCAGCTGAAAATTGCAGGGGGTGGAAGGATGGGATGGTGATAGGCTTCAAATAAAAAGATCCCCATGTCTGAGGTTTTTCACCAAAATAAGATTTTCTATCAGGAGAATTCCCAGCTGCAGTCTGAGACCCAGCAGCTGCCCCTTGCTCACAAGGTGATCCACTCAAACAAGAGACTTACAGACCATGGTATTTTCTTGTTCAGTGTGTGAATGCCAAGCAAATATTCAGTCAAAACTGGTTGTTTTAGAGGTGAGAAATTGGATTATTGCAGTGCTCACCTCTTTGTGGATCATGCCTTGCATTGGGAGGAGGGAATGGGAGCTTGAGAATAATGCCTTACACTGGGAGGAGGGAACAGAGCCTCTTCTCATTTTTATATTTTCCAGGCAAATGAACACTCAGAAATGCAAGGACAAGGGATTCAACAGTGAAAAAGCAGGTAGCACTTTCTATCTGACACGAGGGGTTCCTGCCACTGTGACAGTCCCCATGCCGAAGGAGAAAACCTTGCACATCCACCCTGGGGGCCCCAGGATTTGTCTGAATCTGAGCCCTTCTGTGCCAGGCACTGTGAAGCTTATAGCACACATAACACCAGCTCATACCCCAAAATACTTGTAAAGTGTCTAAGATGCTACCATTATGTTATTAGGTAGCAAGAGGGGGAAAGACAAAGACAGGTCAGTATCCTGGGTTTGCTGTCTGGATTTGCTCCACCCAGCCACCCTCACACCAAAACCTTTACCTCCCACCTCTGTCCCTTCTTCGGCCCCATGTGCCAGGTGAAACCAGTTAGCCTGTTAAAGGCTGGCAAAGAGACCCTTTCCCCATCATATTAGATCACACAAAGTGCTTGGGAGAGAGAAAACAGATACCCAGATCTGCACCCAATTTTCATTCTGATTCTCCCTGTACAGCCTCTTCTGGAAAAAAAAATCTTGGGATTTGGCATAGGTAAATGCTTCCTTAAAAAAGCCAAGGACCTCAAGATATGTCCCAGGAATGACAGAAACTTGTGGCATATACAAGTGGGAAGATCCAGCTCTCTGTCTTTAGCTCTATCTGCAGTGGTGCAGCTTTAATAGAATTGTTCAAGCTCCTTCTCAAGGCATACGCTGACAACAAGAGCTGAGTTCAACTCCTGTTAATTACATCACTCTCGGGTGGAATGTCCCAAGGTTTCAGACATCTCCCCAGAAACTTTAGGAAGAAAACAGGACACTTGTTTTCTCCACTTTCTTGTTAATTCAAATCAGTAACTTGCTTTTCTGAGGTGTCTCAGCTCTGCTGCTCTGTGGGTGAGAGGAGCTCTTGTAAAGGGACAGAAAGAGGCTTGTTTTGTCCTGAGAGCTGCAGGTAGGTTCCACACTGCCAAGCACAGCCAAAAACCTTGGGGGCAGCCATGGGGAGGACAGCAGGTTTATGCCTACAGCAAGCTGTGGCAGCTCCATCCCAGGAGCCTCAGAGATGCCAAGGCTGAGCCAAGATAAAAATCTTCTCAAAAGAAATGTGTCTCAGAGCAGCAGCTCCGGAGCTGTGAGCTCCCCTGCACCACCCACCCAAATGTCCTGCTGGGACAGGTCCTGAGGATGTGTAATCTCTGGTGAGTTGCTGAGAGTCTTCTGCCTGTATGGCTCCTTGTGAGACCTCCTTATATCCATCCCAGCCCAGGAGGTGCTTGTATACTGGTAAGGTCAATACTTGGGCTGGCAGGAGCAGGGCCACACAGTATCTAGCAAAATTATGGCTGTAGCAAGTAAGAGCAAATGTGTGTTAGACACTGTACATAAACATCTTCAATAAAAAACTCTGAATATATAGGTTGTAAAACTGTATATAGGACATTAAATACCTAGAACACCAAATTCTGCACTAGAGTTCCCCTTAGACTGCTGAACTGTGTCAGCTCCACTGTGTTTCAGACACACTCAGATGCGAGCTCAGGCTGGGATGTTTCCCTCCTACTTGGCAGTGTAGCCTATCCTCCGGGAAGAGTTCAGAGAGAGGTATTCCTCACTGCAGGGAAAACAGCAGTGCATTTTAAACCTACCTCTAAATAACCCTGACAGTCTTTCTGAAAAAAAAGGATTTGGTTTTCTTTTGCACCAACGTCTTCTGCACACCCAGATGCCTTCTGTGCCCACCCCAGCGGGCTCAGCCCAGCCCAAAATCTGTCAGGGTCTCTGACAGAAGCAAACACCAAAGAACAGCCCTTCACTTCTCCTGGAGTTGCACAGAAAAAATCCCTTCCTCTCTGTGATGCAAATTCCAGTTCTCTCCACACCTTTCAGACACCCTCCTCTCCACTACTGTCCCTGAGCTCAGCTGCCACCAAATCTGACTGATGAAAGGTGGCAGCTCCATTACATTAATTCCCTCCAGAAAACAGGAAAAAAGCCTCACATGCTTTTCATATCAAACACATAACACATTCCAGAGTTTTTCTGCATGCTCTGGCTTCTCTTTTGCACAAAACGTGGCTGTCGAGGCAGTGGTCCCCAGACTGGGGGATGCTCTTGTCAAACAAATGGCAGATTTTCATTTATTGCTATTTTCATATTAGGCACACATGCAAGATTAAGTATGCTCATGCTATCTTTGGATGATCCAGTATGATAGCTGCCTGCAGCTGCTCCTGTCTAATGGACCCAAGCCCTGTCTGGGTGGCCTGAAAGGTGTGTTTGCAGAAGACAGCCTTAGTGCTCCAGTACATGAACTCAGCCCACCAAAAGTGCAGTCTTAAGAGAAAATTAACAAAAGCCATACCCCTACATTTTCTCAAAGTAGGAATCTTTTACATACAAATTGTCATGCTGCATAAACTCAAATTAAAACACCTCCTGTAACTGCATCTTCGATTTAATGACAGCCTGCTTTCATCCTCATAATCCACTGCCCATCGTACCACTATGGATGGATTTTACGGCTTAAAAGACATCTTCATATCAGGTAATTACATCAACCCGTGAAAAGTTTCTCCACATCACAGTAATTCCCAACAAACACTGTTGTTTGATCACCTGTATCTCTGGTCTTTTTCTTCAGTTCCCTTTTACAAAGCCTATACTGTGGTTTGTCCCAGTACTGTGCTCTGAGTGTTGGCAAAACCCCTTCACCACGAGATTAACCACAACGAAAGCATCTGGGCCAGAAAACCCATCTTGCCTGATAAAAAGGTTATTTACTGACAACCTTCACAATTTATTTAAGCCAAAACACACTGAGGGAAACAATTTTCTCTAGTGTCTTTAGGATTTAGTGCTTTACCCATACTACGTTTGCTTCCTAAGCAAGGCAGCTCACTCACCCCTCTGCCCTAATCTGGATCTTTCTTGGAGGGCACCCTCAAGCTCAGAGCCATCTTTTCAGCATCTTCCCCAAGTTTCTGACCAGGCCCTCTGTCTCCAGAACAATCTCAGCCCCAGCAGAAGCAAAGCAAATGTCCCCAGGACACCCAACCCACGTCAGAAAACTGGCCCAGGCAGCCGGCTTTGTAATGAGCACAAATCAGTCAGAAAAGCTGAAAACACTTGACTGTTGTCTTCTCCCCCCGTGTATAAAGGAAGGAGCAAAGCTCCCAGACTCCGGCCGCAGCCTGGGGACTGGAGGCACAGCGGGTCCCAGACGAGCCCCAGCGAACACAAGGCAGCAGGATACGGAAACTTCCCTTGGCAGCCAGACATGCCTTTCACAAAAGCAGGGGAACTAACTGCATTTTGCCACTCCTCAGTTTTGGGCCAGTTCCCAAAGGCTCTTTGTGCCACGCCGGGCGGAGGAAGCCGACCACCCCGAGGAACAAAGGGCTGGGGGACAGCCCCGGCTTCGGGCTGGTGCCGCTCTCCTTGGCAGCAGGCTCTTCCCTGAAAATCCCTACCCAGCCTTTTCCTTTAAGACTTTTGTCCAAACTCCTCTGCAGTTTAGGGACTGCACACCGTTCAATGGCCTTGGAGCCAGACCCTCCTTCGCATTACTCTACTGGCCACAGCAGTAGGGAATGGCTTTGCAGCAATTCCTGGGAAACTGAGAGGAAAAGCAATGGGTGGCCGGACACGCATCACCTCCTTCTGGTACAGGATCCAGCCCTGCTGCTGGATGTAGGAGTCAGACTCTGACAGAAGAGGATTATTTTGAAATTTAACAATGAAAGACTGTTCTTGTTTCAAAGTGAATAAGAGTGTGAGAGAGGGAAACTAAAGTCCCTTCTGCAGTAGTTTCTCAGGCAGGAGAGAGAATATGAACAGGTTTTGCAGGAGCTGAAGGGGAATTGGGGTCACCCCATTACTCTTGTACAATACTTTGCTGAGGAGAACAGCTGCACATTTAAAGAGTGGGTAAAGTGGATGCACATGCAGACAGCACATTTATTTGGCACTGCTCCTTGGGGCACTGCAGCCACAAGTCCCACAGAGGGGTGTCTCTCCCTCCCAGCATGGCCCCCACACCCAGATGGGCTGGTTTGGGGAGCTTCACAGGTCCCCAAGCACACAGGACAGTAGAGCTCACCAAAATGAGCAGTGTGTCAGTCTCTGTGTCAGACCATATCTCTACCTTCCTCTCCTCAGTACAGCAACACGTCCCAGCCCACCAAAGTGGTCCTTTGAGTGTGTCAGTGAGACCAAAAACCTCGAAAAGGACAAGAGGAACTCATTAAGTTGTTTTTACAGCAAGGAAACACCCTCCCAAGTAATTTCACATGGCCAAAATGGCCAGTCAAAGAGCAGCCTTCAACAATTACCCATGTCTGCTGGCCTCAGAGGAGTGAGAAAATCTCAAAGCTTTTGGATGACAAACTGGACCCTAACAGGAACATCTGCATCAAAGCTGAGCACAGGAGGCAGTGTGGGTGCACAGAGGACATGGAAGCACTTGGGGACAAATGCTTTCTGCCACAGCTCCAGCACTGCTGTACCACACATCCACTCCTGTTCCCAGGTTCCTCCATCCCAGCTCGCTGTTACAGGGCAGTGTGTGCACAGTGTATTGCTGGAAGCTGGGAGGGACCTTGGCGCCTTAAATGGCCTCCTAGAAACAGAGGCCAGACAGGAGTAAGGGAATAAAGGTGGGGATTTATTGGAAAGGCCTTCAAAGGTACCCCTGGGGAGCCAGAGGCTGCTGCCTAGATGGGCCCCGAGGTGGACCCTGAGAGGCCACGAGTTCTTCACACTTTTATAGCTTTGGTTCATTTGCATACCAGAGTTAATTCTCCAATTAAAGTTTCAGTTAATGATGGAATTGCCCTCAGCTTGCCCCCCTCAGAGGCTCTTTGGTTGATACTTTTTGGGCCCAGTTTGGGCTGGGTGTCCTTGGAGAGCAGCCCCGGAGAGGCTTTGTTGTGTGTGCCCAGCACAGAGAGCAGCACTGAACAGGGAACAGGAGACTCCACAGTTACACACTGGACAGTACAGGATGTGAAAAATATAGAAGTTAAAACCTAAGGCATCAACCTCAGCTGGGGCAGGTGCTCACATGAATTTACTGGTTCAGGAAACTCATCCACCAGTGCATTTACTGAGGAAGATGCAACCACACCCAGGTCATCCAAACCCCTTTGCCAGGCCACTGCAGCACCACCTGTCCTAACAAACCCAAATCTAAAAGCCATGGAAACAGTTTCATTGACTGCCACAGAAGCAGGAGGCCAGTAAAGTCATGCACTATAGCCAGTGCACTTTGCATTTGGTAGGTCATTTCCTTGCTCCTAGGGAGATGTGGCTCTGCTGGGGATGGGGATTTTCTCCCTGTCACCCTCCTGTCTCAGGCCACACAGTCACACCAGGCAATGTTAATGGAAGGGTGAGACTTTGCAGGCTCTCTCTGGGAAACCTGGATCTGATATACTCAGTGTACCCCCTCTGTTTTCCATGTTAGCTGCCTGGTGTTAGTCTGTTTTAGGAGTAGCAGTTCAGCCGCTGGCTTGGAAGAAGTGGGAAAGACCAGGATGGTGTTTTTTCCACAGCTGAGGGATCCCACACGCCTGAGGAATTTCCCTCTCTTGCTCTATTAGTAGCAGCAGGAGTGAGTGATGGGGGCAAAACTGTTATCACATTACAGCCTGCAGTGCCTGTGCTCTGCTCCCAGCTTTCCCACTGGATGAGAAGTGTAAACACCTCTCGCTCACACCCCGAGCCCAGCATGTGGAGCCCAGCAGCTCCACCCTGGAGGTGGCCAAGGAGACACTGCAGCAGGGTTTGGGTTTCCTGCCAAGGCAGTGCAGGGACAGCCCAGCATATTGAAAAATGATCTGAGGGGCTGCGCTTCAAACTCCCCCTGCTCTGTCTCTATCAACTCATTCCTCATCCAGCTGCTACGAAAGTACTCCTGGAGTGCTCAGAGGTTATGTACTATGACTTGGCCGTTTGCCAGTTCAGTGAGGCTCTTTTTTTAATATTAAGGCCTTAAAACTCCTGCTAGAACTGAGTCCTACAGCACAAACCTTCATTGCTACAGTTTAGCTGCCAAAACATTGCATCAGCCATCACAATAGCCTGGCACCAGCTAAAGAAATATGGCATCTTCTCCTTGTGCTCAGCTCAGAGCACAGATGTCAAAGTCATCGATGGCTGGAGCTGCTTGGAGATTTTGGGATGAGACTAAGGTTTTGTCAAAACATTCGAGTTCCCTGGAACAGGAATTGTTTTACTCAAAGCCTCTCCAGTCTGATAAACATTAGCTTGGTGCAAGGCAGAGGTTTCCAGTAGGTCAGCAACGAGAACTGGGACCAGTTCAAAAGCAGGTGATGAATGCAGGCAAGAGTGCATGGCCCCAAACAGCTGTATAATGTCATTGCAATGTTGGCCACCATCCTGATAACAAAGCTGCTTTCACTGAGCAGCTGCACGGTCTAGGGACATCCACTTTGCCAGAAAAATGGAAATATTTGACTAATGTTCATAGTGAGATCAAAAGCAGACATACAGAAACCAACATTTCTGGCCAAAGAGACAGCCTAGTTTCCAGACAACTGTCTTCACAGCCTCAGATCCAACTCTGCATCCAGTCTCCTTGCATTCCCTACACCCTCACTCAGACATCTCACCTTCGTGAGGATTAATTTCCTTTGGCTTCCATGCCACTCTTCTGACCTGTTTTCACTCATACCTCTCTCACAGTCTCTGTGAAGATCCTCCTCACCTCCCTTGCCTCCTGATTAGAGGACCCTGCTCCCAGCACTGCCTCATCCCATCACTTCCAAGACGACTCCCATCCCAGACACAAGTTCAGCCAACCCATACATGCAGGTGGCTTCTGGCTCAACCCTGACTCCAGACTGCTCAAACAAAGCCCTGCACTGTCCTTCAGCTGTGAGCTTAGACCACGTCACTGAGACAGACTCAAGCCTCCCTCTTCTTTCCACATCAGAGCCAGCAAGGTCACCCTTCCAGGGGCATTTCCAACTATAGATTTACCAAGGATCAGCACTGCCAAGCTGAGCCTTCCAAGTTCAGTCCTAATACCGCTGCTCAGGCATGGCCTTTATTGCCATTCTGAACAACCAAGAACCTGGCCAGATTCTCATCTGCTCAGTTCCTGCAGCATCATCTCTTCTGTCACTCACAAATGCAATCCTCTCCCCTTCATAGCCACTCTGAATGTTGCTGCAGAGACCCACAATTTGCATCTCTGTGCCCTCAGAAACTCACCCCAAAGCACCAACCCCAACACAGTCCACTTTCTTTTCTTTTCCACCTACTCTGCCAACTACCTTTTATCCCTGGGCCTAGAGACCATCTCCTGAGAGCTCAGCCTGAAATACAATTTTCCACGGCCATACTTTCAGACAGGTACCCTGATGCTTTACACATCTGAGCTGATCCTCCAAGTTCCCCTTTGCTACAACACCTCCAAGAATCTGGATGCTTCGTAAGCTTATGCTAAGGTGCCACCACAGCCTGCTCTGCTGGCTGGCATCACAGCAATGATTCTTTCTGCTGCCTCATCTCTCTGTCCCCACCTGCTGTTGCATACCCCTGTATTTAGACTGCAAGCTCTGAGCTGCACCTGACACCACCAAGTCCTGACTGAGTTATGAAAAATTACTGATCATAATAAAACCATGCACCTATCCTGACTACTGGACTTTAATTCAGTTTTTGAAAAAGCTTTAAGGCACCTTGTATTTCATCAGTTCCATTCATGCCCTAAAGCACTTCATCCTGAACACACCATTGTTCTCCATTGCTCTGGTCCCAGTGCAGCCTCCTAGAGCCCACTAGCAGTGGTATCACAGCAGAAACTGTGGCCATACCCATCTGCACTGCACTCAAAGCATGGAGAGGCAAAGATCCTGCATCGTGTTAGCAGCTCCCAAATATCCAAGAAAGTTCCTACATGGGAATCCAGCCAGCTGCCTTGTCCTGCTTGAGAAAGGTTATTGTCCTGCAGCTAAAGTAACATTTTATGGGCTTTGATGGTGTGCTGGGCATGGAGTTCCATGAGTCACCACACCTGCAGCACTGTCATTCCTGGGCTGGAAATCATTTGGACACTGCTTTAGGCTGTGTCCAAAACACTGGTGCTCATATTTATGATGCACAGTGTGTTAGTACCACAACATCAGGCATTCTTCAGTGCACACAGAACTGAGCAGAGACCAAGCTCTAAACTGATTTTTTAGGGCTGGCACTAGATCCAATTTTGGTCTTGCCAAGCTGTCCAAGCTCAGGATTGGCCAGTGGCTGTCTCTCATTTTGGGGCCAGAAAGGCCAGAGGTAGCTGTTCTGTTTTTACATGGCAAACACAGCTGCTTCCTGCGCCTTACAACAACCACCAGACATTGTCAGTTTGGTTTCTGTGGGACCCACAGTGGCAGGAACTGATCTGGAGGATCACTGGGGATGGTCACAAGGACTGCACTGTGGATCCCTGCTCCTCACAGGAACAAACCAGCCAGCACTGCAGTGCAGAACTGCACCAGGCAGAGCATTTTTCCTACTGAGCATGTCCTGGCCCTTGAGCATGACCCATCTATCCCACTTCCAGGACCAGGGTAATGTTGCTGTGCAGCGCTGTGCCAAGCAGCCCTGTCATCCTGCTCAAAGGCACCTGGTGATCTCTGTTTGTCTGATGCAGACGTGCTCTCAGCCATGGTCCTGCCTGGAAGCACTTTCAGTGCCATCAGTCAGACAAGCAAATATGAATTTGGGTCACCTCTGCCTACAATTTTTTTTCCCCATCCCAAATTCCCTTCTCCTCTCCCTCTCCCAGTCTCAAGGACTCTCCCTCCTTGTTATTTTAGCAGGACAGGGGGCTGGAGCTGCCAAGCTGGGCACCTACCTTGGCTGCATCCTGACCTTGTATTGGAATGAAACTTATTTATCCAACTTCCTACAACACCCATGTTTCCACCAGAAAAAGCCATCCAGACGTTTAAAATTGATTTACAAGCCCAAAAACCAAATATGTTTCCTGTGCAGGGTAGCTTGCCTTAGCTCTAACAGGGGCATCTGCTAGACCACAACAGAATGACAGTAAAAGCTGTGCCCTGAGAGTGGCCAGAAACCACCACGTCCAGCAAATCAACACAGACTTGTACCAAAAATAAATGAATAAATACTGCCAAAAGACACATTAACCTGCTTCTAATTGGGAGAGCTGCAGAATGGAAAAAACTTGTGAGAAGCATTAGAAGTAGAGCAGGGCAGAACAAATGCCTTCTCCAGACACACGTTGGAAATAATTCTGTTAATAAGGAACCCATGTCACTGTACAAGATGAGAGTCTCTGTCATATTGTTCCCCAGCACCTGATGCACTGAACAGCAAATGGCCTCCTGCATTCACAACAACTCTGCCCAGACCATTTTTAGATCATGAAGTTGTTGCTGCTTCTGAGCCTGTATTTCAAAGCAGCCAGGAAAAACAAGGTTCACTCAAATGTACATGAAGAGAAGGTAAACTGCCTAGGAAGCCAAAAAATGAAGTCCAGGCAAAGGAAAATATTTTATGAGTTTTCTTGTAAAAAGAAACTTGCATGCAAGGAGGAAACAATCTGGTATTTAGCTTAAAGGCAGCACCAGATAAATGAAAGAGTCCCATAAAGACATCACCTGAAGAGAAACTGCACTACAGAAGACTGATAAATCACCTCAGAGAAATGAGCTGGGGTGCAAACAAACAGGCAGGGTCACTAAAAGGAGAACAGCATTTGAATGTGAAAGAAAAAGTCCCTGCACTCCTCAGACTTCCAGACAAGAAGCCAGCTCACAAGCAGAGGAGATGACCATGACCAGACTCAGGGACACTAACAGCAGAGCCCACATGCATTTCCATATCTGGGGAAAACTCACTGCTGTAATCAATGGGACCCAAAATCTAACAGTGACAACCTGGTGGGTATGCTAAGAGAGGGTCCAGAACATCCTTTGGGTTTCACAGTAAATACACAAAGAAAGCATTGCACAAGAGCCTTCATCCAGCTACTGCTGGCCACAGCTGGCAACACAGCTCCTCTGCCAGGACAGACTGAGATGACCCTTCTATAAAATATTGTCAACATGCATCAACAGCTGTCCAGACCCCCCAAGGCCTTCTGCAAACACATTAAGGCTGGACAAAGGATGCAAGGTAGCTCTCCAACCTCCCACATGTACAGCAATGCTCCATCTAATGCTTTCTGCCACATCCAGATAGCATCTCCCCTTTATTGGGTTTTGCCAGTGTTTCCCCCTTTTTCCTGGAAAGGGGAGGAAGCCCAGCCTGTCCCCACTGTTCTGAAGTTGACTTTCAGAAATACAATAGTTTTGTCTCAAATCTCCTCGATGTATTATATCAATTCACCTCCACTGCCATAAACCGTGTGAATAGACCTCGGTGTGTGGGAGACAGACGAATACAGAAGGAGCAATTCTCAGGCTATGAAAGGAAAAGGGTTGGAAAGCTCCCAAAAAAAGGTCTCATGCAGGTCAGTACAGGAGGCTCAGCTCTGCACCATTGTGGGAGGAAGCAGCTTCATGTTACTGGTAGGTGAGGTGTGTGAAAGAACAATAAAACGCTTCAGTTGTGGGACACTTCAGGTTACACTTGGACGTTTCATGTCGCACCTAAATTAGCACACGTCAGGAGTGACATTTGCAACGGCAGCAATGCCACTGAGCTGCTGCAACAAAAGCACAGGGTTTTATTACTCAGGGTTTTATGAAGCTCTTGCTTACAGAGAGGCCCCTTTACGCCTGTCTGGCACTGGAGAATGGCCTTACAGTGGGCACAAACAACATCACATTCATCTTCGTGCCCTCCACACTGACAGAGGGCTGCAAAGGGGCCCTGTAGCAAAAATAAGACCTCAGTCCAACCTATTATCTTAAGGAATTATATAGCCTAAATCACAGTACATATTTCTTCCATAAAAAACTAGGTTCAGAGGATGGTTTCACAAGAAACAAAACTTCAGTGTGTATAAGCTATAAGATGCTATGTCAGTTTTCTCACTGGGTCATCACAAAAATTTCCATCCCATTATGCAGCTCTGCTTTGTTAGCATTTTTTAAACATTGCTGATGAATTCATAGAGCACCTTCCAGATGTGTAGTTTGGTTTTATCAGTTTAGGGGCATCAGCATAGGTGGACTCTTCTTTTCCATCTGAACTTGTTTTTCTCCAAATTCAGAAAAATAAAATATATATACATATATATAAAGAAATGCAGGAGTCTTCCCTCAGCTTAGGGCATCTCAGATCCAGCTTGCTGCTGAAAAATTAGTCATATTCATTCACAGCCAATTTCTGCTTTCCCAGAGACTTCAGCAGGAGCCCGGTCTTCTGCCACCAACCCCAAACTGCCCTTCCTTGCAGGCAGCACAGTCTGTTTTATAGGTAAGGCCTATTGCTGCGGGCAGAGAGAAAATGTTTTTAGTGCAGCTCCATCTCCCTCCACGCACTCCTGCACCCCCAGCAATGCTGCTGCCAGGCTCTGCCTTCAGATCCGTGAGGCCACCAGCAGCAGGGCGGGGTGCTGAGCGTCTGGCTCGCAGACAGAGCCCCGAAGGCCACAGGTTTACACCAACGCTCGGCAGTGTGCGGCCAGGAATTAGGTTAGCATTGATTGGGGCAGGCTGGCGGGAGCATCCTTTGCTTTACCCATAGACAGGCTGGTCACATGAGGAACAGCTGGAGTGCACACAGAGCCTTCTTTAATTAAAGTGCTACTCGCCATTTTTCTGGCAGCGCTCCCAGAAAAGCAATAAAATGGCAGCAGAGAAAACAAATACAACGTAATACACTTCCACTCTCCTTTACATTCCCAAGTCCCCCTTCTCCCCCAAGCCTAATCTCCTTACTTTTTCTTTTTTTCCTTTTTAATTTTTATTTTAGTTAATAATCATTCCTCATTTGTGACAGGCTAGGAAAGGAAAAGGTCAAGAGGGAAGAAAAAAAGGGTCAGGGGAACTGAAGCATCCATTCAGTGCCATTCATGATTAAATTGGGGAACAATGTACCTGCTTATTAGGACATCTCCCGCTCCAAGAGAACATCTGCAGAGCGCGCACACCTTTTCCAGAGACGCGAGCACACACCGGCACCTCACGGGAACAAAACAGCGTTCACGTGCCAGTCGTTATGGAAACATTTTCCTTTCCCCCCCTCCCTCCCTCAGATCTACTGCTTAAACAAGCTTGGGATCATCAGCACCGATGGCTGCTGTCTTTTCCCAAATTAGCCAAAGTTCATTGTGTTTCTCCAACCTGTGCCTCCCACCAGAGGAGCCCAAGGAGGCAGGAGCCTGTCCTGCAGTGCACGGACGTTTCACAGATGGACCTGCTCCCAGTGAGAAACCTGTGCAAGGATAACAATAGCCACCATGCTATTTTTGTTGTTGCTGTTGTATTATTTGGCTCCCTTCAGCACAGGGGCACGGAAGGAAAAACACAGGGACACACAGTACAAAAATGTGAAACCAAAGACAGGTACACGTTGCTCCTGCGATAGAGGAGATGCATAATCATCTTCTGGAGGGGAGCAAGGTTATCAGGGACAGAGGTGCTGAAACACAGTGCGTGTGTGACTCCAGGAAAGCACCTTGGAGTTGAGAGAAATCAGGAGCTAACCCAGTTCATGAAGTTTAACTGGAGTGCAGTGGGACATGGAGTGTGAGAGCCAATCCTCTCCGAACGTGATGAGGGAAGCTGGACCTAAATGAAAAACCAGTCCCAAATCCTCAAACCCAAAGCCCACTGTGGGGGCTGATCTGAAACAGAGAATGTCGGAAATCTGGATTTGAGGTTTTCAGCTTGAGCCCATCTTTGTGTCTGAGATTTACAGTTTGACATGTTTATATTGAAACAAGATGGCTATAAATACAGTATATTTGTCTCCCAGTAGATTCTAAGGAGAGGAATGTTTAAAAGCACTCAGCAGGGGACTAGCACAGCTCCCAGTGAATTTAATTATAAACTCTCCCTGCTTTTGCTCCAACTAGTTTAGGCTGGGAGTAGTTAGACTGCTTTTGAAAATCCCGCTTTATTTTTGAATAGCTGCAAATCATTTATATTTATATAGCTGGATGTGCATCATAAGAACATACACAAGAACGTATTTTTATTAGCACAAATCAGAAATTTTCCATGCAGAACTTTTTTAATTTAGGGGGGAAGGAAGAGAGGACAAAATTAATTCAGTGCAAAAGGGAAAAAATAGCAATTTTGACAAAGCAAATTGATACTGTGAATAACCAAAGAAATTATTTCACTTTATATAAGTTGGCCTGAACCATCACCTCTCGGAACCACTGGCATAGCCTTGGGTGCTGTGGATGGAGGGATGGACCTATTCTCTGCCACAGGCTGAGATTTCTGGCAAGACCACATGCCCAATCATGCACAAGTCTCATTACTGCTTTAAAAGCAGCTTGGTATCATTTCTGAGTAAAAGCAACACTGCTATTAACTTATTGGGCAACACTGGCCTATTTAAGAGTTTTATCAGATCTGTCTGATGATCCATGGCAGGGACAAGAACCTCTTGCAAAATTTTATCTGTGGCCATGTAATCCTGTGTGATTATTTTTCTCATTGTCTGAGCAGAATTATTTTATATCATAAGCATTTCTGGCATTTCACTCTGCACAGAATGAGCCTGTTTTAAAAATGGAAGAAGGTGGTAGGCAAAAAAAAAAGATTGTTGATGTACAGAGTCTAATTATAATACTTTACCTTCAGAGAAAACTATTTTTCATTAACTGAACAGGTAGTAGTATATGATGGTGATTAAGTTTAATGGAGCTGAGACCAAGGTGGGGAAGATAAAGTTACAATTGAGAATGCACTTTGAGTGCAAAGCCAGTTTCTGTTTGGAGAGGTGCTTGATGGAAAACTGCACTGCTTCTAACTAAATGAGGCTTAAATAGGTATAATTTTGTATGTATTAAAATTAAGATTCCTTTAGGTATAAACTATGAAAGTTTCCACACAATTACCACTCTTGAGGAGCAGCAGAGAGCAGACACCATAAAGAAAATGCCACTTTTTGATTTAATAAATGAGACCAAACATATGCTTTTCCATTGGGAAAAGGAAATAGAGCCATCAATGAGCCAGGTTTAGCCAGAATAACTGAATAAACTTCAAAACCATTCACTCCAGTGAATTCTGCCTGTTCCAGTCTAAGGGAAATGTTTTTCTTGCTCACCCTGGTTTTCCTGACTTGGGCTGTCTCTCCTCCTGCTTCCTGCGGACCCTCCAGCCCCTCAGCCCTGGATGGAGACACAGGGCTGTGAGTCAGCATGGTCTTTTCACCCCCCTCTGCTCCCTGCATTTAATCCAGAGGTTTATCCTGGGGAGGATAAGTGCAAGTGGGAACTTCTCCACCACAGGCCCATTTGGAGTCAGCCCCCACGAACCACACAGTGACCTGCCCCCACCTCTCAAGCACCATGAAACACAGAAAAAAGGCTGTAACTTCTTCATTAACCATTGTCAGCACAGGGAGCAGAATAATGGAGTAAAAAGGTGGGAAGATAACAAACAGACACCATCTCACATGAGGATGTCTTGACGAGACAAATATCAGACGCTGAACAAAATGCACCCCCTCTTAAGTGGCATTTCTATATTTAACACCATCTAAAATGTGATAATTTACACTGTCACAACATGTCTCTTAGAAACAGTCTCATTTTATTTGCAGCCAGCCAAAGTCTGGAACTCAAATTCCGACCTCCTTTCTAGTAGGAAAATAAAAAAAAAATAATAAAATAAAATNGAAAGGTAAAAAAGGAATAAAAAAAATAAAAGGGAAAGCTAACATCTGGCAGAGTTGGGTATTTATTAGACTTTATAAAACTCCACGCTTCTGTTGTACATAAGACAGGCACAAAAGGGGCCCCCAATGTGTTATTTCCCCACCAGTGTGAAACAAGTGGCTTATTCAGTAAGTTTTCAAAGAACAGAGGCAAATGGATTATCTCAAGGAGAAGTTAAACACAGAGAAATGCACTGTAGCTCACTGTTGGGTTTAGCTGCCTGCTGGATGTGGACGAAGGGGGAAAATCTATAAAATCTATCATTGTGGTGTCCAGCTGAGACTTTACACTTCTCAGGGAAATCTGAGCTGTGAACCACCAACAGCTGCTTTTCTCCCAACTTGTGAAATCACCCACAGAACAAAAGTGTTTTCTTAAGAAATTCTCAAAACACAGCAAAGAAGAACTCACTAAATCCTCGGGCTCCTGAGGCCGGGTCAGGATGACAAGGTTTTTCCAGCCTAGCTGCGACTGTCAGGAGCAATGAGGTGTGATTTGTGACCAGTGGAGCTGGGCTGGTGAAAGCCCCAGTCCAGGGAGAATTACACAGGCTTTTGCTTGTTTTCCTTCAGCTTCACCAAAACACAGGTTGCCTGCTCAAAGCCAAGTCCCTCTCCAGGGGTGCTTGACCAGTTCCCCACTCTCAGCTTTCCAAACAGCCAGGGGCAGATCCAAGGTAGGATTGAGGGTCCTCTTCACTTTGCACCCTGAAATGGTGCTCCTGGGATCTGCTTCAGCAGGTGTGCCCAACACCTAGATCACACACAAAACCAGCATTTTCTTAGGTCTGTGGGGTAAAAGGAGCACCAGTGTTCAGTTGCAAAGTTCAGGCAGTAAGAGCCAGGACACAAGAGCAACCTTGTAACAAGAGCAATAATTTTCCTGCCTAATTCAAAAGCAAAAAAGAAACTGTTCTAAATTCAGATTTCTAAGTTGTTATCTTTTGTCTTGCTGAGACTGAGATGTTCCTGGTCTCTTCAGGATGAAGGATAAAAGTGAAGAACACAAGGAGGTTTATGAAGAGTCCCATGGGATGATCAACACAGTACTTGGTCCTAAGACTGTTTATAGGGCACAAAAGTAAGGGAATGGTACCAGAGCAAGGCAGAGCTGCTGGACAGTGGGGGTCAAAGTCCAAGCTGACCATGGACACAAGTTCCCCAAACCATGGGGTCAGCTCAGGGAGCTTAGCTGAGCCCTTTCCTGGCAGAACCCAGCAACTCTGTGCATTGTCTGAGCTAATTAGTTTTCCTTCTCTATACCAGAGAAATTCTGGCTGCCATTTTCCAAAACAAGCAGGTCCTTAACACAGATACCATCAACCAGTCAAATCAATTTGAGGATTTCTGCTTGGCACAAATGCAGGAGCCTTGCAACAGGCTGGAGGAGGTAGACCTGATATGGGAAAAGGCAATTTTTTTTCAAGTATACAGGGAAGCTGCTAAAAGTTCCTGCTTCAGCCAACCTGAAACAGTTTGGATTGCACTTGCTGAGTACTCTTAAATGTATAAATAGTTTCAGGGCATTTGGCACCTTTCACAGATTGAGAAACACAGCTGATGTCTCTTCTGGTGCAGCATCTCAGGCATTAATCTCAGCTCAAATCGTATCCCCATTGAATTCAAAGTCTTTCTCCTCCAAAAATAGCCTAATCATACAGCTACAGAGAACCTCCAGGGGTGGGCACAGCGGGGTATCCCCACATACAGTGATCAGTTTCTTTCCTGAGCTTGGCTCCCCAGACAGAGAGATGATCTGCCTCTTCACCCTTCTGCCCATTCATGTTTCACACAAACTGTAGGAGAGATGGAAATCAGCCTGATTCCAAGGAGCCCTCATGGACGGTGATGACTGAGACCTGAGTCCTCATCACAGGGAATGGTCAGAAGGGAGGTGGTCATTAGCATCTGTTCTGCGTGCCCAACCTTTCACTCTTATTTATAGGACTCATTTTTGGTCAAATAAAGCATCCATTTAACCCCAAAACACCTTTTTTTCTTTCACTTTGCAAATCCTAAACCAGTCGATTTGGGGCCAATCTAAGTAATTAAAATAATTGCTTTAATGTTGAGCTATTCACTCAACCTGAAGTAATTTATTCATTCAGCATATTCCACTTCACCTGGACTCCAGGTTTTATACCACCCAGCAGGGGTGACACCCAGCCCAGGGTGTCTCTTCAGTGTCCTGCCACCCCCAAGGATGGTCCCCACAGCAGGCACAGAGCCTTTGCTCTGCATCAGGTCCTCTCAAAACATCCAAAGAAAAAGACCAAAACAGCACCCTCAAGTCCTTGTCTTATTCTGTCTGCAGCAGAGATGTGCCAGTTACCTAATGGCATCAAATTAACAAATGAACAGGTCTGGTAGACCAATTAGCAGAGAGTGCAAGCAATTTTCAAACAGGCTGCAATTGTCAGCTAATGACCTTGGAAAAAGCTTTTATTTTTCTGGCTCTCTCAGAAAAGTCCATATTAAAATTGTTGATAGCTGCTGAGTGTCACTTTTTGGGCTTTCATGTCATGGAAGTGAGCTGGGTAAAAAAAAAAAAATATATATATATATATATATATATTGAAAAAAGGGGAGGCCAAGTAGGTGTAATTCAAGCATCATCTCACTGCCTTGCCAGTCATTTAAGAGCACTGCATCTTTGCTCAGCAGGCATATCAGTTTCTCTCTGGGGCCATTAACTTCTCAACACCCAGTAATGCACCATGCACCTGCTGGAGCAACAACAGGATGAGCTGAAAGATCATCTCAGCTGCACCCCGCCCTTGCAGACATCACTGGGGCTTTCCTTAGTGAAAGGCAGCTGCTTTCTTATGCTTCTCAAAGAAAATCCTGGAAGTGAGAGTCTTTCCCTCTGCCCCTCCTATTTTTTAAATAAAACCAAGCCAGTGTGTGACCCACAGAAAACTGTCCACCCCCATCCAGGAGTGAATAACTTGTGTGTTCCAAAGGTTGGTTACACCTCAGTGCCTCCCAGGAGAGCAGGGTGCTGAACATAAGGTGGGATAAGATAGATTTCTGCATACCAGAGCACTTTATTTGGGACCACGTAGGTGTGTCACTTTATTTTACTTCAGCTGGCCCCTTCCCAGGAGCTGCCATCAGTGCTGGATCAGACAAAGAATTAACAGCCAGTTAATTCTGGGCTGGAGAGGGAAGGTTTCCTCACCCAGGGGAAGCTGCTATGGCTCTGTTGAAGCCAGCTGAGTCCCAGAGGTTTGCAGCACGACCTCATGGAGAAGGAAAATCCCAAGGACCCAGAGCAAGTAGGTTTTGGTCCTTGTTCACATTCCTCCAGTGTGGCACAGCAAAGTCTCAATAAGAAAGCTGAAAACTTAGAGCATGTTTTTGGTTGGCTTACAGCTCCCCAAACCCTTCCTCAGGCAACTGGAGTCTGTGATTCCCAGAGAGGTCCCTCTAGAAAGGAGAGGTTAGAGAGGGAACAAGATAGTCCAGGAGAGCAGAAACACTGCTGGTTATTTTTCTTGTGTGCCCTCGATTTTGATACATTCCTTTGCAACATGCCCATGATACTTCAGGTGCTCCCCTCTCTACCACACCTGGGAAGGTCATGGTGGAGTATCTGGTGGTGATCCCCCAAGGGCTTCCTCCTGCTGCCAGTTCCACAAAACTCCCAAGATTGGAGTATTGAGACCTCTATCCCTCTGTCAGCTGCACTTGGGATCAACTGAGAGGCTCACCCTTATTAAAGGTCAAGAGGAAGATAGAGAGACTGTAGGTGGATAACTCCTACAATTGTATGTGCCCTTGTTCCCTTAGGAAAGCAGGTTAAAGATGGAGTGGAAGGGATTAAATTCTCTGAAAATGCTTCAGAACACGCTTTCCTAAGAAATATACTGCATATCCACAACTCGTCACAGGAAAGAGCCAGAATAAAAGATTTTAATGGTAATTTGCCTAGGAGGAACAAATTATGAATTACTTCTGGCTCAGATGCTTCTGAGTAAGGGATCAGACCAAAATGAGCCTGACAAAGCCTTTGTAATTTCTCCTCACAATGAGGTAGTAATAGCATCATCTGTCCTGCAGCATCAGGGTCACAGATGATTGTGTAAATCAATAAAGTAGACAAGTATCTTTCATCTGAATCAGCTACTCTGTGTGCTGTTTATTTGGCACCACAGTGACTCAGAAACTTTAATTCCCATTCTGTTATTGGACCTGGTCCAAGACCTCAGCAAGCTCCCGTGCCTCAGTTTCCCCACTATAAAATGGGGATATTGGCATCAACACAACTTCAGAAAGGGCTTGAAAAAAGACACTGATATTAAAAGGTGACTGTGACAAATCTCTTGCCACCACATAGCCTTCAGTGTTCCACAATTTGCTATTGCAATGAAAAAAAAACAATTCAATACATCTCCACATACAGGTGTAGACAGGCTGTCCTTTAGCCACCCTGGGCACTACCAGGAGCAAGGAGGGATCAAAATAAAGAGCAAAAATGTGCTGCCACCCCTCCTTTAACACTGCTGTCTTACAATTGCAGCCACGGAGGTGCCTGATGCCCTGGGCTTGCCTCCCTCACTGCCAGCCTGCCCTAATCCCTCACTGGGGGTGTTGGGATGGATCCAGTTCAGCTTTGCTCTGCCCCTCTCCTCTTACCAGAGCTGTCAGAGTAGCAGTGAAATTTCCACAAGCATGGCACAGGTGCCATGCTTGCTCACAGCCAGGGAATCAACACCATCCCCTCATAAAAACCCTCCCAAACTCGTTTTCCTTGGTCTGTTTTAGGCCAGGCATTTTCGCACAGGCTCCATGCCCACGTCACATCTGATAAGCTAAAGGGCCGAATCATTCACCTAAGTAACAAGTGTGAGCCAAGAAGCTTCAGTAAGAGAGAGGACATTTTCTGCTGAGATAGGAAGCGAGATGATGAGCTGATAAGTAGGAGAGATTTTGCATGGCTATGAATACGTTGTGTTTATTTGGCCTTATACCATAAGGATGAGTTAATAAACAAGATGTACTTATATGGCTATCTCTCACATCCAGCTGGTGATAAGTACATTGTAATGACATAACTATACATCCCATATAACCAGATTAAAAGGCATTGCTTCTTTTAGCAACACACTCTACTCTTTCTGGACATAAATGTATTTACTTGGTATTTATTTGGCATTCATCGTGTGTGTGACAACGATTACATTTCATCCACTTCTCTCTGTTCTCGTGCATGTATTTGTATCCCTGTTGCAGACTTATTCATGCTTTTGGATTCAAACAGCTCCCGCTGCCTGAAATTTCACCTGCACACCTCACCAAAAACGCTGGGTCCAGGGCACTGCCAGACTGGGTTCACACACTGCATGAGAGATCATTGCACCAGAGAAATTAATATCCTCATTTTAGGCCATCATTTTGAAATCTCACTTAACACAAGCCAGGATAAATTAAGCAAACCAAAAAAAAAAAAAAAAAACAAAAAACCAACAAAACCTTCCAAAGTGAACCATAGTATTTTACACCAGCCCACCCTCCAAAAGGAAATAAGAGGTCATTTCTTATAGTTGTTGAAAGGTTTAAAACCAACAGGAAAAGTCAACAGTGTGGTGATATTTACCTCACCAGCAGCTTGTTCACAGGATACAAACCGAGAATTCAGAAATACATTCACACGTTGATGTTGGGGGTCAGGGGAATAATCAAGAATTGGTGCAGTCTGTTGCTCCTCCTCCTTAAAATCAAGCTTCCTTTGGTCCCAGCACCATTGATACCCCTCCAACAGGAGGCAATTCCGCCAGTTTTCCGGCGGGGCTGGGGAAGAGCTCTCCTCTCTTTGGAAATGCAAATCTGCAGTTGGGTGGCCAGGTGCAGCCATCTCCTGTGCCTGAAAGCCATTAGCGAGCGATTGAAGTCCTGGGGGAGAAGCTGCTCGGTCCCACCTGGGCAGGTGCTGCGCAGCCCTCGGCGGGGAGCCTTTCAGCATCCTTTGTGGCGGCAGCACCAGCACCGCCTCAGCTCCGTTCCCCAGCATGCACATATGTTAATGCTCGCAAATGCTTCCCCACCGAGCCGGACCCGACGAGAATCTGTCCCTTTGGGATGCAAATGGCCTTCGGGGGGACTGATCCCCCCCCTCATTCGTATCTGGGACAAATTCTCCAACTCTGTTGGAGGTGAATCGCTTTATCTGGGAAATGTGTTGCAGGTGTGAACACCTGTGGAAGGGTGCCCGCCTGTATTTTCCTTTGAAGTCAATCTCAAACAGCATTTGTCATTCATTTATGGTGAAAAAAAAAATATTGAAGTCCACTTGAAATTTCCTCTAAGACTCCTGTCACATGAAAGGGATCTGCAAAGGGGATGAAGGGGAATTTGCAAAAAATATGCTCATTTTCAACTTTCCTTCCTCAAAATCTCAAAACTTCAGGCACGTTCTCCCTAGCTGTAATTCTGAAATAAGAGTTGTGTTTTAGAACACAATAACAGTAAGTTTTGTTTTCTTTTAAGAGCATTAGCCAGGGCTTAAAATGACAAAAAGATCCCTTAAGCAACAGCTTTCAAATATCCTTTTTTTGCAAAGTATAACTAAACGACCCATTTCAGATGATGGAATGTTATACGTGATGGAGGGAAACTGTGCACACTTGGGTATGTACATGAAAGCAGTGAGCTGCCCCAAGGACACCACTGCAAAAGTCCTTCTTTTATACTGCCTTTGGCAGGGGGAGAAAATGTTTAAACACATTAACCAATTTAAATAGGCAAAAGGAAGGGAATTTATTTCCTTTAGAATCTATAATGCACTGTAAATCAAAGAAACTTTCTGGAAAATGTAGTAGACATGAGATAATAGATAAAAGACAAACCAAAAGAAACTCAACTAATTGCTATAGAAAACAAAAAAAAAGTACATTCAAACTCTGTTGTGTTAGATCCCCGTTCCCTGGGAGCACGATTTTCCTTCAAAAGGAGAAAAGAAAGAGGCATGTAGATCTGGTTTCTGTCTCACTCAGTTCATCCAATGTGTGCCCAAAAGATAACCAAGAGAGTCTCATCTGCCTTTAGTATCTCAGCTAGCCAAGGGGATGCTGAGGATGTCAGGGAAAAGAGCAGCCCTATTAACCCACCCTTGATCTTTCATATGCACTGAAACACTGCACATTAAAACTGGCTCTGTCTTTCAGTCTACTGTGACAGAAAGGCAATGCTGAAGCACAGAGAAGACTGAAAGGAGAGAGGGTGCTGGGTCAGAGGATGCAGAGCTCACCTGGGGCCATTTGAAGATGGTTTTATGAATCAGGCTCCAGCTGAACTTCACAGACCAATTTCACTGCAGTGCTGCCCACCCGGCCACAATTAGCAGGACTCCTGTATGGGGTGTATGCATCTGTGTCTGCCAGGTTACAGCCTAACCTGAAAATTGTTGTTTGTCTTGGTTAATGTTTTAAGTATTGAAGAAATCCCTGAGAAAGACAGTAGCTCAGGGACTAAACCCGTTCAGCCAGCTCTGCTTCAGGAGGGGTAGCACAGGCAGAGGAGCTGTGTGGATAACCATGGGCAGAACCTGGTTTGCCTCCCTCAGCCCACCCTGACAGGTAGCGTGTGTCACAGCTTAGTTTTGCCTGTCTTCACCTGCTTTTATCTACAATGTGGGAGAAGGATCTGTGATTTAAATCTGAGACCATCACTTCAAATCGCAGGTCCCCCACTGAGAGCCTGAGACAGGTGCCAAGGATGATGTTTGATAGTCGGCAACATCAAGGCTGACTCAGATGATGACAGAAGCCTGTCCTCTGCTGAAATCAATGAGATGCCTTTGCAAAGTGCCCTACTGTTCTGTCTGTGAGGCATAAGACCCTGGGAATACTGCTTGGTGTAGATATATTTTGTTGGCATGTTTCATTACGTCGCCACTTGACATTTCCTCCACACAGCACTGCTCAACATAACAAACATGTTTGAGGTGCAAGTCAATGCCAGGCAGCCAAGGAGAGCATTTACTGCCTCCTCTGCCTGCAAGGTTAGAAAGCTGGGAGAAGAGAAATCCATTTGTTTCAGCTGGGATCATGGTGTAATATCCCCACTTCCCCCTCCTGCCACTGGCAATGTGCTCAGCATGGCTCAGTCCACTCAGTCCCCCTGGTCCCCCAGGCTTTGAGGTCTGCCTGGGATAAGGGCTGAACCCTCTTGGGTACCACAGGACAGTGGGAGCTGTGAGAGGTGAAGTGCTCTGACAATTCAGGTGCACTGCAGGCAGGTACTCAGCCTCCTTGCAAACCTCTGCTCTCAGTACCTCTCCATCCCTCCATTACTCACCTGGCAGCAGTGGGCACAAGAAAAACCCAGGAGAGCTTAAAGCCAACAGGAGCTCGTGCCTGGGGCTGTGTGTGGAGTGCTAAGGAGCCAAGTGTCTGCAAGAGCTGCTCAGTAAGTGAGTACCATCCCTCCTCTGCCTCAGCTGAGACAGGCTTTAGTGGAAGAAATAGATTGTGACAGCATAAGTGAAGATGGTATCATGGTGAATTAGGGTTGCATGAGCAACCCTGAACCTGGCCTTCCCTAATGCTGAGACCTGAGCAAGGCTCTGGGAGCAGCAGTGGCATTTCTGGGGAAGCAGCAGCAGCTCACACTTAATAGTAATCACAGGGTGATTAAAAGTACTCCAGTTTTCTGGTTTTTTGAAAACTCTTTATTTCCCTCAAAGACAGCAGGGATATAAGACCTCAATATCACCCTGTTTGCACATACATTACACAATTCCTCCACACAAATATTGCATTAGACCAGGTCACACAGTCCTACAACATGCAAGATAACATCTAAGCCATGGGGCAAGCTGGATATCTTTGCTTTTTCAGCCAAAAATTATGCATTCACTGTGGTCTTAGAGCTTCCTTATCTGCTTGACTTTCCTATTCTTGTCTCAGCCCATAGTCTTCCAAAAAAGTAAAGGTTTCTAGTTACAGGTGAAGGTTAGTTTGAGGTGTCACGCCCTGGTCTTTGTGCCTCCTGGGATGACCATGCCATGGTCCAGTCCACAGCCCTTCCCAAGCAGGCACAGCTCACCCAGAAGTGGGATTAAGACACACAGATTTTCCCTCAGGACCTTTTGACTCCAAGCTTCAGCTCTGAACAGTTATCTAAGAGTATCTGGGTCTGTTGGTCCTCACCTTTAGCTTTCCTCTAGAATGAGGTTTCAAATCAACTCAGGTTTGCTCTCTCTGGAGACCCCAGAGGACCTTCCTCGGCCACATTGCATCTGAAAAAAATAAATCCATGAAATGACTGAGACAAATCTAAATACAGTGTCCTTCTCCATAAGTTAGATACTTTTAATAGCAGACAAAAAGTCCAGTTCAAGTCCAAATTGTCTGGCCACTTCTTCCTGTTCTCCAGGCTGTTAAAGCAATGCCTGTACTGAGTTGAGTTTTACTGTGTTAGCAGTAGCTGTTTCCTTTTTTCCAGACCACTGCTTCTTCTTGGGGACATTTGCCATCTGTTTTATAATTTCACCATTATCTGATGGTAGGACTCAATGACCTTTCTAGACTTTAATTAAAGTTTCTTTCTTTTTAAATCATCTTCATCAAATTCATGTTTCCAAGCCACCTCTCTTGTGAATATTTTATCATTCTGACTGCAAGGAGATACATGACAGAAATATATTAATTACTTTTTATTTTATCAAACTGATGAATTAATCTGTGATTGGGTATGAAAAGGGTAGAAAATGTCTCCTGAAGTCTATACAGATGTCATGTTAGTCATTCTATGAGTCACTTTACAATTTTTACACTATTTGAGTTTTCAACTGCAAATGCAGGCTTTAGCAGTTCAAACTCATCATGTGACCAGCCAGTTATGCCTCGTTAAGCATTTACAACAGCTGGATTTGGCTGTACCATGCACAGAGCAGTGGCATCACTTTCCCCTGCAGAATGTGCTAATGATGGCAGAAAGAAGGCAACGAGGTCATTATCTATCCCACGAGGGACCAGGATGGGAGCACCTGGGACACGAACTCCAGGTATGTGACCTTTGAGCAGCATGGGTCTGCCCAGGAAGGGAGATGCTTCCCCAGACCCAGATGGAGCCTTTCCTGGTGCTCAGTGTCCCTACAGCCAGTGCTGCAGGGCTTCTCTCCATGGAGGAGAAACACTCAGTGACAGGCTCCTTTCTCCACTGTGGATTTCTTTGATGGCTGCTGTCAAGACAGTAAGACTGAGCTTTAGCATCTCTGCTCCACTCCTCATCCATAAAACAGAAGCAGAAGAGAGGAACACACTCCTCTCTGTCCCAGGGAGCTGTGGATAAACACATCAAACTCTGCCGTGCTGTCAGACGCTGTGTCTGTGCAGGGACATGCAAAATCACAAGCTTAGAAAGGCAGCCTCTGCTTCTGAGCAATCAGCAGGACAGGAGTGATTAGTCTCCCTCTCTGCTAGCTTCAGACACAGACACTTCCCTTCAGGCTGGGGAGGAAGGGTGGAACCTCAGTTTTTCTGTTTGCTCTGCTGAAGGCAACAGAGCCCCAGCGATGAACTGTGAGCGCAGGCTGGGCTGCATCTGTTCACCCGCCCTTGCTGCCAGGGCTGCTGCTGCTCTGGTGCCTCCCAAGGCACACACCTGGAAGGGAAAACCTCTACAGGGGACAAGAGGTGTTACTCAAATTAGGAACTACGGTTCCCATTGAACCATCTGGGATACAATGATGTCTTTATTGTGCTTCCAAAATAACATCACACATGAGTGTCACAGAAGTCTGTGTGTTTAATATTTAGTAATGAGAAGCATGAGGCTTTACAAGAGTAGGGCCAGAATGTAATTAGAGATATAAGTAGCCTAATGTTCAGACTGATAGTTAAATCATGAAAAATAGGAAATATTATTCAACAACCCTCTAAGGAAAGCAAGGAGCTGGTAGGATGAGTCCATCCCTCTCTGGGCTCAAAGCATTCTGTTGTCTCATACAGCCCATCCCTGCCAGCAATGAGGGAAGGTCTCTGAAGGCAAGTCTGGAGCAGTTCAGCCTCAGGTGACACTGCATTTGTTCAGTGCCTTTCTGTCCCCTAGAAAAATCCCTATGGCAAGGAAATTCCACCTTGAGTTAGCAGAGGGTGAGTCCAGGTTCACTTAAGGGAAAGAGAAGCAGAAACTGGGAGATTAAGCTGTGGATATAAAAAATGGGGCCCTGGAACACCACAGGAGGTGTCCAGCTCCCTAACACATTCTAACACCACTAAATGTGCTGACAGAGTGCATGCACAACCTGGCATGAAAATGGTCAGAACAGAGCTCAGGAAAGGAAGAAATGTCTTTTTCTGGCAGGGCGAGCATACCTGAACCCCAGAGGAGTTTGTGAAGGACACCAGTCATTTCTAACAACCAAAAGACAAACACACTACTGCTATACCCACAGAACACTGGTGTTTAGGCTGTCCCAAGCCCTACCACTGCAATTGTCTGTCTCAGTATGAGCTATACTTGGGGAAATCTGCCTTCTGTTCAGATGTACAACTGTACAACTGTACACAGCCCTGTACAGCTGTGCAGAGGATACCTCAGTTATGCATGAAATGTGCATAAATTGATGCTTGAGTTGGGAATTTTGGCAGAGAAGGAGATCTCTGGCTTTATGAGAGGGCTAGAAAAGAAAGGGCACAGTGTGGGCTGTCTCCCCTCAAAGGCATTGAGCCCATCAGGGTGAGTGAGAGCACCAGCAGTACTGGAGTACCAGGGTTATGGATGGTGGGAGGATCCATGGAGGATTTCTGTGCCATCTGGAAGCCAGACTGCTGTTAATTACCAGTACACAACCCTCAATCAGAGACACTGCATGTCTTGCAAATGTAGAAATTAGACTTACTTTTAAATTGAAGAGAAAAAGGGACACCATTTTCACTAAAGCAGGACAGGGAGCAAGGATCTCTCTGTTCTCTTCTTTTCTCTAAGCTATCTGTGCTAATTGCTGAATGTGCTTTGGTTTCTCCATCCTTGAGATGGGGAGGGTGCTGCTTCACCCCTGAGAAGTGTCCTAGAAGTTCACAGACCCTCAATAGGTCTGTGAATATTTTTCTTAACCCTTCTGGCACTCTAACTGGACAGTGCTGTGCCCGTCCATCTGTCCACCCATCCCTCCATCTGCAGGAAGCACCACTCACAGTCTGTCCCCTTGCTCTGGCAGGCTGTCTCTCTCCATGCACCCTGCTGTGCCTCTGCTGCTTCCCATTCCCTGTTTCCCTGCTCTGACTGCGGAGCAAAGCGATGCACAGGCCCTCAGGATGCTTTGGGACTATTAGCTGCTCTGATAACAAACCCTTCCCCTCCCATGCTGGAGTCTGCCTCACATACCAGCACCTCGGGGAAATAACTCAGCTCTACTGCCTGCTGCTCACCTGCCCAACCAGCTGATCCCACAACAGCTCCCTCCCACCCACCAACTTCCCACTGAATTTATGGCACAGCCCAAACAAACGAATTTCATGTGGGTTCTCCCCCCCTTCCAGCTGGAAGAAGGAGGAGTAATTGCATTTGTCACCTCTGATGGCACACCCAGAGCCCAGGGAAAGCGAGATATTTTTCTCATTTACAAACAGGTAGGTAATCTCTTCTCACATGCCCTCAAAAATCAGTGTGCTATCGGAGCAGGCTGTGCAGATTAGCCGATACTGGGAGATTGTCTTCAGCAAAGCAGTAAAAGCCTTAAGTGCACTAGATTGGTTTTTGATTGACTTTTGGAGGAATAGTATATCAGAAGAATCCCAATAAGCTCTCCCTGTGGTATTTTAAGTGGATATAATGGTCAGAACTGACAGACAGTAATGAGCCTTGTAGACAGGGGCAACTGTATGTTATTTAATTTCCACTAAAGAAGATATCTCAGTGTGGAACCTCAGGTCTAAGGCAACACACAAACATTCAACAGCCAGATTTTGTTTTTAACACTGAAGCACAGGGTGGTCCAGTTCCATCTACTGCTTAAAATTTGGGGCAAAAATCCTAAATGTCACCAGGCAAGGAATGCAAGTAAAAAATTACTTCCTCTTTGGAAAGGCTGAGCGAGAACTCTCTCATACACCCCACTTACTACCTCCTAATGGCTTTCACACAAATCATTTCAAGCTGAAAATGTGAGATCGTTGATTAGTACCTGGGGAATTTCAGCTTGGATGTGGGAGAATGAATCCCCTTTGCATCAGATGTCAGACAGCAAGGCACGGACACCCTGCAGCCAGAGGTACTGTGGGGTTTTACTTTGAAGCTGTGAGGTTTGAAGGAGAGTTTCTTAGAGAACGTGGGTTAATTACCCTGTTAGACACTCCACACCAGGTCTCAGGAGGATCTCCTTGGTTTTCCACTATCTCCTGATTCAGAAAGAGGAGAAGAAAATTTTAAAATAACACTTTAATGAAAATTCCGGACGATCCATAAAACATTTGCTAAAATAAACAGGGCTGGTTGGGTGCTTTCATCCACTCTACCAAAGATGTAAACAGACTCTTTTCTGACTCGCAATGCTGCTGTTTTCTCATGGTTTCTTCCCAATGGACAGCAGGAGACTGAATTTCAGGTCTCTCTTGGCGGGGTCAGATGGGGCTGAAGGCAGAGCAGGCAGCTGCCCGGCCAGCAGGGAGGAGCCACCGCCCTGTCCGTGCCCAGCCGGGACCATTCCCGGGAGAGAAGCCGGAGCCAGCCCAGCGCCCAGCCCATCACAGGCACCCGTGCATGCTGCTGCTCCCACCAGGGCTGCAGTGACCACAGCAGTGTTCTACTGCTGGCCCAGCAAACCCACCTCTCCTGAGCCCCCTCCCAGCACCTTACCCCACTGTCAGGCAGACCCTGTTCACCATCCATCCCCTTTCCTCGTGACAGGGGGCTGAAGTGGCAGGGGAAAATATTATACTGCCCCTGTTCTCATGGTGTTGTAAGTAGTTTTAATGGATTTATGACCCTCCCTTCAATTCCTATAGAGCTTGCCTTATGTTGCCCTAAAAACTGGAGTTATTTTTAATGTTTTTCCCTGTGTTCTTATGGTTATGTTTCTCTTAGTTGTCTCAGCAGTCACCCCATCAGTCTTTGCTGCTGCCTATCCACTTACTTCCCTGTCCTCTCATGTCCTCTTATTAATTACATGCAGACAAAGATGTTAAGTCTCTGACAGATTTGGATAAAATGAGCCTAAGGCCTGGAGGTTTTCCTTTATGGCATCTACAGCTTGTCCCTCCACCTACCAAAGTCAGCAGTCGGTGCTACCCAGCAGCCACTGTGCCCACTAAATGTGCTTGAAGTCCTGACACTGTTTGCCACCCGGATGGGGAACAGACTCATCCAAGTCTGCTGTGAGAGGCACAGCAGATAAGAGGCTAATGCAACATCTATAGGAAATTAGAAGGCAGTAAATCTGCTTGTTTAATGAGAGATTCGGGCGCTGAGGCTTGGTCTGCTTTCAAGAAAGGAGGAATTAGTTGCTGCTCAATCCGGCTGCTGCCGGAGCAGAAAGACCAACATTGAGAAAATGCTGCTTGGGTGCTCAGGATGTGTGTCCAAGGGGTCCTGGCTGAGATGCACTAAAATGTGGGGAGCCCCATGGCAGAGGCAGCAGGTGAGCCCCTGAGAGCCGTCCCTGGAGCCGCACACACAGATGCTCTCCCATGGCAGCCCTCAGCCCTCATGGCACGGGCAGATAAATGCTTTTCTGTGCCCCCAAGGGAAGGGAAAATGTCGTGTCAAGGAACCCCAGTGGAGTTCAGGGCAGGCCCCAGCGTGACTCTCTAAAGTGGCCTTTTACTGTTCTGAAACCCCTGCTCAGCTACAGCTGCTCTGAGGGGCTGATGGCAGCACCCCAGCATTCCAGCCCCTTGTGCCACATCTCTCTAAGTCCTGCTTTCAATTTACGTGCAAGGTCTAAGGGCACTGGCAGTGAATTAAGGAGTTAAAGGCTGCCTAGGAAGCCTTTCTAGCCTTTCAGTGTTTCTAATCCCACAAAGCCATCACAATCTATTCTTTTTCTTTAGTTTAATGTTTTACTTCATTTCTTTGATTTTTTTCCCCAGATTTTGCAGCATTCTCTGCTCTCTAGAAATGGCTGAGATTTGCTGCCTGTATGCCTGGGGATGCACTGGATATCTGTGACCCCCACCCAAAACAACCCCATCTTTCAGCCCACACGAAAACCCAAACCACATTTGCTTAACTGAGGTGGTAGAGAGGCTTTTCAGGTTCTCTTGTTGCAGCAGGGGGCTGTGACAGCTGGGATACCCAAGAGTCTCCATGATTTAAATGGGTTTCACTGGAGTTAGACAAGAGCTGCCAAGCCAGCACAGGCAGCTCCAGAGCTGGCTTTGACTGTATATAGAAGATTTAAATAACAAAAGACACATAGATAAAACCCCTGGTTGTCCTGCCTCCTAATTACAATCCCAATATACTAATACCTGCCACAGCATTCAGAAACAAAAATTCACATAGGAGCAGTAATTCAACACACTGAGCTAGCTACAGAAATCTCCTTTCCAAGCTCATGTCCTGGTGCCTCCCCTTTCCTTCCCGGTGGGATGAGAGCTCTCACCTTCCCAGAGGCTTTGCAGAAACACTCGTGGTTTGTAAGTTCATTTTTACCAAGCTCTCCACCCCTCAGCACTGGCTCAATGGGCCTTGTCCTTAGAGGGAAGTTCAGGGAAATTAACCCACACAGGAAACAGCTAAGCAGGATTTGTCTTGCCTCTCACGTTGGGAGTTGAATGACAGAGGAGATGTGATAAGGGCCTAAAAGCTCAGGAGTCGTACAGAGAGGGTGAGCAGGGACTGATGTCTCATTGCCTTCCACAGCACAAGAATAAGGTGGCATCAAACCAGTGGCTGGCATCTTACAAACAAACAAAACACAACCAACTCTGGCAGCTCCTTGCAGCACTGCCCCGGGGATGCTGAGGGTTTACCTGGCTTCAAGGGAAGAATGAAAGAATGAGCATGTCACAGGAAATAAACTGGGGATGGTTTATCAGGCTTGGGAAGTCCCTGGTAGGGGCTGGGGGTTGTTGCGGGGAGCCGTTCCCCTCTCAGGTTTCTCTGCTCCCACCCCGCTCCCGGTGTGAGCAGGATCGGGGCATTGCTGCAGCCTGCGGGCTCCCGGGGCTGCTCCTGTTCCCGGTGTGAGCAGGATCGGGGCATTGCTGCAGCCTGCGGGCTCCCGGGGCTGCTCCTGTTCCCGGTGTGAGCAGGATCCGGGCATGGCTGCAGCCTGCGGGCTCCCGGGGCTGCTCCTGTTCCCGGTGTGAGCAGGATCGGGGCATTGCTGCAGCCTGCGGGCTCCCGGGGCTGCTCCTGCTCCTGTTCCCGGTGTGAGCAGGATCCGGGCATGGCTACAGCCTGCGGGCTCCCGGGGCTGCTCCTGCTCCTGTTCCCGGTGTGAGCAGGATCCAGGCACGGCTGCAGCCTGCCCTGTGCTCAGAGGCAGCGGTCCCACGGACGGAGCAGGGAGCAGCCCCTCCAGGGCCGGGCTCCGGGACGCTGCGGCACCGCAGCTCATCGGGAGCGGTCACACCTGAGCCCTCCGGGAAAGCCATTGCACGAATCCATCAGAAACAAGTGCAGAGGAGCCGCGGCTGCCAGGCTGGGCTGGGGCTGCACCCACAGCCGGACATGTCCCATGGCACCGCCTCTGACCGGCCCCACTTCCAGCTGCAAGTTCAAAGGAAAAACAGCATCGAGTGCTCAGATAGCGGGTCTCACTTTCCACCGCTTTCTAATCAGCGACTAATTAATTCTCAATGCCCCAGTGAGGTAAATATATCTGTTTCATGCATTAATACATATATATATTATGTTTGATCTTTCCTTAACAAGTCCCCGTAGCCCTGGAGATCCACGCTGGAAAAAGAGAGAGGGGGGTAAAAACAGCACCAGCTCTGAAATCCAAAAGATCTTCATTTGTATGTCAGATTGAAAGTAAAAAGAAAATAGTTATTTGGCAGGTCTGCTTCCACTGAGGGATTGGTTTGTCTCAATTTGTATTTAATAAGTGTACCACCAAAAAGTATTTAATGCATAATGTATAATATAATACAACTACCACTACACTAAATAATATCCTGTGACTTTAAACATTAATGACTGTGTGTGACTATTTCTTTTGCATTTCAAACTACACAGAAAATATTTGTCAGCAGTAAAAATAAGCTTGCGATAGATAAATAAAATATTGGCGCAATAAACCCGAGCCATGATGTGCCTATTTAAATGCATATATACCTCTATTTAATGCAGAACAGTGAACACTGTTTTTGCATAGCATTCTACTAATGTGTACACTGAAATATAGTAATATTCAACATCTTTTTCCCTTCAGCTGCAGAAGAATTGCCAATTCAGTACAACACTTGCTGCTGAAGGATATGTTTATACCTTCTCATTTTTATAACTTCTTGGTTTTGTGTAAAGATGAAAGAAATCGTTTCACCCACATACAGATGGGAGATTTCACACCAAAGAGTATTTAGATGACATAAATCCAATTATTGCCATTTTATTTAACTATAGTTTTTATTTTCCTGGGAACTGTGCATTGAGCTCATTCTCTTTACCCAGGGAGGCAACAGCTTTCATGGCAACCTTTGAGACAGCAACAAACTGAGCTCTGGAAAACACATGACCATTTACAGGGCATGCTTAGATCCAGTTTAAGTACATGCTTAAGACTGGGAGCACATTTAAGTGCTGTCCTGGCTCAGGCTGAGTTGATTCAAATTCACAACTGTTATCTGAGCTGGGACTTGAGCTCTTCTATTTTTATTTTTTATTTTTTTCCTATTGGAATTGATATCACACTTGTCTGGCAAAGTAATATGCTGTACTACAGCAACACTCAGGCTTGTCACTATGATGGTTATGTAGATCAGAGCCTAAAAGTTTGTCCCTCCCAACATTTTTTAGTCCTTCTGTTGTTCAGAAAATTCCTGGTCTCTGGGAAGCTGCCCTGAGTTGTCTGTCACAGGAGACCATCCTGAAGGACCTGACGCTCTTCAAGCCAAAGCCACACTTGACAACACAAATGTCATTTCACCCACAGCTTTCACATGGGGCACAGTGCCAGAGGCAAGACCTGGGGGCGTAAGATTGGGAGCTCCATGTAGGAAAACCAGCCAGAAATATTAAGGTGCAAAAAGATTTAAAAAAAAAAAAATTAATTTCTCAAGATGGCCAGATTTTATTAGCTTGGACTGAACTTCTTGGGTATGTTCCAAATATAAAAAAAAAATAAAAATGAGGGGAGTGGAATTCTTGGAAATTCAGGCATGAAATGCATGGCTTTGTTTCAAGCTTCATAATGAAAAAATAACAAAGTCAAGTACCATAGCAGTCAGACTTTATGTTCTCAGTAAAAAAAATATTTTGCTTAATATTTCACCTTGCAAAAATACTTTTTAAAAATCTACTTTGAATTGATCTAACCTGAGCTTCCTTCACAGTTTGGCCAATGAACAAAAAAAATAGAAATCCAGCATTTGCACAGTTCCCTTGAGTTCATGTGGGCGTCCTATTTTGTTCTGACCCAAAAAAGATCTTTCAGTCCTCTGATACCTGGTGAAAGGGAGCAGCGGTGCCTCCCGCCTTGCTCTGCTCAGGATATGGAAGCTGGGCACAGGCAAGCATCTCAAATGTCTTTAAAAGCCTCTAGAAATTTCCAAAGAAAAGTTAAAAGTGTGGAACAAATACAGGTGACGCAGAGATATTTCCTTGAGTTTGCTGAGAGCCTGGAACAAAGATCTATGGGGTGCCTCGCTCAGCTGATGGAGGGATGGTTCTTTCTACAGCTCTTCAAGGCAGCATGGGAAAAAATAACTAAATGTATAATCTGGCAATCTACCTAAATAGCAATAGGTCAAGGGCATGCTCGTTTTGGTACAGGGAGGCCTTTGCAAGGCACTCAAATTACAAACGCTGTGAAAGTGCTGAGTTAACCTATCTGCTGGTAAGTGCAATTTTAACCCAGGGTGCAGGCATTCTTGTGGCACACAGTTGTCAGGGTGGGGTCAGAGCCAGGAAAAGATGGTTTCTGAGGCATTCAGGTCTATGCCACTGCTTTATTACATGAGAACCACTGATAGCTCTGAAGTATGGGCCACATGCTGCTCTCTGTTATACTGGATTAAATCTGTAACACATAGGGTGCTAAATCTGGGTTTACACTTGCTTTGGAAATGCAGAGTCTGGTCTCTGCCCCTGCAGAGTGTCAGGAGGTGCAAACACTCGAGACAGTCACTGCAGCATCCCTGACTGCACTGAATGCAGCATCCTCTGCAACCCAACTCTCATTCATCAGCACCCAGCCAGTTTTCCAGCCAGTCTATCAGAAAAAAAGGGCCACAGAAGAGCACAAGTACTCCCAAACCATGAACCACTCAGTGTTTTCATAAGCAGCTCTGTTGGTTTTAATGAGGTTTCTTCAAAGAGCTACAGTGGACACTCCATGCTTTTACAGAAAGCCGTGCAACCTCCCTCACCTGAACTTCAATTATCCAATTTCCCTGGTACCTGGAAAGGCAATGCATGGCAATTACATCGAAAGTTATTTTAGTAACTCAATCATTCAAATTTCGCCAAGCTTCTCATAAATTCAGAGAAGCCAAGGCTATGCTATAGACATGGGTGTGTTCACATGTCAGCTTTAGGTATCTGAAAAATTAAAGACTTGACAGCAATTTAGAAAATGAGTTGCTGGGTTTTTTCAAACAACGAGGAGATCAAAGGATTGATGCAATTTGGGGAGATGTTGTAATCGTTAACCATTTCAGGAGGGATCTCCCAGCCAAGCATCCAGCTTGAGGAATCGTTTGGAAATGTCCAGGATAGCTCTGCATCTCCCAGCCTCAGAACCAGCACAGAAATATGCATGGGATTTACTGTGACAGGGGAAAAACCCTCCTCATTTGGAGCTGGGCTAATCTCAGAGCAAGACAGCTGAGGCAGGAAAAGCCATTTAAGTAATGTAGTGTTTAAAAGGCCTGGTCTGACCTTCATTTCTATCTGCTTTCTTGCAGGGCTGCCTCTGAAGTGCTGTACAACATAAATAGCATCTGCCCTGGGAATTTTAGCCTGAGCTTAGCAGAAATGGTTCTGGTGGCTGTGATGCACCCTCTCACAGTGATTAGTCACCGAAGTTTTCCAGTTCTTCTGCCATTTGGGGCATATGTTACACTTCTATTTATCCAAACATGATTGGGGAGGCTGCTGATTAGTAGTGACTGAGGGCACTCTTACTCAGCAAACCTGTGTGCCAGATAAAAATAGCAGAAAGCTCATAAAAGGGGAGGATGAGAACCAGCCCAGTAGAGAAAGCAGCTTTAGGACACAAAGTTTTCCTTCAGCCTCCAAGCCTGTTGGAGATAAATTTGTCTCCAGACTCAAGTCGTCAGACTGGCAGGGACTGCAAGGACTTTCTTGTCCCCTCTGTAGCACAGGCAGCTTCTCAGGGTGGGTTATGCAAGAAACTGTTGTTTGCAGGAACTTCAGCATTGCTGATCTGCTCAGCCCCCTCTGCACCTTTTCTGATGCATTTACTCTTCTTCTTCAAAAAAGAAATGTCCTGGGTGATACAGGGTGCCAAGAAGTTCCTGTAACCTGTGGAAGGGTATTATTATGTGACTCCTCAAGATGACTGCCAGGTTCAGGAAGAAGCCAGAAGCAGGATCCCTGCAAACTTTTATGCACAGCTCAACCTGCAGCTGCTGCAGTTTTAATAATGCTTCTCTTCAGTTCATCGCCTCCCGTCTGATCACGTTTGCACCGTCATCCATTCTCTGCTCTCTGAATTATGTGGTCACTGACTGGAGCTGGGGAACAGCAGGGGTGATGCTCACTCTTCCCTTGCACTGCACAAAATGTCCTGCAGCAAGGAAGGCAGACAGGGACCCTGCTGATGGTGGAGAGAGGGAGGGAGGCAGGGGGGGAAGCACAGCCCACCACGGGATGCCCACACGGAGAAGGGGCAGGGACGACTCTGCAGAGGCACAAAGGGAGGCTGATAAAACATCAAACCCTAACTGAAAGCAGAGCATAAAACAAAGCAAGTACCAGGCACATGGATGTCCTTACTGGCTTTAACAATGTTATTCATTCATTTAAAAGCAGGCACACACATGCTTTGCAGCCAAGGACCTCGGCAGGGCTGGCAAGCAGCTACAGAGCCGTCTTGGACAGGACATGAAACCAGAAGAGCAGCTCTTATTCCAGCAAAGATTTTGGGACAAATATTTCAGGACATTTCCAAGCTCTGTCTGACCTTCTGGGAACCTCACAAAGTATCTCAGAGCACTGGCAAGGACAGGCTATATATTAAAGGCCTTTTAAAAGCCCAGCAATTCTTAGCACATCCAGCAAGCTGCCAGCACCTGATGGAGCAGAATCAACAGTCCTGACTGGACAGTGAAATCACTCAGAAACATTCAGCCTCAGGCACTCCCTTGTAACAGCAATCTGGGCACGGAACAATTCAAGCATTTCTTCTCACCACATCTCACATGTTGTACAGGAAAAAAAAAAACAAACCACCAAACCATGAGACATCTTCTTAGTGCAAATCTAACCTGCCAGGCTCCTAATCCAGAGCTCTGGGTAGCCAGTGACATCATTTTCCGTAGGGTTACCTAACACACCAGGGGGTGGGATGATCCCATGTCTCCCTCTGGGAAACCTTGGGATCCCTGTTAGTTATCTGTAAATTTGTGCTTGAGGTTTCTCCTGTTGTTCCTGCCTGGACATAGCAGTGTTTCTAGATGCCCCACACGAGCCCACAGGCACCTCCTTTGATACCACACACCACATCCCCTGGGTTTATGATGTCCATCACTTGGATGGATGAAGGATGGGTGAGGAAAATAGCAGAAAACTTTGCAGACCAAAATGTGGCCCCTCAGACAAGTTATATTTTAGGCCTCCTGTGCCTGCTCTGATGAGGAGGCAGTTCTGCCACAGCTGGGGGATGAAGATTAAGAAGCCCCCAGTTTTGGCAGCAAATCCAGTTTCTGAAGTTCCTCCTTCCCATCTGACTCCACAGTTCCAGACGCAAACGGGGCCACTGAAATTACCCCAGGTTTGATCTGGTTTTAACCTGTGGTTAAAAGAACCTGTATCCAAAAAGGATGTCTTTAGCCTGCACCATGTCAGAGATTCAGTGCTCAGTCACTGCCAGGGCAGAGCAGGGCATTGTGATCTGACCCTGACATGTCCCCGTTTCGGTCACATCCAGATCTGGCCAACTGAGCTCCCGGGGACCCTGGATAAACCACTGGCCTCATAAAGGCACCTGGTGAGCAGAAAGGGTTTTCAGAGCTAGCAGAGACACTGAGAAGTGTGAAAACACTTTGGATTTCCCTAAAAAGCAAAAAACTGCGGTGCTCTGGTGGGAACAGAGGTTTGGTTGCTTCTTTCTGCCAAGATGGAAGTTCACATCCCTCTCTAAAAAGACCTGGAGCAACATGTGGCTCATCCAAAGTCAACTGTCATGAATGGGAGCTGGGTATTGACTTCCAAGGCCAAAACTTCCAGTCCTTAAATAAACAGAATAGGAAAGTAATACAGAAAGAAAGCACTCACCATTTCCAGCACGTTTCCAATGAGTGGTGTTCACTCCCTGAGACTGAGGAGGAATCTCACCAAGACAACAGGAAGAAGTTAATAAAGTTTTTCCATGTGATTTTTATTTGGTGTCATGTATCAGCCAGTTTGCCCATCTGGGATATTAATAATGCAAATAGTGCTAAATGTTGCTTTGCTCAGAATAAGCCACAGGAACTTACAGAGTTCATTAGACTCACATATTTCCTCTCCTCCCATTTAAATAAAGAGAGGGGATGCCGTGCCGTTTCCTTTCACACAAAACTGTTGGGCTTTGGCAAGGTTTTTACATTATTTAATTAGCCCACTCAAATTTCACTGAATCGGGAATATTCTAGTGACAATAACCTCCCTCTCCTGCTGAGTATCGGAAGGTGGAAAATAAAAAGCTCTGTCATGCAAATGCAGCCTCAGCAAAGTGCCCAAGGTGGTTGGAAAATATCATTTAGTCCAATTATTCTTTCTGCTATTCTTGTGAATTTGGGGAAATGAAGATGAACCGGAGACTTTCTCCTCTCTGAAACCTGCTGCTGCCTCAGCCCATGAGAAAAGCCACTCCACAGATCAACCTTGCCCCAGGAACCCCTGCAAACACCTTGCAGCCACCAAAAAGAAAAGCAAGCCACCCAACACAACCCAGGATATGATTAGCAGACAGAAGCCTGATCCGGAGCCTGATGTAAAATATCCTGCTGCTGTTGATGGGAGCTAGCAAGCAGACAGATGACTCACTGATTGATATATTATCCTGCCCTGCCAACGCATCTGGGTGCATCGCAAAGTGGAAAACAGTGCATTAATCTCTGTCAGAGGGAAATCAATGGGAATCAGGCACCTAATTCCCTTAGCTGCTTTGGGAAGTCCTGCCCTTTCTCCACTTATCATAAATCAAATTTAAAAGAAAATCTTTCTCTGCCTGTGAACATACTGCACCTGCCCAGCCATGATCTCTTCCCTCTGAAATTCATCCCTCAGCATCTGCTCTGGGGCCTGAGGACCATGGGCCTCCACAGTGCTTCCCCAGGTCCATGGATGATGCTGCAAGAGGCTGTTATGGTTTTGTTCCCTAAGTCAGAGTCACCTCCTCTGTACCCAGTTATTCCCCAGCTGGTAGGTACAGGGGAAAGCAAAATGAAGGTGACACCTTAAAATAAATATAGAATTGAGAATCAATCATTAATTTTGCAGTTGGGTGCCTGCTGGCTGAGTTATTCTGCTCCTCAAAGAGCTGGAGCTTCTGCCTGTGGTAGGAACATTTGTCAAAATCCCATTTGTCATTGGGTCGGTACCAGTTCAGCAATTTAGATACATATCCATGAGCAATCACTTCCTCATTCCTGGCTTGCTGTGTTCTGCATAGGATTTTCATAGGAAAAGCTGATTAATCACAGGAACCTGAGGGTAACAGAAGGGCTGAGCAATATGGACATCAGGTGGATTTGCCCTCTGCACAATATGGAGTTGGGTCCACAGAGTGGCAAAGTGTTTTCCCTGCTGACAGGCTGCTGAAGTTCACTCCCAAGCCCCTGAGTGGTGAGCTGAGCACAGGCACATCTCCACACATTTCCCACTGAGGGAAGAGTTGCACATGGAGGAGGTTTCCTGCAGAAGAGGTGGTGCTGCCTTCAGACAAAGAAGGAAGAAGTGAGCGCCTGCCTACCCCCCTTTTCCACACCTCTGTGCCAGTGCTCTAGAAAGCATCTCAAACCAAACCATGAAACTACAGGGCAGCCACTCTGGGTCCAAGTGGGCCTTACAGCTACCTCAGCCTTCCCTACAGAACCCTCCTAGCCCTGCTTCTGCTCAGACCCCTTGGCCAGAGAAGACGTGGGCCACTTCCAGCCTGGGCAGAGACAACATCCATCTCCAGCATCCACTGCTGAGCAGCAGTACCTCCACCATGCTAAAAGCAAATGCATTTTCTTTTTCTAGTCCTCAGGTGTTGGTGTTTTGTTGTGGTGGATTTTTTTTTTCCATCTTCAAAAGACATTGATTCATGTTAAATTGTACAGAAATAATTTCCCTTTCACAGCACTGCCAAAGTCCCTTTCCATCACCAAGTCCCACCTCTATAAAGTTGTTGGCTTTGTGCCTATTAATTTTCTCCTTCAAAAATCAGCAGGAGGACAGGCAAAAGTTATCCCTGCAGAGATGTGAGCTCAGCCAGGAGCAGGGAGCACTGTAAGGCTCCAGTTGCACCCCAAACCACTGAGTGCATTGATACACAGCACTTGTGTGTTTTACCCTCTGAAATTGCTGCTGTACCAAAGGAGTGATGCAAAGGCTTCCCAGACAAGAACAAAAGGCAGGAGAGGAGCAGGGGCATCTGGTGGCATTGGGGACAGAGGATGCAGAGCAGCTTGCTTCAGTGCAGCAAGGAAACTCTTTGTTCAGAGCTTATGCAATTGAAAATGCAGATTCAGACAGACCCAAAGAGTTCACAGATGCATGTCAGGCTGCTTAAAGCAGAAGGGACCTGGGAGAATTGTCTGACAAAGGGAAGTTTGACTACAATATTAACTTTTTTTTTTAATTATCTTTTCTTTGTAAAGAGGTGTTTCAAAAGTTCACACATGATCCCTCATTATAAATACTAGAGCAAATGTGCATTAAATGTAATTTACATTTGAGGGGTGTGCGTGTGTAGTAAATATTAAAAAATACACAGTTTATCTGAAGTGGAATCAGATATCTGGATTGAGATCAAACAAAGTATTTAGAACAGCTTTTTTTTTTTCTCCTTCAGTGTTTTAGCTCAGCTGGCAAATCTGAACATCCATCATCACCCTGCTTATTCTTCCATCCTGTCTGGTAATGCATCTCCACATGGGGATCAGAAGCTGTGGCTTCCCATAAAGCCCACCTTCCAAAAGCACAAGTAAATCAGCCTCAACAAGCCCCACAAGAGCTGCCAAGGAGCAGAAAAAACACACACATGAAAATGAACTAGATCAAATCAGGGGCTGTGCATTCGTTTGACAGGTTGTGTCCTCTGTAGTTAAAATAAACCTACTGCACCAGGGATGTTTTCACTGTAGTGCACAAACATCAAGTGCTAAGAGCACTTCAGTTTATTGCAAAGAATCTGTTTCCCAGCAGCTGCTCCAAATCCAATTGCATTTTTCTCTGATCTTGCTATTTCTGCATCTATCAGAGACTTTGGTCTCCTGCTACTTCTACAGCATCTTAAACCTGACTCTGACAGGCTTCATGTGCAGAAGAGCCCTGAGAAACCCCTGGCAGAGCAGGCCCTCCTCTTGCAAGCTGCTTTCCAGCAAAGCATTTTGTTTGTGCTGGTGCTGAGTTAATGAGCGTTTACAGGCACGTAAAAAGAATTGCATCATAGAATCAGGGAATCACAGAATGGTTTGTGTTGGAAGGGAGCTTAAAGATTCTTCTTGTAGTGCCAACCCACCTGCTGTGTGCAGGGACAGCTTCCACCAGACCAGGCTGCTCAGGGTCACATCCAGCCTGCCCTTGAACACTTCCAGAGATGGGGCATCCACAGCTTCTCTGGGCAACCTGTTCCACAGTCTCACCACCCTCACAGTAAAGAATTTCTTCCTACTGTCTAATCCAAACTTATCCTCCCTGAGTTTGAAGCCTTTCCCCCTTGTCCTGTCACTCCACACCCTTGACAAAAGTCCCTCTGCAGCTCTCCTGTTTTAGGCACTGGAAGGTGCTATGAGGTCTCTCCAAAGCCTTCTTTCCTCCAGGCTGAACAGCCCCAACTCTCTCAGCCTGTCCTTCCTTACAGGAGAGCAGTGTCCTGAGGGGATCCCAGCTCATCCACACCTTATCCACATGGCAGAGCCGATTGCCCCCCCATCTTCACAGCCTGCCCTGAGTGTGCAGTTAATAAATACAGGGAAAAACATTAAATCCACCAATGTTTTGTTTCCTCGAGCCTCTGTGCTGGCCCAGCCCCAGGCCAGTCCCGTCCCACTTGCTGGCAGCACAGCATCATAGCAAAATAAGGATAAAATGCTTCCCCCAGCCATCTGAGCCTCCTCTGGCTGCTTTCCTGGGAGTAAAAGGATGAGCTCCATCAGAATCACAATGCTGCCTGCACAATCCTACAGCAGGAGTAAACATTCAGTCTGAACTGTTTTGCAGGCACAAACTGAGCTGGCACAGCAGGAAGATGCTACTCCAGCGCATCAAGACTGGGGGGTGGCCGGGCTTATCCCCAAGAACCTGAGCTCCTACAAAAGGAAGATAACCCCATTTAGGGTGGAGGGCCTTAATGCCAGTTGGGAAACTCCTGTTTCATTCATTCCAGCAAAGCCCCTTTGCCCGCATCCCTTGCAGAGCCTGCGGCAGCACAGGGAGGGAGAGCGCTGGCTGGGATGTCGCTGCTGGCAGGGTTTGAACCAAAGCTGGGGACACAGCTGCAAAATCAGATGGTGGCTTGGCAAACAGAATTAACTGAGTGTTCTCACCTTCCTGGCCTCACAGTGGCTTCCACAGCACATTAGCATTCCTGAGTTTTATCCTTGCCCAGCCACAGCATCTCACCTTGCCTTTGTTTGCCAGCCCTGCTGCCATGGCACCCTGGCACACACCTGGAAATGCCATCATAACTGAGGAAGCGAGGCAAAGTTTTTGCTTGAAAAATAAATAAATGCGAAATAGTTCAAGTTCTTTTTAGGGAGACTTTTGCCCCGTCCCCATCTGTGGGTTCTTTCACCAAGTGACTGGTGAGACGCTGCAGTACGATGTGTGCTAGGAAGTGGTAGGTGGGAAGAGAGCTGGCAGGGAAAAAGCCAAGAGCTACAAAGGTGCAGGGGAAAAAAGGAGGTGAGATTTCAGCTGTTACCACACAGTTTCATGTGTGCAAGCAGCACTTGGCACCCGCAGTGCGAGGGGAGGCAGACGTGCTCATTGCTTTCACAGGTCACCCCGCCAGCCCTCACCCCTCCACTGGGCCCACAAACAAGGCAGAGCTCAGGTATAAGCCATGGAGTGAGTGCTGCAAGGGATCTGTGTGCCAGAGAGCTCCATGTCCCGGGGGCTGGAGCCACCTGGGGTCCCTCTGACCCGGTGTATGGGCACTGCGGGGACTGGATGCTGCTCCACGTGAGGACAGCTGTCTGAGAAACCTGAACCCACCACAGATCAAAAAGAGTATTTGATCTAAGTAATGCCAAGAGTGATCATGAAAATCAGTGCAATCACATCCTTCTTCCTGTGACATTGCTCCATTCACTTTAATTGGCTTTTCTGTTGGCCCAGCATCTCTGGGTTTCTAAGCAGGAGAGGTTTTGCATCACCAGTGCTTGACCCTATTGAAGACACTTCCAGGAGCCAGCCCCAGGCAGCCCTGGAGGTAGGATGGAAGGATGGTGATGCCTATCAGGGGTGCAGGGCAGGGCTTGGGATCGTTCATAAGCACATTAATTTTATGTTGCTGCCAGAAGCAATCAGCAGCAGGGCAGTCAGAGATGTTGGCATGAACATGTTGGTCATTACATTCCAGACTCATCCTCTGGGATGCAGAGGGAGCAGCCTTTATCTCCCTCTCCCAAATAAACAGAACATAAAACGAGGAGAAAGTCCCCAGAATACCAACAAAGCTTCCAGTTCTCAGCCTAGATTACTTCATGGTTAATTTATTCTTATTTATTCTTATGCAACATTGGGTTTTTTTGCTTTCTATTTTCCCCCATGCCTGCCCCTTTGAAGTATTTTTAGATTGAACTCAGATCCCCTCTTTGCCTTTGCTGGGTGAGACAAGACACAGTCTTCAGACTCTCTCCTAAGATAAATGCTCTATTTTCCTACCAATCTGCTCCCACTTACAGGCACATCATAGCAGTGACCAGGACATGAGGTCTAGCAGACCAGGGTCAGTCTCACATAACCAGCTCATTCCCTTTGGGGTGCTGAGCAAGGGACACCATGAAGGGCAGACCCAAAGGGCCAGACATCCCTTCTGCAAATGGGCCCCAGGCATGGGCAGTGAGGAGAAGGACACAACTTCTGCTGTGCAAGGGGGTCCTGCCACAGAGTCATAGCATGGCTTAGACTGGAAGGGACAGAAAATATAATTTAGTTCCACCCCCCCTGCCATGGGCAGGGACACCTTCCACTTGTCCAAGTAGCTCCAAGCCCAATCCAACCTGGTTGAGAACATTTGCAGGGATGGGGCAGCCACAGCTTCTCTGGGCATGCTGTGCCAGGGCCTCAGCACCCTCACAGTGAGGAATTTCTTCCCAGTATCTGGTCTAAATTTGTCCTCCTTCAGTTTAAATCCATTCCCTCTCATCCTGTCAAGATGCCCTTCTAAAAGGTCCCTCTCCAGCTCTTGTAGCCCCTTTAGGCTGCTGTAAGATCAGCTCGGTGCCTTCTCTCCTGCAGGCTGAACAGTCCCAGCTCTCTCAACTGTCTCCAGCAGCAGAGATGCTCCATGCCCTCCTCTGGACTTGCTTTAACAGCTCCATGTCCTTCATATGCTGGGTCACAGTTAGCTTCTTGTCAACCAAGACCCCCAAATCCTTCTCCTCAGGGCTGATCTCTATCCATTCTCTGCCTAGACTGAATTTGTCCCCAGGATTGTCCTGATCCACGTGCAGGACCTTGCACTTGGCCTTGTTGGACTGTCCCCACAGCCCAGCACGTGACTGGAAGTCCCTAAACCAACACCAAAGCCGAGGAAGGGAAGATGCACAAGATCCAGTGATGCAAACAGGAGCACCCAGCTCTCCTTTCTGCCAGCTGCTGTGCCTCTGTCCATGCTGTTGGAACTGGTGGTGGATGTCACAAAACACCCTCCTTGCTGCCAGTCAGGATCCAGTCCCTCCTGGCAGGATGCCCCAGGGTTTGCACAAAGCTCCTGACTGGTCACTTTTTGGTGGCTGTCCTGCTCACACCCCAGCAGCTCTCAGTTCTGTGGTCCTGCCCCTGCACATCTCATCTCCTCCTCTCTGTCAGGAGCATTTTTGGGAATTTCATGGCAAGGCAGCTCTGCAGGGCTCAGCAGTGTTTGCCTGGGAAACAGAGAGCAGCAGAAATGGTCTAAATACTTTCAGGCTTCTGGCAGTTCACAGAGCAATACCCCAGGCAAAGAAAAAGATATCTTGATTAGAATAATTATAATTGTCTTTTCCTTCATTCTTTCTACAGAAATTCCAGGCTAAATTATCATCTAATTTCAGAGAGCTCCATGACCAAGATTATCTATGAGTCATTTGTAATTATGTGCCAGATTGTATTAAAGCATGAAAATACAAAGGTTTCTCATCAAATACTAAGGGGGTTGGGGGAAGAGAATCAAATTACATTGGAGCAAGATAACTGTTCCAGCCACTTTCTGATTCATGGCATCCAGCAAATGAGAAGGAAAAAAAATGGAGAAAATTCTCATTTTAATAATTGTTTAATTGTGAAAACCGTCAAATTACAGGAAATTTCAGTTTAAGGCTGACATACCATCCTCTTCCAGTGCTGCTCTAGAAAACACTGTAAGGAGCTTTAAGACTCTCCCATTCTGACTCTGCACAAATTCCCACGAGAATTTCTACTACAGCTTCGCCCTGGGCCTGAGTTTAGTGTTAAAAAGTGGATAAAAACTGCCCACTTAGAAATGCAGTCTGTATCTATCCAAACAGCTTTAGCTGGGGCAGCAAACACAGCAGCTGTCTTTCTGCACAAAAGAGAAAGCTCCAGCAGCATCCTGGGACTTCTGCATCTCTCTCTGGCCACCTCCCTAGCCTGACTCTCCTGTGACAGGATCTGTGTTGGAAAACTGGGACTCTTCTCCTGCAGCAGCACATCCATGGCCCAGCTCTGCAGCATCAGTGGTGAGCCCCAGGGTCAATCCAGGCATGCTGCATACTGTATTTCAAATAGCCAGGGGGAAGCAAAGGAGAAAATGTTCTCCATGTGGAAGTGTTGGGAGGAGAGGAAGGAGCAGAGGGGATGCTGGAATGAGGGTCACTGGCTGCAGGGGCAAGGTCTGGGGCTGTCAAGGGAGACCCAGATGACAGCCTTGACAAGGCTCTAATGTGTTCACTTCATAAACAAATGTACACATGAATTTTAAATGAAATATTAACATGCTGTACAACTTGGATGGGACCAGTTGTCCTTCCTGAGAGAATTGAGCCCTGTTTTCCCCATGTTACGTTTATGTTAGCCATAAACAGCAGGAAAATGTCTCTAACTCCAACAGCCATGTGACAACAAAGCACAAGATGATGAGAGCTCCCATGTGATGCAAAGGTCTGGGATGTGTCTCCCCACAGATTTTCATGCCTTTGGTTAACTTGGATGCTGCCCATCCAGCCAGAGCCAGGGCTCCTGCCTGCCATGTTCCAGGGCAGGTCCTCCGCTCTCCATGGACACAGACATGGCAACTCAACCTCACCACCACAGGCACAGCTCTTCCAGGGAGCTGTTTTGGGAGGAATTAACTTCTTTTGTTTTCCTTGACTTTGCTGATGGCCTCTCACAAACCTGCAGTGAGAGTTCTGCCACAATCCACAGGGATTCTCCAATACCCTGGGAAGGCGCTGCACTGGGATTCCTGCCCCAGTGTCCTGCTCACAGATGTGCCCAGCTGCAGGGAGAGATCAGGGTTACACTGCTGCCTTCAACCATGCTGGGCTCACACAAGCCAGGTGAAGCAAAATGTCAGTAACAGCACTTATTTACACAAGCAGTGCCATCACAAGTGTTTGTAAAATCCAGGGAGCAATTAAATAAAAAAAAATACTGGCACCCAGCAGCCCTAGCTCATCATGGGAACCATCTCCCTCATTCCCAGCCACAGTTACCCTGAAAAGACCACCCCTGCCAGCATGACACACCTCACTGGTGAAAAGGAGAATCCTCCACAGGTGCCCATAGCACAACTTTGAAGCCTTCCAGGGGACCTGAAAATTTTATCTTTTACCCAGAAACTTAGTCCATTCCTGCTGCCAGGAGATATCCTGTTGTTTTACTTCACTGAAATGAGGACAGCTTGTTCTCCATGGGATTCAAGTGTTTTCTGGAGCCTCACAAACCTGCCCTGCCCTTTAGTGACCCCCACCCCAGGGAAGGGCACAAACTCCCCTTTCCCTTCCCCATCTCTCTAGTGTGCCTGAAAACAATGAGATCTTTCAGGTGAAGCATCATTTCCAGAAGAGTTCCAGAGGCAGATGGAGCAGTCGCTTCTGGGGGGATCAGAGCATCCTGGGAATCTCCCTGGAGGGTTTCTGATGAGTCCAAGCCACAGCACATGGACACAGGCACCACAGCAGTGAGCCAAGGGACAGGAGGAGACCCAGAGCATTCAGGATGTGGCTTAACTCGGCACACATGAGCTTCAGATTTCCTTGATGGAGCCCACATTAAACAAGCACAGGCACCAGGATGTGACACAACTTTAGTAATAAAGCTTCAGTGTGGGAACTGCCAGAGAAAGAAGCTAGCAGCAGCATCAATAAATGTGCAGGGCAAACAGGCCAGCTGCAATTTATTCTGCATGGGCTTCAGACATTTCACATTGTCTTCATTCCTCACAAGGTTTTTGTGATGCCTGTCGCACGAGCGTGTTCTAAACGCCAAATTTAGCTGCACTGAGCATTGCTTAGCAGCCTCACAAACACTCCCCCTGCCTATTGTGAAGGGGGAAATAAACAGATTATTAACCTGAGATACTTATGGTGCAACATTTTACGATGACTAGTCAGCCTGGCTATACATTAAAAGCTCTTTTGTTTTGTTTTGTGGCACACGATGGCTGGTTAATAGCAGGAAGGAGGCACTGCAGCCTCTCCTTTCCTCAGAACAATTAGGACTATAAAGGAAAGGTGAGACAGGTGGGAATGGGATTTCCTCACCTCATTCCTGGTGCCTACAAGATTGACACTGTCCCAACAACTCACCAGCAGCTCCTCTATACTCAGTGCAGAGCAACAGGCAGCCCGGGGAGCCACCAAGCAAAGATGATGGCTTTAAATGAAGCAAAATGTTCCTAGAGAGTAGATTGCCAAACGTGTATCTGTGGGTGTGGCTGGCACTGCCACACCTGAGAGCACAGAATGGTGAATTTGGAAGTCAATGAGATAAATAGGCCACATCAAAGGTGCACAGTGAAAACAGAGCCAGGCCAAGAGTCCCCTATGTTTTTGTGTGACCGTGGGGAGAGAGGTCTGCTTGTTCCCAGAACGCCCTGGCATGGAAACCTTGCCCACTGCAAAGGTGTTGTTTCATCACCTGCCTGAAATGTGGGGCTCTATCTTGCCCCTTTGTCCCCTTGGCCACCACACAAGCCAGTACTGCATTTTGAGAGTTGGATCCTGCAACCTCTGCAGTGCTGACCCTGGCAGAGCTGCCAGGAGTGGGGAGACTGGAGTTCTGCAGGAATCACAGCACTGTGGGTGGCAATTTGCTGCTCATCAGCCCCGTGGCCACTCAAAGGCTGTGTGCCAGGGCTGAGAGAAGCCCTCATCATAAAGGGCATCTGCTGCAGGGGCAGAGATGCTTCTTGTCTGTCCCTGGAAAGGGAGGGATTGTGTTTCTCTTGGCAAGTGACCCTCATTTCAGGAGCGGGCTCCAAGAAATGCCCACTGTTGGACAGGGAAAGCAGCAGAGCATGACAAGGGTCTGTGTTACCAAAGAGCTGCCCAGGAACTAATGGAGATGACTGCAGGGATGGTGACAAAACGACAGGGGATGCTTCCTATGTGGTGTTAATCTCACAAAGCAGAGGAGAAGATGAAGAGCTGGTGCTTCCCTTGATCCATCCCTTCACTGTCGGGATCCTCAAGGGCAGTTTATCCTGATCTCCTCTTCCCAAGCTCCTCCTGAGCAGTGGGCAGGGAAACACTGCTTTTTGAGGAAGGAAACTTCATGTCAAGTCTTTGGAGATCACAGGGCTTTTCAGAGCAGCTGTTATTTTCCTCAGGGTTCACAGGTGGAGAAATTCTCCTCAGCTAAGTGTTAATATCCCAGCAAACGGTCCTGGTTTCCCTGCTGTACATTTGTGAGGGCATTTCTAACAAGCCCATCACCAGAGCTCCTGCACACATTAGAGATGTTATTTCTTGCTGGTGTGCAGTTGATCCTCCACGCTCTGTCTGGAGAGAAAGAGGTAGGCTTTCCTCAAGGACCTGTTTGTAGATGTGAGGCTTTTCCAAATTTGAAAAAAGGCTATTGAGATAAGATCAGCCAGATCTAGAAAAACCTGAAGGACAAAGGTCTCCAACAGTGCAAAAAGCTGACACTGAAGCTTGGCCAGGTATAACACGTCCAGCAGTCCAGGGGAGGAACAAAGGGTTGGACAGCCTTAGGAGGTAGCCAGGCAATTACTCATTTAGGAGGCATTTTTTTATTGCTTTTGTGAAGCATGATTCATCTCTTAATATGTGCATGGACAGTCAATCCTCAGGCTGTGCAAATGAATCAGCACACGCTCCCCTTTCCCTGCTCCCATGAGGCCGAGACTCTGCACAGCCAAAACCAACCCTCGCAGGAAGCAGGTCTGACAGTCAGCAACTGCTCACATAAAATAAAAAAAATAAAAAAACCAGCCCACAAACAAGAATTCACATATTTAAAGGGATATAAACCCCTCTTGCCATGGACTGGGTGCTGTGGATGTGAACATATCCCTCACATCTCCTGAGAAAGTGGCACTGGCTGCTCAAGAGAGAAATACAGAACTGGAAGAACCATCAAGGCTTTGAAAGGGTTTTTTATTGTCAGCCATGTTCCTACCTGCTTTCAGCACAAGCATCTTATGCCTCAGGAAATTAAGGAAGGGTGGGATAGGAAGGCCAGGTTTTCATAGGGCTTTCCTGCATGGACAGGGTCTCAGTGCTCTCCAAACTCCTCTTTCTTATCCCCACATGCTGCTGAAGCTGACACCCAGAGATGTCCAGGAGTTAGCACACTGCTGTCCTGCCTGCCAGGGGGCTGCCTCTAAGCTTCCCAAAAAATCCCTTGACTGCAGTAAGGGAATGAGGTGAATATACAAGAAATGTACTATTTCTCCTGAACTGCATCAAGTATTTTCCTCCCCCCTGCACCTCTGTAAATCACCATGTGACTCTGGAACTCAACAATGTTACACTGATGTAGACCCACCCTCGGGAGGGAACTGGTTGGTGTAAATCACCCCCTTCTATTTCCTAGTCCATAATCTGGTGCCAAGTTCTGCCAAAAACACAGGGAAAACATTCACTAGATTTTTCCAATGGCAATAGTCTGTCTAAACACAACTTTAAATGTCTGCCATAGAAGTTTTCATAGTCTCATTAAAACGACTTGCAAAACCATCTTCTAGCTAATAAAGCCTTAATATTTTATTTTATAATGCAATACCAAAAGGGGAAAACAGGACAGGCATTTAGAAAGACAATGGCAACAATCTGCTGCTCTTCCACAGAAAGCTGATGATGTTCACTCCCATAGGTGGTTAAAGAGACTGAACACTTCAGCCCCTTGAATATTCCTTGTACAAATAATGCAATTCCTATTCTCATGATATTTGCCTAACACACAGCAACTGAAAGCAGCAGGACCTATTCCTCAGCATCCTTCTCTTCCAAAAACACCAGTGACTGGTACATTACAGAGAAGGGCAGACAACATTTATGCTCAGGGTTGATCTACGTGTGCTTGCCAAAATCCTTTGGTGATTCCAGATTCCCTCAGCCCCCACATTTGCTTCCTTGAATTACTCAGAAACTGGACAAGAGATGAGAAATCTTGGTGAGATCATCAGGGACAGCGAGCAGCCAGACTCAGAGCAAAGGCATGGGTGAAACCCCAAGGGACAGCACTGCTCTTTCCAGGAAAAGGAGCTGCTACCATTACATCCCAGTCCCCTTTCCTGTGGAGCTGCAGAGCTTGGCAGGATCTGGCTGTGATCTGTCTGTAACCACCAGCAGGAGGAGAACAGGTTGGGTTCATGCCCCAGTGAGTGATGGATGGCAAAGAGTAAGGGAAGTCATGAGGAGTCATCTGAGATTGTTCCACCACCCCCCTGGCAGTATCAGGGAACAGAGAGCCCATCTCAGAGCTGGAATGAGGAGGAATTTCAGGTCACAGCTCACCAGACCAGGTCTCCTCCACTGTATTAGCTGCTTGCTTCCTCACCTCTGATGTGGGTCATCCCTGGCTCTGACACCTGGACCAGCTGATACTTTCACACTCCATGTGTCACCATAATTCTCTGTTTGTGCTGCTTCCGCACAGCCCCCCTCCCTTTGTTTGTCTTATTTAACATCTCTTCTCCCCAGTAGTGATTGCTCACACCTGCAGAACACTGAGGACACTGCTCAGAAGGAAAGCTGCAATCCTAAGCAGATTCCTTGCAAAATATGGTAGTAGAGGGAGTAACTAAAAAAACCACATACCTCTCACCCCAAAACCCCCAAAAACATTTTCTTGGATAGCAAGCTACCCTATGGCCCTATCAACCTGAGATATATCCAAGGATTTAATGAACGCTGAGGCTGACTGTGAAAGTAGGCTTGAAATTACACTGGAAGAGCTGCAGCCTGCCTTCCAAACTTCAGCTAAGTTCTGTAATGGCTGTGTCTTCATCCTGCCTACTGCTGATCTTCACTTGAAGTGTCACAGATGGCCTTAATTGCTTATCTCCTTCTGAGCTTCATACCTGCTGTGGTAGATTAACAGATGGGACTGATCAACGGGCTGAACGCAGCCCTTGGGACCCCTAAACTTCCTCTCTGTGCAGTGATTAGTGCAGTGGCTTCTCCCCACTCACATGAGATTTATAACCTTCTAACTGATGCACTGTCACGTCTCACCTGAGGTGCAGCCCCTTTCACTCCATGCCACACCACAGGCAATGACAGCTCCTGGGGTCTGTGCTGGGCAGCCTCACAGGGCTGCCACCACCCCTGCTGACTGAGACCTTCTGCCTACCCAGAGGCCAGGGGAAATCAGAAAGTCTACACTTGCCCATGTGCCAAGAGCACTGGCCAGAAGTGTTTCAGGTGGCATTTTATTAATGCAGTGCAGCCAGCAACTTCGAACCAACATAAATTATACCAGGAAGATGAGCAAGATGAAAGATCCTTCATCTTACCGCAGGCAGAAAATACACTCAGGCTGTTCCTCGTGGTGCCTGACAGTCCAGAAAGAAAACACAATAATTCACATCGTGCTGATTTGTTGTGGGAGACCTCAGAGCTCACGGTAGGTCCTACTGATTTAATGCAGCATGCAGCAGTAACTAACAATTTCTCAGTGGCCTTGTGAAAGAGTGCTTGAAAGCAGTGAGTAGAGTTTTGAAAACATTTGCTTTAGCTGTATTTTATGCCATGGCAACCCATAAATCTTACCTGAATGGTGCTGGTGTGTGTTGGACTTTCCTCTGGTGAGCTCCCAGAGCATGGGCAGGAGTCACAGCAGATACAAGGATTAATCTGTTTCCCAGGCACGATGCTGGAGAACCGTAACTCAGTTACAATACATCCTCATCAGAATAGTCTGTGACCACCTAGAAAGTTCTGACAACCTCAGCCATCCCCATTTATGTTAAAAGCAGCAGAATAGGTAACTCCTCTTTGCTGCTCAATTAGACAAGGCTAGACAGAGTAAGAAGGGGCTTTGGACATAGCAGAGTTTCTGGTTTTACTCCAGGAGTGGTTTTACCCACAGTACTCAGGTTTTACTCAGAGCACTTCTATCCCTTCCTTCACTACTGCTCCCACCTCCAGAGACTGTTGTTAACAGCACAGATCCTTGAGTGATGTAAACCAGCAAAGCTCTTGCTGCCTGATGCTCACTGCCCATTGCACAGTCCACTGCACATCATTACAAAGAATAATCCCTCATCTTTCTGGTTTTAATGCAGCTTTTTCTCCTTAACATCAAACTTAAGCCTTTAAACTCACTCTAAAGAATTAATCTCCTTTTTTTTTTTTCCCCACTCATGAGAAATGATACCTCACCATCTCTTCTTCCTCACCTGGCTTGGTGTCCTACCTCATTCAATACCCTCCAGTGGACTGCTCAGGCTACAAATGATGAGTATCATGAGGATATACCATGAAACAGAAGAGTCTGGAATTCTTGTGCTGAAAATGGACAACACTGCCTCACCTCTGCTGCTGCCAAGATGCAGCTTTTTCCCCTTAGTCTCTGCGTACAGATCCTTTTTCCTTTTCCCACAGAGGAGCACTGAAGAAAAATTACCTGGCAATCAGAGTGTTGGTGCTGTTTCTTTTCATTGCTTTGTTAAAATTCCTTTAATTTGCTGTGTTTTTCTGCTTTTAAAGAATTGAGAAACTTTACTAGGAGCACTGAGAGCAGTGAGAAAGCATTCTTGATGCAATTTGGCAATAGAAATGGATAGCACAGTGATTGTCAACCCTGTGCCCAGTACTGTGCCACTTACTGCCCTCCCACACAATAACAAATGCACAGTTCAAGCTAAAAGTCATTAAATCCTGTGCTCCTGGAGTCCCACGGCAAGAAGGGAATTTCATTTTGCATTTTTATGAACCATATGTGCCTCCCTAATTTCTGTGAGAATGCACAACAGGTCCCGTAAGAAAAAACAAACAACGAAGCAGCTCACCCAGTAAATTTGTTATGCCCTAAGTCCTGAATTATCACTGAGCCTCCTTTCTCATGTACTTTACCCCTTTCCTTCAACAACCACAACTCACTAAGACCACTGCCAGGTATTGGGGTGGGCATAAAAAATACTGAATAATGTGCTGTGACTCTTCTTACAGATGAGATGGGAGTAGAAAACTGTAACAGCCTCTCCTGCATTGCAAAACATGAACATAAGAACAAATGGCCTAGGACCCTACTGGTGACAAATGAAGGTAATATAAAGCCTCGTAAGTTTTCAGCTTTATTAGCATTATTTAACTTCTGAGACCATTAAAGGAGGCATATTTGATGAATGCAGCTGTGGGGACAGAATGGTTTTGGTTATGAAAGTCTTGTGTGGCACCATAGAGAAAAATTACAGGACAAAGCCAAGAGCCTGGGAAGAGCAGAAAATATGAGGCCAAGGCAGTCAGTACTTTTTAACAGCTCAGATGTTACCAGGGAGAGGGCAGCCGTGGTGGACACTGCTGGAGAAGTTCCCAACTCCCACTGAAAATGGCTGGAACAGTTGAAGAGAAATTCAGACAAAAACACCCCAATGTCAGTGAGAGCAGAAGTGTGCCTTGATCACACTATGGGAACACAGTGAAATGCTGGAATGACACATACTGCCTTATCAAATCTACTGTTAATCATCCTTTCATGGGCTAAAACCCTGCAGGAGACACTCCTGAGGATCCAGCGGTACCTCTTTTTCCAGAAAAATACTAAAAGGAGCAAACACCCATCTGTACAAAGGGCAGATGTGGATTTTTATCTCCAAACTGTGGCAGTTAGATGTTGATAAAATAACATGATTTTTAACTCAGCACACACCTTATTTATCAAGATACAACTTTCAGAAACAAGCACTGGAACAGTTCCACTAAGTACACACACCATATTTCGTTCCCACAGTCAGTTAATTATACAGCTTAGTGGAAAAGCCTCGTTAATGTTATGCACTTCACAAAAAGTACCTACATCAGTGGAACAGTATCTTGTAAAAAACACTTGCCTGATTAGCTGTGTCTTCCCTTTTAGAGACAAAAGAAAGCTCTGAATGACAAATTTTGGCCATGATCAACCAATCATGCAACAATCAAAACCGGACATTTGTAAGAACAAAGACAGAAAAATCAGAAATTATCAGGAGAGCATCATAATAACAGATGGGCTGTGTAAGGGTTTTACTTTTTATTTACAGCAAATATATTACAGTAAAAAAGGTTAACATGGCTCGTAGTTGTGTAAGGATGATACATATGCTTACATCAAAAAGGTTTAATTTCCTTGGCACTAACCGAACTGAATACGAGGATTCAACACAAAAATAAGAAACAGAACATTTATTAGGCAAACTCTAACTGTACACATCTGCAACTGGAGTTTCAATGCAATCCAAAGAACACAAACAAGTCATCAGGATGGCAAGGACTTTTTCAACGAACACGTTTAACCCTCAAGACAAGGCTGTCTGGCACCATTTAAAAGTTGCTGCACTGAATACACTGATTTTAAAGAAATGTCACAGATGATTAAGACACTGAAAATGCACTCAGCACAGTGAAGAAGCCTATTATTTTCCTTATTTCTTTTTTTACTCCCACAATACAAGAGTGTTAAAAGGCTGCACGGCAGACAAGCTGGATGCAACAGCTGGAGAGTTTTGCCTGTCAAGCAAAGTGACTTGCAGCAAGAGACGTGCTTTCTGCAACAAACCCGATGATACACAGCTTGTGCAGCTTCAAGGAAGATGATCTGAGAACAACAAATGCTGAAGCCTTGTAAGCTCTTTACATCATAATCAGAATCCTGAGAAAAGCAGGATCCACATTACTCCAAGTGAATTTGGGCTTACTTATACATAACAAAATTGTCCAGATACATCAACAGTAGTAAACAGAGTTAATGCAGTGTTAATCTTTTTACATTTTAATGACTAGCTATAAAAACAGAAACTAGCATGTTCAAATCTGTTTACATTTCCTGAGCTTAGTTAAATGAAGAAGGAATGAACATTATAAAAATCCTGGTAAGTCACCAATAAATTAAAAATGTACATAACCACTATAGCTTAAGAAGCTCAGAGTGAAGTCTGCCAACCCAGTATCCTTCCTTTAGGAATCCTGCACAGAAACCATGCCATTAACTTCACCAGCAATACTGAGATGCTATGGAATTGTAGGTCTTTTATTTTTCCCTTGCTCTTCCAGCAGACTGCCTGATGGCCTTTCCTGATCAAATCATATGAGAGTGTTCAAAAACTGCAACCCTCGACTTGCAGTGCATAAAACAATGTTCTCAGCAGTGCAATGTACTACTGAAATTCAAATTTCCTAGCTGCAGTTATTTAAGTGGGCTCTCAGCTCTCACACATCACATCAGTAGCCTGGCAGCAGGTTTGGTATCCTTTGGGGGAACAACCAGGAGACTTGGAGGAAAGACCCTCAGCAATATTCATCTTAGCGGTTTCTTTAAGAGCCCACATCTTGCATTTCAGAAAAGCACTCGACCTACATGAGTCATACACATGTTTATTTATGCATGTTTATTTCCTGCATAGAGAATACTGTGTACCTTGGAATAAAACCCAAGCCTTGAGAATATACTGAGAGTATATTTGTAGCAGTGCTATGGAAGATTAATTCAAGCCCAAACACTCAAACTCAACGGTCTCAAAGACTTGCAGAGCACAAACTTTGATAAAACAAACTACTTTTTAAAAAACTGTCTGCTTACAGCATACTTTTATTTTATGGTGTAGATAAAAGAGAGGTAGAAAGGTTTATCTCCTCACTATCAGTTTCTGTGCAGTATTTATAAAGTATCAGAAAAAAAAATCTATAGCTTTTCAGTGAAAATGCCAGCTTTTCTCCTAAGAATTATAAAGAATCTCTTCTTTCCACTTAAGTGCTGCAAACTAAGCAACTGGAATTTGGTTCAGAAGAGCTCTTCTTTCCAGTAGCCTTACCATACCATTTTTGTTACCAAGTTCTGCTTTTAAGGAGTCATTACAGAAATGCTCCTATACAGGGCTCAAAAACTCCTCACAGATGCAACCCACCAAACCATATTTACCAGCCAAATGGTATCAAGTCTGCTCTTAAAAAACACACTCAGTCTTGCTCGACTTACATGATCCATGTTATGCAAGCTACCAGGAGGGAGGGACAGAGAAGAATGAAGTATGGAAGGCCGTGTGGCCCTTTCCCTCTTAGGTGATGGCCACAGATGTGAGCACCACTCTCACCCTGTCTGGCAGAGCTTCCTGAGGCAGCTTCTCTTCCTGCCACAATCCATTCTCTGTAGCAGGATGTAGGAGAATGGATGGTGCTTCAGAGTGCTCCTCAAAAACGGTGTAGGAAGGAAGACCCAGCCAGGAGACCCAGCTTAACAGAAACCATGCTGGTAAGATAAATATCCATCTTTCGCTGGTGTTGAGACAAGCCTGCAGCACTACAGTTTTCATGATTGTCACCAGATAAGGGGGAGAGATGGAAACATCAGCTGCAGGCATCCAGAGTGTGATCCAGTCTGCAGTGCCTTTCCCACGGAGCCGGGAGCCCCGGACCCAGCAGTGCCAGGGGAAGGCAGGTCAGAGGCACCAGGGTGGGATCTGCCCACAGGGGCTCCACCCCTGACCCCTGCCCTCATGGCACTGCAAGAACTGATCTATCTGCAAGAGAGGACCTGCCTGCTGACATTTCAGGGCACACAGGGCTGCAGCTCCAGCTTTATTCACATAGCAACGACTGTTCAAGGGTGGGATTTGAGCCATGAAAGTCAGACTGCTGCACGGTGACCTTTAATTTACCCAGTGAATGTTAAGCAAATTGCATTAAATTAAATTCAGTCAAAGCAGATGCTAGCTTATTTATTAAAAAGCTCAGCTTTCTTTCTTTCAACTGGTTTTAGAGACCAGCAGCTCTTGGGAGCAGACCTTCACTCTAACTTAGTCAGGCAAGAACAGCTCCACAGAGATGGACAGAGTGACTCTCCTGCTGCAACACCAGCCTAAAGAAGACCTGGCTGTCCCTAGGGATGCCCAGCAACAGCTCATGAGCACAGCATCTTTGCCTCCTTGCTCCCTACACTTCCTACCTGACCCAGGACTTCTCCCTTCTTCCACAAAAACCACAGTGGAAGACGATTCTTCACTGCCAACATTGCCTTCTACTGTCATATCTGTTTAGAAATCTATGAATTGATTAATATAAAGAAGTATTTACTCTGTTTCAGAAAACCAATACTCCTCTGCAAATGTATAACTTGTCATTAACTTTTGATAGGGTTGGGTAAGGGAGCTTGTATACAGTAACATGGTCACGTTCACAATCCAAGCTGGAAACATTTCTTTCTGTCAGTTGCAGCATGATGAGACAACTAATGCTCCTGGACTCAAATAATCAACAGGCACACCTCTCCTTTTCACCTGTCACCCTCCCTGTTCTTCAATCTGCTCCCTTCCAGCAGTATGCCTAAAAGCAGTCACATAAATAAGAGATGTGCTGCTTTCAGCCACATAGGCTTCAGCACAGTCTGTTTTGTCCCTTTTCTTTTGTTCTCTGGAAACATTACTCTCATTGATTTCATTCTCCAACTATGATCCGCCAAAATAAAAATGAATTCAAGTAGGAATCCAAACTGGATATTGCTGGGTTGTGGGTCAATGTAAACTGACCAGACCCAATGCCAAAAAGCAAGGATTGTTCGATTACATTTGCTGACCATAGACAGCTTCTTTCACTATTCACACAGTTTGAAGACCAAAGATTTGCTGAGAACAAGACACAGTCCATGTCCCCTGGAAGTAAATGGAGCTAATAGCCATCCTCTTCATCCATATCACAGCCATAATCTGAAACACACAAAGACAAGGGCTTATAAAAATGCAAATATTCCTGGTAGATGGAAGACACAATGGAAGAATTGCTTCTTGAAGGCTGTTTGCCTGCTTTGTAACTACATGGTAAGTTTTGCCTTAGGCAAGCATTTAAAAAACAATCTATTTTCTTAGGGCTAAGTAAGTTCTTTCATGTACTTCCCTCAATGAAATAAAATTTTTTTTAAGCATGGATGTGTAAATATCTCTTCTCACTTGTCACCAGACCCTCATTTAGGAATACTTGGCACATGTATATATGAAATACTTGGTTTAATTTAGAGGCTAAGGTGATTAAGCCTGATTGTCACAAGTAACTTGGCACACAGTGGCTGATAAGCAGCAGCATTACATTTACAAGTAGGCACGTTTTTCACTAGACACAGGCACCAAGGAAAAAGCTGGTTTGTTTATATTAGTCATGGATTTATGAGCTGAAATTGCAAGGGTTCAGAGATAGCTCAGAGTTCCCATCAGCATCAAAAGAGTCATGGAACAAATCCTGACCAATGTGTCTGACTCAGATCTCCCTTATCTACTTACTTCTAGACTTAAAATTTTTACCCAGATTTTTCAATCCAATTTTGTTTTCTTAAACAGTGCTGAGTGCAAAAACTGTGTGCTGTGTGTCAGAAGGCAGGTCTGCATGTTTCTAATGCACCAGTTTCTCTTCTGTGTGCTGCTGAATGCACTGACACTGGAGTTTTCTGTTCTGTAGATGAACCTATGGATAATTATTACATATGAGCACTGAGAAAAGTTAAACGTTACATTCCAAATTCAATAAAGGGCAACATCTCACCCAAAGAGACAAGCAAAAGCTTGGAAGCAGAATTAAGTGTAATCTATAATGATTTGTGTAGAATGGATGAAGTTCACCATCTGTAATTCATGCAGTTATTCCAGGCAGACAGGTCTAAAATCCCAGGAGAAAGCAGCTAGGAAAGAGTTATTTGTTGCACTGAGCAGGTCTGCACACCTGCATTCAGATTCTGGGAATACTCCTTTCCTTTTTATTCTTATTTTTTAAGTCTAATTTTTCAGCTGTTGTCCAGACCAGACAGGGAGTAGTGGAATGTTCTCAGAATGGTTCAAAAATAGTAACATTTGCAAAGAAAAAAAACTCAGTGACCTTTATTCTATTTTTGTGGGGGGTTTATTAATAAACATAGACCCACCCTCCCCCACATGGGTGCCTTTTCTTGGGAACGTTATTCTAATAATAAAAGCAGGCAACAAACTGTTTTTCCAACGGTTCAGCAATTATTTTCAAGCAGAGAAATCAATCTGAAGGCAACAGACACTTTTGTGAAATGTATACACATTGTCCATGAAAGCTGAATGAATAGTGCTGGAAAGGTTTTTGCAGTAAATGACATTTCAGTAGGAAACTTATTCCCATCTTGAGGCTTTGCAACCCATAATTAGCAGCTCTCATTTTAAAAATAATTTTGTGTATTTTCAAAGCTTAACTTCTAAAGGGAAGTTTCTAATAAAGGATAAATGTGGATGTGTCCAGCTAGGAAAAACCACAGTGGAGAGGAGACCGCCTTTTCCTGCCAGCAAAGAAATCTAATTAAACCAGTGGCTTTGCTGGGTAACCCAAAGAAATTAGCACACATCTGTGTACCATACATGCACCACCAATGCCATTTCTGCACTTGGGGAACAACTGCTTCCTCCTAACATTTTCCCCAGAAATTGATTTGTTCTGTTTGGAGCTGGGCAGACCCATCCCCAGGGCTCACAGACAACCTGGACACCACTGCAGCCTCCACTGAGGAGGCAGAAGGAGCAGGGAGGGGTGGCTCAGGAGACAATGAGCCCCAGACACTGCTAACAGAGGGGTTACTGACCCCCTAACTTCTCAGATCCACATTAATAAACCTAATCCTGGAAAACACCTCACACTTCGTTTTGTTCTTGAGAAGCCCTCTGAGCCTAAATCTTGACATGCAAAGTTTTCTCAGGCAGAGTCTCTAAGGTCAGAGTTCAGACAAGGGTGATTCCAGGCTTCCCACAGAAATGGGCAATGCTGAAAAAGCACCAGGAGCTCTGGGACAGGGACAAGCAGGGGAAGCCTGTGTGCCCCAGCCCTGCAAGAACAAAGCCCACAGCACCAGGAGATGGTAACCCCAGCTCACCATTTCCTCCCATTAGCTGCAAGGCACTCATGCAGTGATCTTCATCTTCTTCTACCTCTTCCTCTTCCACCTCTTCATCAGCATTGTAAGCTACTGGGCCACTCTCCACAAGCACAGCTGCTGGTTTTTCTACATCAGAGGCTTCAGCCTGTGCACTTGGAAAGGAAACCTGCATAAAAGAAGAGAGAACAGTAGAACAGCCCTTGCTTTGGTCCAGTATTTGCACAACACTTTAGCAGCTTCCAAATGATAGGGACAGGAGAGACAGAAGCTCATGTCCAGTGCTACAAGTTCAGCTCTTCTAATGAAAGTCTGAATGAAAGTCAGGCAAAACCACCCAGTTTTCACTTAGTCCAGAACCAGGCCACTGAAATATCCAGTAATAGTAACAGCAGAACAAGGATTCTCTGGCACACACAAGAGGAGAGAAATTTGGGAGTGAAGGCTCCTCAGTAGAGCTCTGTGGGAAAACTTACAAACCTCTCCCACAGTATGCTCTACTCACATCAGGCCTATTACAAAATAACAACGTTATTGACAATTTAATGATAGCAAAAATGTACCCTTCAAATCGGAAAAAGCCCAACATGTATTAGTTTTGACAGCTCTGGTTGGATTTATTTGGCGATGCAATGAGCTGTGGAACAAATAGCACTCTGTAGACAGCACTTAATGTGATGGCAGAGCACTCAGTTGATAATGCACACTGGCACCTGTAACATTACCTATGGAATTCATCAGAATAATGATCTCCAAACACTAACTTGGGAATCAGTCATTGACAGGACCTGTTCCATATGTGTTTGTCCCCAGCTGCTCCAAGGTTTGGCAGGACACAGCACGGAGGGAGACAAAGGGCAACACCTCAAGGGAACAGAGGAGAATTTGGAGCAGGTAATACTGCCTTTGGTTCACTAAGGAGAGATCTGGGAACTGGGCAGGAAGCAGCAACACAGCCTGTGCCAGCACAGCGCAGGCTCTGGTGTTTCTGATCTTTCTTCTCACTGCCATGGTGTGCTTGGTCTGGAGCTCCACCTCCTTCTCTCCTCCACGGGAGATTTACCTCCATCAGCTCTGTAATAGGGGACTTTCCACACCCATTCTGTACTTGGACTCTTTGGAGTTTTTTACCCTAGAGCCTGTGGCACACAAACCCAGCCAATTAGTGGCTGTTTGAAGAACCTTAATGATTAACCATGAATGCTGTGTTGTCACGTTAAGAATTCCGAGCAGGGAATATTGAGAGTACCTGTCACCATTCAGCTGTTACCAGCACTGAGTCATCTCCCCTAGTAAGAAAGATAGAAAAGACTGGGACCACTTCCTTGGAAGGACAGTGGTGAGGTGCTTCTAAAAATGAATGGTCCAAGGGAGGCCAAAAAAACTCCAACTCCTCTGGTCCATACCGTGAGAAAAGTGCCAGTGTGCTTTAGGTTTTAAACTGCAGTACATGACCATGTACTGATGCATGTTCTCCAATTCCATTGGCTGCAAATTCTGATTAAGTGTTGTAGTTTACTTTTATTTATTTATTTATAAATATATTTACTTGGGGTGCAGTAGCTCCCAGAATCCCTGTAACTCCAGGGACTTCAGAGATACACCATAAGAGAAAATCCCTGTACCAGAAACTTGATAGTCTAATTATTCAAACATCAAAGCTGTTTCTGAGCTTGTCATATACCATGACAGTCAACCTAAAGAATCTGCCTGAGTTTTGCAAAGTCACCTAAGGGTTTGCTCCAATAGCTCATTAATAGGGCAAAAGGCACCCATTAATTTTAATGGAAAATCAAGAATTTAGATATTCGCATCAGTCAAAGACAGGTTTTCATGATTTTTTAATGCTCAAATTAATAATATTATTTAGAGGAACTTCCCTCCAGTTTATATTTCCTACCACTGCTTTTGCCTCTAGAGTGATCAAATTGAGTCCATCTTGGTATAAGCAGAAATAGACACAGCAGTCTGAGACAAATCAGCATCATAATATACATCAATTTATATGTTTAAAAGTATCCATCTGCTCTGAAAAAGTGGGTGAATATAAAGGAGCTACAATTGAGTCATTATTTTTTAAAATTGCACCATGCTAATTAAAATGTGACCTTCTTCTAATTATCATGTCCACTTCCAGACTGCTGTACTTCTAAAAATGTGCAGAGTTTTCTAATGAGCATAGAATAAGATGTGAAAATGTATTTCCCCAGGCAGGATATCAAACTGTTTCTGAAAATCAATGGCTTTTTGTCATTTTAAAAATAAGGCAGTCAAACAACACCTTTAAATAGAACTTCCTGAATTCACTTCCAGACGTCCTGGACTAGAGTTTGGCACTTCATGTTTGGATGGGCAATTGTCAAAGATGTTAAACTACCCAAGGGAACTGCTTCCCTTTCAGAAGGTTGCTGGTGTCACATGTTCGTGGGGAAGAGGGAAAAATACCTTTGGTATACTGAATTTTTTAGATATGCAGTAGACAGTTAGTTGTACACAAAATGCCTGTGAATACTCTGTACAGTGTGAAAATAATAGTGAAAGAAAGCAGCTACAGTTGTGATCTGGTTTCACTATCTGATCATATTCATGATCCCTCTGGGAGGTGCACAAAGCCACCCAAGGAGAGCTGCTGGCAGTAGCCAGTTACCAGCACAAATTTTTCTGTGGCACTATTACATTTTCAAAGTAAACAAACAAAGCAAAGAGTAAGCCAGGCTGCATAGGGTAGCCCTTTCCACACTGGTCTCTGACAGAAGCCCAGCCCATCCCTGGGGTCAGCTCTGGCTGCACAAAAGTGGAGTTTTGCATCCTCCTCTGTGAGCACAGAGCTGAGAAACAGGCATGAGCTCTGCTCTCTCCTACCCTTCCTGACCATTTATTTGACATGGACATTTTTAGATGCTTGCAGGGAATTTTCTCTGTTTTACTGTCCAATGAAGCATTAGGAGGCTGTGCTAATGCTCCTAATGAATAAATAAGGGCAAGTCTGGGTTAGGAAACAGCCAGTCTCAGCTTTGCAGTGTTCACAGTAACCAACTCCTGGCCTGATCTGAGAGACAAGATTAATTTATTTCACCCTTATCTACTGCATGACCAGAGCCAGGCTGAAAACAGCTTGTGGGAATTTCCAAACTCAACCTGTTGCACTGGGAGAAGTGCTGGACTTATCATACCTCTTCCATGGCAGCCTTCTTAGCAAACTGGGTTGAAATCAAGGGTCTTAATCTGCAAAGAAGGAGAGAAAAAATGCTGAACACCAGAAAAGTTGCTCAAGAGTTTGACACAGAGTATTCAGAATCCAAACAGTGAAAGTACTTTGCTAGTGTTATGTTGTGCAATTACTTTTTTAATGATTTAAGATAAAGAGCAGAGAGCCACAAATGCCACAACAATTAACACACACATTCTCCTTGGAAGCGTCTGTCCCAGTTCAAGGTAGTAATAAAAGATGCCAGCACAGTAGCAAAACCTCATCTCAAACCACAGCCCCTGCTTCTCCCCAAGGTCTTTGAAATAGCTGGGTTTGTCACATTTTACAAAAATCAAAAGAAAACTGATTTTTGGAAGAATGCAGACATGGCAAGACTGGGTCACACTCGGATTACCTAGCACTGGTCTGCAACTGCTTCCCTGTATCTGATGATACACAGAGGATACCAGTAAGATTGTGCATGCAGGATACCATAATCACTCCAGACAAGATTTTAACCTCCAGCTACAGAAATCATTAAAAAAAAAAAAAAAAAACAAAAAAAAAAAAAAAAAAAAAAAACCCAAAAAAAAAAAAACCAAAAAAAAACCACCAAAAACCCAGGGACCTTGCATACCTTGAATAAGAAATGACAAAAATTGAACATAAACATTTTTAAAAACTCTGCATCAGGTGTGAAAGAGACCTGCATATCTGGGGAGAAGAGCTGGATCAGTATAACTTCACGGCAAACTGTAAAATATTATTACTTCTGAAAAACATTTCATAGTCTGTTGTTTCCTTACTGCCATGAAGGCTGTTCTCAATCCATCATTTAGTGTTACTTTCTGGTCTCTCCTGCTCATCTAGATGTATCTAGTCACGAAGAGTATGACTTGCTTTCTGCAGAAACACTGCTCAGACAGCTCCTCAAGCACATCTTTTAACGAAGTCTAGGCAAACAACTTAATGAATACCAATTTATGCCTCCAGAGATACAGTCTTTTATGATAAGCAGTATTTTACTCTCATTTTTCTCTTAGTCATTCCTTCTTGTTAACACACAGAAACTCGTTGTTTTCCTACTTATTTATTTATTTCAAATAATCAGCAGGAGGAAACAAAACCCCAGAGAATGAGCAGGGGAGACACGGATCATTATCTCCAATGGTGAAGACTATGTTAAAACACAAGATATTGGCTAAGCTCCAAAATGGTTCAAAAACTGGTCATCTCTGAAATGCTTTGCAGCACCCAAAAGGCATTTCAGCAACTCAGGTAATTCAAGGTCCTCACAGTAGATCAAAACAAAAAGAAGCCAAGGGAATGTTCCAGGAGCTGTTCCACTGAAGAATCCAGAATACATTATTCTGCTACAGACACCTCTTGTCATATTACATAATTATAAAAAATTTCAAGAAAGAGAGTCTCTTGACCTACATAAATATCTGTTACTTACAAATCCTGGTGGACTTCTGGCCTCAGAGAGAATGTATTTGAAGGCATGGACATACTCCTCCCCATGTGCCCAGCCTTCTTTTTCCACTATCTAACCCCAAATGTAGTTTCCACCTTTAAATGCCATCTAATCCAACCCCCCTGCAGTGAGCAAGGACACCTTCAACCTGACCAGGCTGCTCACAGCCCTGTGCAGCCTGACCATGAATGTTTTCAGGAATAGGGAATCCAACACCTCTCTGGGCCTGTGCCAGTGCCTCACCACCCTCATAATAAAAAAATTTCCTCCTTAATTCCTGAAATTTGAGACTACCTACCTACTTTCAATCACTGTTTTCCAAAATATCACCCTGTTTAGATGCTTACAAACATATGGATGCAGCAAAGCCAAAAGGCTGCGCAGCTGAAGGATTCTAATTGCCACACAGGTTGTATTTCATTGACATGACTGAAAAACACCCAACACTGGTAAGTACTTTTATTTTAAACCCATACTCATGATTATTGCAATTAACATTGTACCAAAGATAGCACCTTTTCCCTCCTGCTACCCAAAGACATCAGACCTCCCTGGAGCACCCTGAAAATATTTCCTCCCCCCAATTAAAATCAAGCTGTTGAGTAAGACTCACAAGGTAATCAGAAACTGCTGACATTTCTTTTAGAGCAAATTATACATGTGCTCACACAGTGAAGAAAACAATCACAGCTACAGGAAGCAGAGAGTAAACATTCCAGTTTCATTTTAATTAAAATGGTCCCCTAATGAAAATAAAAAGATTCATGTTTATGAAAAGCCTATTTGCAAAAACTTTAGTGCTACATCCAAGAGCCCTTCTACACCATTTCTGAGCAGCTAGGGACTCTCACACCCAAACTGAAATTAAAGTTGTATTTCTGTTCCATGAGAGCTGTGCATGTCTTTGCTTCTTTCCTACAAACACAGCACTGCCATCCAATTTGGGCAATACAGTTTCTCTCCCAGCTTAGTGTAAAACGCACACCAAAGCAGTGGGGTGGATCTTGCTCCTGCCATGGATGGTCAGCACCCACTGCAGGCCAGACCCAAGGAGGTCACTCGTCACCTGGGTGGAACAGCCTGGCCTGCTGTCCCTCCATACCACCTGCTCCCTAAAATACGAGCCATGACACTGGAAAAAGGTAAAACCATCACAGTGAGAGACAAAAACTTATTTCCCCTCTGAAATAATGGCTTTGATTCAAATTAAAGCTATAAAAGTTATAAATATATAACCTCCTTGTCTCTCCTTATGCCTACAGAGAACCCTACTATTACTGTACAAAACCATTTAAGAAGGTTTTATAGTCTGGGTGTTGTTCTGCTTCTTAAATGCCCCAATGTCCTGACCTCCTTAAACCAGAGCAGCTGCTGCCACACCAACCATATGGAGCAATAAATTACTGGCTGCCATGGCTACAGATACGGGCTCCTTCTGCTGTCTGGCTGCACCTCAGAGGGTGGAAAAAAGTGTCTTCATGGAAGAGCATTACTGCTTTTGAGGCTGGGATAGGTCTGAGTATTAATGGTCAAAAAAGCACCTTGAAAAAACAAGTAATTGAAGTATCTTACCCAACTTTCACTGGGCATGATTCAACCTCATCTGTAAAAGGCTACTAAGGGACACACATGCACATATACACTACAGAAGAAAGATCCTGTCCATCAAAGTCCAGACTGAATTAGAGGTTCACAAGCTCCATAAATAATAACATCCTACATTAAGGTGCAATTTCATATATATTGAAGAGACAACAGCATCTATTTAAAATGTAATGTTGTGATTGGAAAATAATGGGGCTCCTGGTCTTCCAAAGTGTGTCAGTTGTCATTCACTATTTATGACGATTTCTAGTTTGGGGCATTTTCCTTATGAATTTTGCAAATTAACACAGTACCTTGTGGGAGGGAGTAACAGAACAAGCAACTTTCTGAACAGCAGTGTGATCCATAAAAGGGGATAAAAAAGATTTCACACAGCCCCGAGTGTTACATCCACACTTCAAACTACTTCAAAAATTATGCAGATCTACTAATGCTCATGTCAGCCAACACACACAACACTGGAAACAGATTATCTTGACATGTTTGTGACAAAAACTAATGGCATGGTACAAGGCATCAGAGGCTGCTCCCTGCTGAATCCGCTCCGCTCTCAGCTGAGATGTGCACGATAGTGTCTGGGTTTGTCCTCCAGCTTAACAATTTAAAAGAAGATTCAACATAACAGCTCCTGACAGGGCTGGAGATCACACAGACTGAACTTTCAAAGCGTTTTTCCCTGAAAAACAAGCTGGCTGTGACAAACAACAGTTTTTATTTTGCTTATTATTTAATAACAAAAGATTACACAGCATAGTACATAAAGCAGAAAGAGCAGTGAGAGGTAATAAACCCACCTCACTTGCATCAGGCTGTTCATCCACCAAAAAGTTTGACAATACCATAACAATCTCCTCAGTGCAATTCTGCAAGTAATTTGAAAACTCACCCAAAGCTCTGTTTCTTACTGAATTTTAATTTAATCCACCCAAGTAGGGAACATCTCATTGCTGCTTACCGCTCATACTAATTTTATACACGGATGGTCCCAGAATACACAATGGGAAGCAGAGATTGAGCAGAGCCCACAGCCACAAGCCTGCAGTGTAATTATGCAGGTCATCCAAGACAACTGCCCGTGAAACCTATATATCCATGGGCAGGCCTTTCATGTGCATGGACAGAAAAAGCTATTGAGAAATGACTCAACAAGAGACAGGTCAGGTTCTTCATGCTGGCCAAGATCCTCCTCCCACCTGAGGCCAGATGGTTTTGCCTCAGGAGGTCAGTTTACCAGACATCTGTGTGAGAAGGAAATTAATATAAATGTTTATCCAGCTAGGAGTGCCCTTTAATTAGGTACCATCAGTGTTATCCTTACCGGAAAGCTGGGAATTACCTCTCTGCAAGGATTTAAAGCTCTTCTTGGAAACACAACAGCACCAGGAGATACTGACCCACTGTCCAGCCATTGGGTCAGGACAAAGGGGTGACCCTCCTGGACTTGGATGACTGCTCCTTTCCAGAGGGCAAAACAAAGACTGCAATGACAACCATAACCCTGGAGCACTTTGGGGATTGCACATCCAGCTGTGGATCCCACTATCTTCCACATCTGCTTCAGGCTGAGAGCCAGATGCTCACAGGAGCTGTTCCCTCCACTCGAGAGGAAGCAGAGGCACACGGCCAAGGCCATGGCTGGCTGTGACACCCATGAACAGCAGCATGGTGCCCTGAGGACAGAGGCTGGGAGTCAGGGTGCACTACACCACCTCAGAAATCCAGATACAACCACAGCATCGTGCTCTGCAGAATGATGAAGCATCTGTGATGCTCACATCTTGAAACCATCTGTGCCTGAATGTGAGGCAGAGGCAGGTGGGTTTGGTTTTCTCCAGACCAGGCTCTTCACCCAGTCCAGCTCACCATCTCTGTGAAAGCCCCAAGGAGTTTCCCTGAATCTCCCCACCCAAGCAACAGGGCTGCAGAGACCCCAGCTAAACACGTCCAAAGTGCAATGTGCTCAGCTCACACACAGTGAGATCCCTTTGGAGATGGCTCACACCAGTGCTGCCAGCTGTACAGATGTGACTGATGGACCAGCAGGCAGGACCTGAACCCTCCTGGACAGAGACAGCTAAACCAGTTTGTGAAAACTCTGCTCCAACATCCCTGTGTGAACTTCAACTCCACCAACAATCAGTGCTTTCTGAGCAAGCAACACCATGCAAAGAGACATTTCAGGCAGGAAAAAAGCAGACTGAAGTGACAACAAAAACTGAAGTGAAATGAGGAATTGTTTCCTCTTCTGATTCCCACTCAGTCCTCTTTCATGCTGGATCAGAGGAGCTTGGCTTTCATCAGTGCAGCACCAGACAACACGGCACTGAGAACATCTTCAGTGCTAATGAGAGCAGCCTCTCCCAGCAAACACCTGGAACTGAACAGTGAGGGACCAAAACTTGCAGGAGGAAACTGGAAAAAAGTAAGAATCTTTATCATTCACTACAGAATAGATTTACCAGTGAGGAACTAAGCACCTACATCACTCACCAACAGGCTTTTGAAAAGCAGGAACTTGGTTAGTGTGTCGTGAGCTGAACACCTATTTCAGGCTTTTCAGAGAGGAGCAGGGGCCATGACATCTGTCTTCAATAACCCAACTCAGAGCGGGCAATATTTTTCTGCATAGCTGAAGCACTCTTTCCTCAATTAGATGCTGGAAAAATAGCAACTTGCTGTTCTTCCCACTGACTAAACCAACAGATTTTCAACAGCAAAAATGAAAAGAATGACATCTAAGGCCACCTCATTGGGACCAAATGAAATTATGCTCCTGCAGCAGATCCCAAACAATATCTGCACATATCTGCTTCTAAAGGAAATTGCTGCAGACCATGGGAAATTACAATTGCTTCAGGACAAGAAAGGCTGACTGATCTAATATTTCTGGTTGACACACCTTCTTCCTGGGCTTGTCAATAAAGAGACTGATGAGCTCATCTCTCCACAGGTCAGGAAAGTATTAGTTGAAAATATGCTATTCCTTTCACCACGGAAATTTTTCCAGATGAAATGATGGCAGCAAGGCAAATCTGCACCTTGCTGAGAAAAGCCACTTAAAATAAGGAAGCTATGAAGCATTTTAATGAAGGCAAATGAGTAATCATAATGGTCTCAGTTAAGCAAGTCTAATGGCAGTGTCACTTTTAAAACATGGGCGTGAGACAACTCATGTGGTGACAATCCGTACGTCTTAACAATCGTGTAGTGCCATCTTTCAAATGGTAACAGTGCAGAATGCAACTGCTACGGCAGAAAGAACCATTATTGGCAGATAAGGCAAATAAAAATAATTTTTACATCCTGCCTGAAACTATAGTAACAAGAGATGAAATTTTAAGAGTTAAATGGACACATTATCGTCTCAACAGAAGGATTAAGCTATTGACACATTCTCAGCAGTAGCACTGCCGTCTGTTTCTGGTGAAAATATATTTTTCTAGACTCAAGCAAGGAGGATTACAGGTATTTGCTTTTGGACAAGTGTTTTGATCAATCTTAACCTCACGAAAACTTCAAACGAGGCAAAGATAAAAAGAAAACACCTTAGTAACCTGCAGTCTCTGAGAACAATTCACCGAGGTTGTTATACCCAAAGGTGATGCCAGATCGATCTCTGGATCTTCCCTGTTGGCATTACAAGGACAAAAATAATACCAGACGAAAGAGTAACTCACTTCTTCCACACCTCTAGTAGCCTATACCCCTGGGCAAATTCAGTTTCTCTCACCCAGTTATGCAGACAAAACTAACATTTCAAAATTCAGGTAACTATAGATTCATACAAGTAATCCATCAAGGAATAAAGATGGATGACTGATTTTTTTTTTCCCTTTTGTCTGGTCTATTATACATTAAAGAGCAATTTCACTGGCAGCCATCTGGAAATCAATGTATTCCAAGCTTTATTTTATGATTACTAACATTCCCCTTCGTAACTCATTTCTAATTATAAGCAATAAATCATTCCTTCTTGCTTGTAATTTATAACAGCCAATTATGGCAAACCTCTTATTTAAATAGCAAATCTCACTGTAAAATATCACATATTTTGAGGTATGCACAGAACATCTAATCAGGCAGTCAAATGGTAGAATGATGATTTAATGTGGGTTTTGCAGCCACCAAGAAGACACAAGTGGAGGAACCCACTCTCCCCAGCACCCTGTCCACACCAGAACTTCTCAAAACTGAAAGCACAGGTCTCATTTGCCTGACTTAACATAGAAGAGACTTACATGCAGCAATAAGTGAGCCAGGACACAACTCAGGCAAGGCTGGTGTCAAAGATTCCCTTTACTGTGTCAGGAAGTGAATAAAGAGGTTCTGGCAGAAGAAGCTGTAGGCTGGTTAAGTAAGAACTTCTGGGGAATGTCTAGTTTCATTTTAGGGACAAACAGTGAAAGAACACAGCTCTAAATTTAATACTTTAAAAGAAGCTTTTCCCACATCTGGATTTATGTTTGAAACAGGCTGGCCTCCCCCTCCCAAGCCAAAGGACTCCCCCATGCACTGCCCAGGTGCTCAACATCACAGCTACTCCCTGTTACACGGGTTTTGTGGGTGTCAGCACAGAGTATTAGCAAGGCACTCAGTCAGATCACTCCTCCCCATCCCTTCCAGCCAGGAGAGGATCAGGCAGAACAAAGCAATGAAACAGTCGGCAGAGAAAAAGCGTCACCAAATAAATCCAGATTCTTCCTTCAGGGGAAGCCTTTAATGGTGGTTTGCTATGGCAACTCTGACCAACAGAACACCAGCAAAGAAATGTAGTGGAGGATGTCAGATAAGACCAAACAGGGTCAGTCCAAAAGCACAGGCAAGGACACAGAAAAATTTTAGTTGTATTTGTTCTTCAGTGTAGGTCTGAGTAACAGGCATGTGAGAGCAAACACAAGAGAGAGGCTTCTTATAAATAGCTCTGCTGGGATTTGTCCATTAGGAAAAAACCTCACTCTTGTCAGAAAAGTATTTGATACAATTTTGGATACAGAATTTATTACATGAGAAACTGATCTCAGGAACGTGGAAGTGGTTCCCACTGAGATTTTATTTGGTCATCACGCAGCTCGAGTCTGTTCCACTTCACATCATGTCATCTGGTAAGCGTTTACAGTAGGAATCTAGGGAACTGGATTTGGAAAAAATCCATCACAACTGACCTAAATCTGATCTGACCTGAATAATCAAACTGAATACCAAATTCAAAAATGGCTAGACAGAAGAGAGGACCGGGAATTCTTCAGCTGCAGGAGTTACCTCACGCTTTCCTCGGCCATACATTGGGTTAGGCACTCCTCTTTTCTTTTCCCAAACAGCCATGGTGATGGAAGCTACGTGGGCATCCCTGTGTTCCAAAAGTGTCAAAGACAAATGCACAAGTGCTGCAGGCTCCACTGTGTTCCCTTTCCTTTTGAGATACCATTCATTCATGAGAAAACGTGGCGGTGCATTCCTCCCCCCCAGACCACACTACAATCTAAGCGAAGCACCTGGAAATGGGGAATGGAAGACAGCAACTAAATAAGAAAATCCAAAGAGAATGCTTTGGGAGGGTGGTGGTGACCGTGCCAGTGCCATCTGGCTGTATCTTAGCCACAAAGTCATCCCAGAGGGTGACCCTGGCCAACATGGTACTGCACCAACCCCTGAGTAGTGTCTTGTTAGACCCAGGGCCACGCCAGCCCACTCTACAACCACGTGTCATAGTCACAGCCTGTCTTGTCACCAAGCCTTGCCTGTATTGCTGCTTCAGAGTGTCAGGGGGTCACACTGCCAGCACTGCTTTACTGCTCAGAGACTGAGATGAAGATGGACAGGTGCAGCACCACCTAAGCAACACACAGCAACTCTCCATAGATGGATCATTATTCACAGGGACCTTGGAGTGATGCGTTCAACAAAGTTTCACCACTTTCAAGACTCCTTATCTTCTTTTTATGAGAGATCTAAGTATTATTTATTAGTCTTCTCCAAACACAAAGCTCAAAGGCATTTTAACATCTGGTTTACTCTCTCAGCAGTGAGCAAAAAAACACTCTGAAGAAAACTAAAACATCACTGGCTTGATGTTGATGAAACTTGGGCAGTATATCTGGCGAAAACTTTGAACGAGGATGCAAAAAACAGCCTGTGGAAAACTGTAAAGGGAGGGAGAAACAGACACCAAAGCCTATAAATTTCATTTTGAAAATAAGGCGTCATTCTTATTATGCCTCTGGATGTGTATCTTCCCCATACAGAGTTTAAAAAGCTTTATATAAACTACACTTCTAAGCAAGCTTGTAATTAGCTAGGGGCAGGCTTGGCTTTAATTACAGCTTGAAGAGGCACACATTATGGAAATACTTAGCTAATAACCACAGCGATGCTCTGTTGATGGCTGAGGTCAGGCCAGCATGTGATTGCCATGTAACCACCTGAGTACTTTCTGTCTTGAGCAAACTGGGCTCCCTAATGAAGGTGCAGAACCGGTCTGGCAGGTCTTCCTCCCTGCCCTGCCATAAAGGCCAAGCCAGGCTGAGGTGTCCTGGGTGCTGAGGTGTCCTGGGTGCCTGCATGTGGCCTCCCTGCTCCTTACAAGTGTGCTGTGGGATACCTGTTCTCACCTAACCTGGAGATGCTGTGCAAAAGGAACCAGGGAACCTGACAGATAGAGATGAAACTGCACCATTTCAGCATCAGGCAAGATCAGCCTGCACCCAGTGCATGAATTGGTCACATATCAGCATACACTGGGAACATGTATACATTAACCTCTACAGCTTTTTACAAAGTCAGCATGAGGTTGATCCCACATCCCATCCCAAAAACCCAGCAGGATAGTCTACAGGAAGAATATACCTCCAAGACAAAGTTCCTGCAAGTGCATACAGCTCTCTCACAATTTTGGATCCAACCTTTACTGACATAAGAAAGGACCAGAAAGTAAACTCTACTTAATTCCAACCTCAGAAGCTGCTTGCCTAGCAATCTCTACTTGGGTATAAGTATGCATGGATAATGAAGTGCAAAACCAATACAAATCACTGGGAAAATGGCTATTTACCACTGAATATGACACAAGTTTAAAATATGCATTGCTACACACTGTGGGTGCTTGCTCATACACTGTTATGTACCAATGAATTGCTGAACTGGGTCACAGAAGCCCTTCATGATCTAGAACTCCTGTCTGCTTCACAAGGGTACAGAGAGAGATGAGTATAAAAATGCAGCCACATTTTCTTATGGAAAGAAAATTCCAAATGGAAATGTTAGGAAAGAAAACAGTATTAACTGCTGTTTTATTAAAATCTGTGTACAATGTGTGCAACTGCTTCTGAGAGAGGAGAACACTGCTGCTGATGTGGGGAGCAGACAGCACCGGTATCTTGTGTAAAGCTGCACGTCTGCAGTGAAGTCAGGTGAGCTTTGCAGGGAATCCTATGTGTAAAGCAGAGTTACTTGATAGTGTTTTGCCTTAATACAGCTTAATACTAGTGTTAACAGATAGAATTATCCAACAGAAACTTCACTGTAACTGCAGGGGAGATGCCTCTCACAGCCTCTCGTGCTGGTTTAACTGGATCAATTGAAAAACCTGTCCAGGTGAAGACCGTGCTGCACGTGGCTGGTGAACAGGGGGCAGCTCTGGGCCACCAGTCCCTCACCTGGCCCGGCCAAAACAAGCCAGGGCAGCCTAAGGAGACATCTGCTAACTATTATCTTTGAAATTGCTGGAGTCTTCACAATCAGTTGAAGGGCACTTGCACAAGCAGGTCAGGCAGCAGATCTGAGCAGGGAGCAGCTGAGTTCAGCTGGGAAGATGTTTTCCTGACCTTGGCTTACAGCCACTCAGGTGGCTCCCAACACCTCCCCTGCACCAAGCCCTCACCCAGACAGGTGGAAGGCTGACCCCAATCTCAAACAGTCAGATGGCCAAAGCTTCTGTAACTGGGAATCAGCCACTCCCCGTCAAAGCAAAATATGGCAAAACCCACGTGTCAAGATCTGTTTAAAAAAACCTTACTCCACCTCAATTTTCTACTCAACCCTTCCAAGGAATTGTGGCCCCGGGTGCACAATTCTTCAGCCAACAAAAATTCAGCTTCTGAGAAGGGCCAATGTAAAAGCCAGGCAAGCAATTCCTCTTGCTGAACATCCTTTCCTCTGCTTCACTGTAGCTATGGAGGATGCATTAAAAAGAAAATTACTGCGGCTACAAGGCTCCATTCAAAAACTGCTCGTCCACATCCTCAGCTCTGTGTACACAGAAACACTCAGGTGTTGGGGTTGTCCTTCAGCACTGTGCTGCTCCATCAGAGAGGGAGTCACATAAACGCTGTGTAAGCTACACTCCTACCACAATTACTAAGATATGGGCTGTGAACAGTAAAAGAAGTTCAACTGACCATGAAATGTGCAAATACTACAATAAATAGATATTTATACACTGTCGCATTTATATAGAATTCCTCCTTCCCATCCTGTCATTCATATTTTGTCACTGTATTGTGTCTAGTTTTTCAGACAATTTTGGACATGTATTAGATTTTAGTACAACTCCAGTGACAATGTGTAAAATCTGAAACAAAAGCTGTCCATCTCAAGTGAATCCCTGCTTTTTCCTTTGTACCTAGCAGAGCTTGCTCTCCAACCCCATCGTGAAATAATTGTATTGAACAGAGAAGACAGCAGATTCCCACTGCAGTTCAAATCCCTCTAAATACTAACCCATGTTTGAAGATCAGTAAAAAAAAAGTACTTTCAGGTTAATCTTCTGCCTTTTTTTTCTCTTTTTTTATTTTTTTTTTATTTTGAACTTCAACCCCTTGCATTAAAAATTCACAGCAAAGAAACTGATATTCCTGCAAGACCTGAGCTCCTTGAAGAGGAGTGTTCAGCAGCAGTGTGAAGCTGGGTGTGTACAGCCCCTGTCCAGGCTCTGTGCCACACACACCCTCCCCAGAGGGAAGGAAGGGCTCCCCACCACACACGAAGAGGAGGGTGTTTGGGCTGAAGTCACAACTTCAAAGACCAGCAGCACAGAATTTGCCAACTTGCTTGGCCATTCAAGCAAATGTCAACTGGAACAAAAGCACACAGAGGAAAAGTTGTTACCGAATGCCATGCTGGGAAAAATAATGCAAATTTGTATCAATGATCAACTTAGCTTTAACTGAGCCTAATGAGCAAGTTGCTTACGTTTGGTTTTCTTTTCCATCACCATGCTCATTTTGCTCTCTAAAGGCATTCCTGAAGCATCAGTTTTAGAAAAAACTTGATTTTAAAAAAAACAGTGACACCCTCCCTCCCCTGCTTTTAAAAGAAACTTTAAGGCATAAAGTTTAGATCTCCTACGTTCTGTACTTGGTCAAAATATGCAGCAAATGCCTAAGAAGAGCTTGGCCCCAGGGAGACAACAGTCTGCACAGATTCACTTGTAACACATGCCTGCCTTTCAGCTGTTTAATCTCCATACACTGTATTTCCTTTATCAGAACTACAGAATCACTCTGCCTTTGTTTTTTGTGTCTACAAAGTATCGTGAGAACATCAGTATTTGGCAAGCTAACACTTGGGCTTTTAGCATGACATCACAGATCTCTGGGTTACTCTGTTGGTTAGTAAAATGTTACAGCAAATAAATAGTTGTATAAAAGAGGGCTTTTTGTTGTGTGGGTTTTTTTTAATGCAATCTAAGTGCTATATTGCAACATAAACACTTTTTACTGTGCATGTTTTTATGGATGAAGTTTTACAGAGTAAACTGCTTTAAAGAAACTGAATCAGATTTAAACACATGCACGATAGACTTACATTGGAAATTAATTTGGTAGCAATTTATGATCCTTTGGTGTGAATTTTCACAGTCATTCTTGGAGCAAGAATTTATAAGTTCAGAAATGTTACGTTTTGCCTGGCCTCAATGGGGAAATTACAGCTCTAAGGGTCTGGTTACCTCTGGGCTTCTGAGTATTAATAATTTATTTGAAAATCTTAGTAGAAGAACAAGAAAGCAGCATAAACCTCTTAAACAAAATTCATGTTTCTTACCATGAACACACTTCACACAAAGGTGCTAAAACCAATTGCCAGCACTTGCAAAAGCTGATCAATCCAATATTGAATTCATTTACTGCCTCTACATCTATTCACTGAATTCTGATGCCCATGCAAGCAGTCCTAACATTGAAATCCCCCATCCATCTCACAGGATAAATGTGCAAAAATACACTTCAGAGACGGCATACGAGTGATGTGGTGTTTGAACCAAATGGCAGCACCACGCAGAGAGCCCGGGAGCAGACTTCTCTCATCTCTCAACAAAAGCAGTCTGGGGAGGCCACTGAACAAGTGCTGTCCCTGCAGTCATGCCCTGGGCTCCTGGCCCACCAGCCCTCCTGGCAGCACATGAAGTGATTTTGGCAAAACCACACAGGAGCAGCTCCCCTCGCCTGCCATGCACCGATCCCTGCGATCCCTCCTCGGCCCCCATTTGCAGCTGTCAATGTTTAATGCACATTAGCTGGGACACAAAGCCACACCTATGGGGTGTTCCAGCTCCCAGGAAGCTCAGGGCACAGGCTCAGGAGCTTGGGATCACCAACTGCTCTCCTGTAGACATCACCTAAACAAATCCTCCGAGACGATGAAGGAGAGATGCATGCTGATGCTGATGCCCGACCCACCAAACCCAGCTCTGCCCTCCTCCCACTTCCCAACTTCCAGAAGAGGACTCCATCAGACTCACCCCAGAATCAGCAACAGCATCTTAGACCAAATCAAAGCTGACTGCTCCCAAAGGCTGGTATCCACCTTTGCCAGAAAGCAAGTCCAGGTATGTGCTCCCTAACACAACAAGCATTTCTGCAGCCTGGCTTTTGTTTTCCTTTCCCTCACACATTTCAACATCACAGTTCAGACAAGATGATGTGCAAGCCCCTTACATTTTTTAAAGGATAACAACACCCTGAGTAGGTGTCTTTAGCAGGAAGAGCTAAAAAGTTAAGACTCTGCATGTCAAACTGCAACTCAAAGTTGGCTTTAGTTTTGACATGAACAGCTTGCAAGCCTCATATTTATTAAAAACAGATGAAACAAGCCCCAAATCTTTTTGAATAGCAGAACTACTGAAGAGACCTGGTGGAGTTTAGCACAGTGGGAGGTTTAGTTGTCTATCACCACACTTTTAAACACTTGAGGTCTCTGCAATAAATGTTGAATTGAATTCACCATCAAAAGACAAAATCCATGTTCTATCTGCCAAAACCTTTAGCAGCCTAAACAGAAAATGTCACAATTGATTTTCAGCAAGGGTATAGAAATAAAAACCAACATTTTCAAGTCTTTAGGGGATAGATAGATAGACAGATAAACAGCATGACAGACAGATGAATTTATTGCTACAGGTAATTTTTTTACTCCTCCTAAGCAAAAATCAGGCTTCAAATGGATTGTTACAGCTAAACAGATTAAGAAAAAAAACCCAACTAAGGAGTCATTTTATTGTTAAATTCTCTGGTCTGTCACAACCACTGGCCTGGAGGTATAAAGCAAGCAGATTTTTTTTCTAAAACACTACTGTTTTATTTGCATTAAGGTTAAAGAGCTTCCTCTCTCCTTGACTGGTGTCAGATATAATAAAATAAAACCATTTGAAAGGAGGAAAAAAAAAAAACAAAACACCCAGAGCTATTAAAAGTGCTGTTTTGGAGGCTCTTTTCCTCCCTCTCCACTGCTCTGACAAAGCCATGAACTACCTCTGGGTTCACTTCACGCCACAGAGGTGCTGCTGGGGTGTGTCTGCAGAGCCCTCCCAAACCCTGCTCCCCCCACTCCCTGGCCAGCTCCAGCTCTCACTGCCCAGGAGATGCATTTTCTGTGGGAGGAGGCAGGGCTGGTGCATTCACAGATTCCCTCTTCTCTGTAAATTTAGTGGAGGTTTAAAGCTCCTGGTTTAAAGAGTGCAGTGAAACACAGAGCAAAGGAAATGTGAGCCAGCATCCATAAACTCTCAAGGTTGACTTCCAAGCCTTTACTGAACACACGATGCTGGCAAGCAGCAGAGGCTGCTGAGCTGATAAGCTGTCTGCTCTGCTCACAGCCAGGCTCCCATGTTTGAAAGGACTGTGAAATAAGCAACTTCATAACACAGCTAAAAGGGAATTATTGCTAATATTAGAAAAACTAATTTAAATAATCAGGCTCTGCAAAATGCAGTCCTACTAAGCAGCAAGCTGGACCACTTTCAAAGCTACCACATAACCTGTTTTCATACAACTTTTTTGACAAGAACACCAGCATCAGATTTTAGTTTCCCCTTCTGTTTGCTACACTAAAAACCCGAACAAACAAACAAAAAACTTAGAGCAACTGCTCCTACTTAAAATAGTAAAACATTTGTGAGAAAGGCCACCAGAGTGGGGAAATAATTAGCTGATGATTTGTTTCTTTAGGATTAAACCCACTTTAACAGGGTCAACGGGAGCACTGGTGGAGAGGTCAAGGCAGCTCCACTTCACACCAGCACAGCCCCTGGATGCAGGCAGGAGTTTCAGCTTCCCCCATCCCAAGGAACGTGTGACAGCCCCACTCATGCAGGAGAAACAAACCAGCCCTGGTGATTTACAAACTCCTTTAAGATGTTTTCAAACCCTCTTGCAGTTGTACTTGTGTGAGTGGCTGGAAAAAAGAAACTCTTCAGGTGCTGCCTCTCATGCAGAGAGATGAAACTGGCCCAGCCTGGCATTTTCATCCTCCCCTCTCACCCATCAGTGACTGGGACATGCAGCATCCTCTGCTTGCACATAGTTATGGTTCACCTCCAGCTACAGAGGACCCTTGGAAGTCACTACATGCTTCACTACCACCATTTATCTCTTCCTCTAAAGCTCATGAGTGCCTTAAAGAAGAAATTAACACTTCACCTAATCAGATACAGCTCCAAAAGGAGACAAAGATCTTAATGCACTTCAGTATTTGGCCTTAAACCCATGTTTTTACTATGCTGTCTTCAAACACAGCACCCAACCTTACCCCTTACCCCAACCTTACCAACCTTACCCCTTACTGAGACTCTCCTGCTGTCCCACTGAAATCAGTCTTTTTCTCAGCTGCATCCCAGCTCTGCCCCACCATATGCTGCTGTTTCCAACATCCACACTTCAAAAGCTTGCACACCTCCCTGTTTGTGGGCCCCTCACACCACCCTCTGGATAGGGCTTCAGCATCTCCTCCAGATCAGCATCACTATGCCCTCTCCTGCTGAAACCACCCTAATGACTCCCATTCTCTCATTTGCAGAGGTAAATGGTTCTCCAAGAGAGACCTAATGCCTCCCTAATCTGCCACGTGCTGCTCCTCCGACGAGTGCCCCAAATTGGTCTTTTTGCAGAGCCTCATATCTAATTTGCAGTCCACTATCTCTCTATCTTTTTCAGCCTTATGGCTTTTACAGCTTCTGCTCCCATGTTCATCCGTGTTTCAGACTGTATTTCTTTGGATGCATTAGCCTGGATGTTTTCCAAGATGCTCTTTTTTATTTCCTGCTCTCAGTTATACTTTTTTTCCTTAGCAGCACTACTTTGCACAGCCATTTTCAGTCGGCTCTGCTGTATGACTCACTTTATTGTCTCCTGCAGATTTCATTAGTACACTTCTCCAACTTGTTATGGGGTAGGACTGAAAATGAATTTCATGCATTGTTCAAGCTTTCCACGAAACATCTTCTTGCAAGTTAGCACCCTCCTTGCTAACTTGGCAGTCGTGGAACTGCTCCTCAAAAGGAAAGATCTTGGGGTAAGAGAATCTGCCTAAACAGAGCAAGTTTCCTGAAGTGCTACGAGGAAAACGCTACCAGGGTTTAGAGAATCTGGGTGTGTTATCACCATTAGCTCCTGGAAGACTTTGGTTTTTCCCATGACCTGTTCTGTTAGGTATTTGAAGGTAACTCCTTGCCAGGAACAGATGGTGTTCAAGCAGACAACTGGCAAAGGATCCAGAAGAGTGCACTGAGATGGTGGTGTGTGAAAGTCTGGCCCGTTATCCAAAACAATGGTATGAATACAAAAGGAGCTGCCAAAAGGCATTGTTTTGGAAAGAAAATGTAGTAAGTAGGACAAAAAAAACCCTGTAGGTGACGAAATTTAAGGAACTTTCTGATACAAGGATGGTGCCTTGGCTATTAGCTCAATTTTTGAATTTGTATCAAATAGTCTACAGATGGTTGGAAGTGAGTAATGCTTTGACACGTGCCCGGATAAAAGAATATGATAATGATCTTCCACAGATGTGATGGCACAATTAAAACAGCGGACAAGAGAAGCACTTTTTGAGAAACACTTAAAACCAAACAAATCTTAATGCTCTACCAAATGCCTTCAAGTGGCTGAATAAATTTCCTCCCCATTTTTACTCCATTACCTTACTTCAGACCAAAAAAAGGGTAACATAGGAGACCTTCAAAAGAATTACACTATACATTATGTATGGGTTTCAGATAATCCCTGCTAACTCCAAAAACATTTCATTTTCAGAAATTGCATACTCCCCCAGCATAAACATTTCTAATGATGCAAAATAGAACCAGAAGGGATCCATCTCTTTTCTAATGCTAAATATTGCACAAGTAACTACCATCTTTGTAATCTTAATGCTGCATCAACACGATTTCCAAAATAGAATACAAAATTGAGAATAAATTGTTAGGAGATTACTCTTCAAGAAAACTACTGCCAGTAAGCTCCTAATAAGACCTGTCACTTTGACCTTCATGCATATTTTTTAACACCTTCACTTGCTGCAATGTTTGTGTGAGTCTAAGTGCAATGAAGAGCCCATTTAGGAAGCAGTCCCTTGTGCATTATACCTCAGCAAGCCACAACCTTGAAATACCCATGGAACCATTTAAAATATTTACAGCCCCCAAGGTCAAGCTCTGGAGATCTTGGACAGAAATCTATCACACTCTGAGAAATGGAAACATTTCTGCCAAACCTCCCTCCCTGATAAAAGTATGGTTAACAACAATGTAAAATAATTGTTTTAAGCAAACCCTGCAGATACAAGGAAACTCATGTATTTTTTCTCATTACTCACCCCCCTGGAACATACAGGTAACATTAATATTTAGAATGCCCCCTATAAAATTTAGAAGAGAGGGGTCCTAACCACAAGATTTCACTCCTTTATTTTGAATGACTGTATTTCTGGGGAGCAGGGGATGCTGCAGGAGGGAAACCAGAGGCAGCATTATGATGCCAAGTGCCAAACACCGCGGCAGAAAAGCCCCATAAAGCTGTTTACCAAAGCCTGCCCTGTTACACTATTGCTCATCACGGGGCAGCAGGGCTGGAGCAGCTGCTGCATTTCAGGCTGTGATGCAACTCTCACTGTGTTGTTGCAGGAGCTCCACTGAATGCCCCGAGGCAGCATCACCGTTCATGCCAGCTCCGTATTTCTCTCATATCAGTGCATATATCTAACATTTAATGGACATATAGGCAACTCCACACCTTGCAACATTACAATCCACTCAGAATTCATCTTTTCCCCCTTAAGCATCTCTCCCTGCACATCACTTGTAAATGATTTTGATTAGGGCATCTTAAGCACAAACAAACAATTTTGATTATAATATGATGTCATAATGGAGCAGTTCAGGGAAAGTTCTAGTTTTATGTAGACACCATTTTGAAGGAAGTTGTTGGCTCTGTTTCTCCCACTTAAACAGCAAGCTGACCCTTCTCATTCTAACCAACAACTGAAGGCTACAGAAGAGCTACAAAGCCCACAAAATGATACTTGCATAACCATTAAATAAATGTTTGCTGCGATCAAGGCAATAATTAAAAGCCATTAAAAACAAGCCACAGGCTGACCCAGCATCAGTCTCAACCTTTCAGGCAATGAGAACTGTCACTAGAAGTGACAACTTTCTGGCTCATCAGGACACTGGCAAAAAAAAAGGCCCCAAGAAATCTTGTAATTTTTTTAACAAGATCCTAGTCTATCTCACAAGTGAGGTTTTCCACTGCCAGATGGTCGATAGGAATGCTAATGGAAAGAGTTGAAGCTGAAATAAATCTGCCACTTCTAATCAATCACAGACAACCGTGCCATCAATAAGGGACTCGTGTTATGACAAACTCCCTTTGGCTCTCTACAAGCAAAGTTGATAAAATGCATCTTACCTATGTATTCATCCCCAGTACTGGGCAACTTTAACACAGCTGTTTTTGAGGTGTTTTAAAGGTTATTTTTGTGGTTATTCTTTCCCTAGCAATGCTGTGACTTTGGATTCATGCTGAAGAAACCACAGTTACTAAATGTTAGAAGATATTTAGATAATAAATCAGTTGGAAAAAAAAAAAAACAAAAGAAAACAAAAAAACAAACCCAAGCCAAACCCACACTACTAAAAGCCCTAAAAGTCCTATTAATTTATAGAACCATGGAACAGTTTGGGTTAGAAGGGATCTTTAAAGGTCATCTAGTCCAACGTCCAGAAATCAGCTACTACCTAAAGAAATTCACTCCAATTTTCAAGTCTTTGCCCACACACACAGGTGCACTCTGCACTGGGTGGAAAACATAATTATGAAAGGATAAATATGCACTATCCTGACACTCCATCCATCTCTCTTTTGCTCCACTCCAAACATCTGGTGACCACAAAAAACCACAGAGGCAGAAGTCACCAAGATAAGTTCCTTTGTGAAAACTGGAAGTAGGAAGAGGAGATTCAAAAGAGTTCCCCCACCAAAGGGGAAGGAATCAACCACATCCCACACAGCCACCAGCTGTAGAACTGGGGTTCCTGCTTCAGGAAAGGGAGGGAACAACCAAGGGAAAAAAGATGGCAAGCAGTAGAAAATTAGACTTTGCTGTTCCATTGCTCACTAGTTGCTTTACAAACATGTTTTTAACAGAGACTTCCAAATTCAGCCTCAGCACGAATCGTGTCTTTTTGCTTTTACTGACAATTGTCCATTGCTGTTTCAAAATGAAATTGCAAAACCAAGACTTTACTATTAGGTGAAGGAAATCTAATATTTTCCCAGATTAGAGGCAATATGGGATTCAGTTGCTTGAAAGAAAATAAATGACCAAAGTTACTACAGCACAAGAGCAAACAAGTCATTTCAAATCCATTTACAGAGACACAGGAAATTATAATTAGCTCAAACTTCATAACTTGTCTATCAGTACAGCAACAAATACATCACTAAAGATGCTTCTCCCTCCTCACCCAATTGTAAACTCACAGTATCTAACAAACAAAGACCATAAGTCAACAAATAAATCTTTCAAGGTGGATTTGCAGCTCTCCCTGGGAAAAATCAGGCTGACACAGACACTCCTTTGCCTTCCCTTCATCAGCCAACTGAGAGATGACATCTTTGCAAGGATGAGCAGCAGAAATGAAGCAGTCACATTCTGCTTGGGTTTCTTGGGGTTTTTCTACATCCCCATCCAAGAGTAACTGTGCTGGACAGGATCACTGGAACAGCATGATCATCCTTCAGTATAATTTTGAAAGAACATCGAACTGTGTCTGCACACAGAGAACACTGCGGATCCATTTTATGAAATAACGAATGCCAGGACTAGTATCCTGATATCTTCAAAATTTAAACCCAACAATTTTTATTCCAGTAATAATACTGTGAACAATAATATGTTAGAGTTATTACAGACTGCTGCAGCATCATAGATTAGTCTCATAGTATTGATTCTCAGGAGACCAAAACAGCAGATATGTGAATGTTCCCTACAGTTTAATCAGCGAGCCCCTTTCAGGGTTTCTGAATTATTTTTCTCCATTTTTCTATTTAATATTTTTTGTGCCTTTGAAGTTCTAAAGAAAAGACAAACACAGCTATTTTCTCCTCTTCATGCAAAATGAAAGATTCTTTTCCTAGATTTTGAGAGAACTGCAGTATTAGGAGCCTAAGTTAGACAGAAAGACAATAAATAACATTGAGATATACTTGGCAAGAGCTGAGGAAAGATCATTAAACACAAGGGTGATGGCCATCCTAAAAAGTCTCACAAAATAAGAATGGAAAATATCTGCAGCAATAGAACAGACAGCATCTACAGTAACTTATCTGAGAAAGCTGTAGCATAAATTGGCAAAAAATCGAATGTTTTTAAGTAGGTTGTTTCAAAATTTCATCCCAAAAGCATGCACAATGCCTGAGCACATCCATTCAGTCAGGACCTGCCTCGCTAGGGACAGAGCCTCACTATTTTGTTTGGTGCCTGCATACATATCAAAATATACCATATACACACCAAGATACACCAAAATACACATCACTCAGGTTTGAGAGTGTGAACCAAAGTCCACCAAGGTCAGTGGGACAAACTCCAGGCCTAGGTAAGTACAGAAAATCTCCAGGTGATCCATTAACAGAAGATTTGGGAGATTGGAATCACTTACCTGAAGCATTCCTTATCTCATCTTAATGACATTTTTAAAGCAGCTACATCTAAATTCCTCTTCAAAAATTCTCTTGAATATCAGTGCTTCTGCAGCTCCTGGCTCCGACCCTTTGGTTATGATGGTAAATTGAGAGTGTTTAAATCATTTCAAATTTACCCTATTAAGTGAATTTAAACTGGAATCTGGCCAGATATCTCTGGAGCAGTGAAGTGGAGCAGAGTGCACAGACGAGAGGAGCTCTGCTGTTCAGAGTGCTTTAGGAAAAGATAAGTCTTCCAATAAAAGCCTGAAAATCTTCATCAACTTTTAAAATTACTTGGAAGTAGAGCCTGAAGTGGGTCACCTCTGCTCCAGTATGTCTCCCACAGCATATGCCAACACCCTGCCCAGCACAGGCAACAGCAGCACAAACATCAGCTCTTAAAACTGTGGTCTGTGGAGAGGTAGGGTATTAAAGGTCTTGATTACTGTGCTAGAAAAATCCTTAGCTATTTCATTTGCTTTAAAATGGGTTTTTAAATGAAATCAGCAGATACTGAAATTGAAAAGAGAGGGAGAGTAATTTAGACAAAAATGCATCTGTTCCTGTGGTTGGCCTCTTACAAGCATTCTGCAAAAACCATCTGAAGTCTGGACTTCCCTCAGTTGCAAATCCTATCAGCAAATGCTGAACCATAAACTTGAGTTTTCTAGTGCCTGGACTTCACCAAAAAGTTAATATAATGCTGTGCTTAATACCTGTGAGCTACTGAAGTAGCAACAAAATAATGAATATATACTATATTGCAAGCCCACTCAATGCCTTGGATGTCAGGATTTTCTACTGCTTCATAATTTAAGACTTCCTTAAGCTTTAAGGAGTAATTTTAAATTGTGACCCAAAGCTAACAGAAAACTACAGCCTAGTAATCATCAGATCTCAGAAACATTGTCAGTTCTCCCCATGAGATAGAAATAAATGCATGAAACCTGCATTTTCCCCCAACAGCTATTTAAAGAAATTTTTCTGAAAAACTTGTGTGTGTGTATATATATACATATATGCATGTATAAGAATATATATCTATAACTAAAAAAAAATCCAGGCTCTGAGGATTACTATGTTGAAAGGCAAACTTGATGTAACGTAATGACATTCGTATTTTCTGCCGCTGAACAACGTAAGAGTTATTTATCCACTCCTGGATAAAACACAGGAAGCACCTGAAAAATGTTGGCTCAGTAAATGCAGCGAATCTCCCAAACAAGTTTGGGCACATGAATCCCAGAGTCGGGTTTCCCATCCATCATGTCAAGAGCGGTGGGTTGTTTTTCCAAGGATGGCCAGGCTGACCTGCAGCCAGGGCTGCATTGTTGGTGCCAGCGGGGGAAGGCTCCGGAGCTGGAGCGGGCTGCTGCTTCCTGAGAAATCACCCCTGAACACAATGGGGCTCTGGGAGACAATGGTGTCTACGGCTCCTTTTGATGTTCGGGAGTTTTTCTAATCTCTTCAGGTTAGACTAAGAGAGAGGCAGCCAGGGTCAGCAAAGGTCAGCAAGATGAGGTTTATTTTTACAGAAACCCTTCCCTTCCATCCAAGACCTCTTGAGCTAACCAGTCATTTGCTATGAAGTTATTTTGCATTATTCAGAATTTATGATTCCTTGCAGTTTACATACACCACACTCTACATTCAACTCAGTTTGCTGGTTGCAAAAATGTTCAAACCTCAGTGGCTTTAAATCCTTAATTAGCCTTTTCTTTCTCTTTCTGTCCTTCATGGCTACCCCACCCTCCTTCTTTTTTTTTTTTTTTTTTTTAATAGAACAGAAGTAACTACTGTCATCTCAGGCTTTTAAATTTGCTGAATTGGTACGGTATTAGGTTTATTTTCATGAAATGTATGACACAGTCTATCTGAGCCATACAAAATCAATGTATGAAATCTAGCTAACCCAAATTCTTTCATTACCTCAATTCTTTGCTCTTGAAAAGGAACAAGAATATTTCAAGAAATAACAGGAAAATGAAAATAAGAAAGCATGGATAAAAAGTGTCTCTATTCCTACAGGCATGTATGGAAATTTGAGGTATACATACTCTGGACTTTTCCCATGATGACACTAAAGGTTTCTCAGCAAGCTTCTCTCTTGTACTTTTAGAGTATTTATGTTCTGACTTGAAAAATAAGTTACATGTAGTCTGATAGTAAAGTCAAATAATTTTTTTATATTCCAGATTTCCCACAGGTAAAAATCACATTTGGATTGGACCAGACTGTAGGTAAAGAAAGCTCTTAACTCACCACTGCTTTTAGATGATTTTAGAGGTGGGGCAACAAATGAACATGCTGGCAAGCAGCAATTTTTTTGCACTGCCACATCACTGAGAGCCATTGATGATCCTAATCTCTTGGACACTGTCCAGAGGTGGAGCAGAAAGCTCAGCAGGTACAGCCTGACATGGGAACACCCAGAGAAAGCCCACAGTAGGCACCATCAGTGATACGAGCAACCCAAGCTGCTCTCCTACCCACCTTGTTCCATAAACAATGCACACAAAGGAGTTCACCTTCCTGCTGCTCTGTTCCCATCATTTTTTTCTATAATATTTCAATAGTTATGAATAAAGTGCAAACATGTCTAAGACGTGCTGTATTTGCGTATCAAATTTTAAGCCAATATTGCTTGCACACAGTTTATCTGGCAGGAAAAAGAACAAGCTTCTAAACCACCTTCAATTAAGCAGCACCTTCAGGCACAGAATTAACCCTCACATTGACTTACTAAAGCCCAGACTGGACAGTCCCACCTCTACCCCCAGCAACAAGGCAGCAGGTGACACTGCCTTGTAATAAGCTGCTGCAATGTTTTAAACAACCCTGATTTCTGTCTTGCTTCTCTTCATCTAATAATTTGATTCATTGTTGACTTTCATCTTCGTTATTAATTCATCAGATGACTGATTGATTCAACTACATCTTTAATCGGATGATTATCTCACTCAACTTCAGCAACAGCTTTAGTTAGGATTCCAAATTATTTTACTTCTTTATTGCTCCATGATAAAATCCATGCAGAAGTCTGCAAAGCCATTTTTCTCTTAAAACTACTATGTTGCCCCTGTAGACAGGCAAAGATAACCTTACAAAGTAAATATGCCAGCCACTTCATTCCACTTCCAAATCTGTATGCGTGTCCTTCATACTTCAGATTAAATATCTCAAACCAGTCAGATTAAATATGTTGATAACTTCTTAAAAGAACACTATGCTGTAACAGCATATATTTCTTTCCCATAAATACCACATCTAAAACCATTTCAGAATAAAGAGGTGACAGACTACTGAATACATGTCTGACACTTCTTTCTGCATGCAGTCTCAGAGCACTCTTGGTGTCCAACATCTTCCAGCGCTCCAATTCAGCAGGAAGGTTACACTCAACTCTGAGTATAAATAAAGATTTAAAATCTATCACACCATGTCATGCTGTGGTGGGCTGCTACAGCCTTGCTATATCCTTTAAATTGTCTGGGTTTTGACAGCTGTTGAGCCAAGCAATGCCTGGGAAGAGTGCTCAGGGCCAGAGGCTCTCCACTGCAGATGGATGGCAGGTCCTGAGGTCCCCACACGCTGTACTCTACTCTGTGCCCTCCCGTCTGATTTCTGTGGCAGCACAAGTGTTCTGTTCATGGGCAAAACTTGGGGGGAGACCACAATATATGTAAAGGTTAGTGATCTCCCTCCATCATACTTTGTAGGTCACAAGGAAGGAGCCTGTATGAGAAGAAAGAAGGAGATGAGCTCCTCTAGAGCAGGTCAGGAAGTGTCCTCAGTTCTGCATTTCCTAAACACAGCAATGGGTTTGCTCAAGCTATGGTCTTGCTGCACTTGGAGGAAGGCAAAAATGCTGGGCAGAGATTTCTGGCTCACAATAAATTGGAAATTCAGCAACAGAAGAAAAAGTTAAATTTACTGCATGTATCTTCCAAGACCACATTGAGAAGTTATCTCAGAATGTTTCATCCTATATTTAGCCACAACTGCAGCAAGGTAAAATTGAACTCAGCAAGTGCACCAGCAGCATCACTGGGTAATGGAACAGCACTTACATAAATGACTAAGTTACAGCACACTGGCTGATTTAAAACTAATTATGTGGATGCTGCTAAATATTACGTGAGCAAATAGTACTTCAAGTTTCGCAACAAACTGCAGCAACTTTCCAGTCCTTTACCCAGCCATGGTGAAAGAACTGCACTCCCAACCACAGAATGGCTGCCAGCCATCCCACCTGGAAATGCCTGCACACAGCAAGGAACAAGGAGCTTCGTGTGACTGCTCCCCTAGCTTGGGTATTGGTCTTGGGAAAATAATGTACAGCAGTGAGGGAAAGTTAACTTTTTGTTCGGTTGGCTCCTTTCCCTTCAGCATCTTACAAATACTCACTGAAGACTCAACTTCATTGACACCTCTAAAACACATCAGACATACACTTCCCATGGTTTAAACTAGAAAAGTGAGCAGACACACGCTGTAAAGGTCAACGAGCAGACCCTGCTGGGAAAAGGGTCAAAGAAAAATCAATTCAGAAACCAACCATTTTCCACCAGTGAAAAAAAAAAAAATCAGAAAAATCCTCAGACTGAGAATGAGAACAAGCATTTCACAGTGCTGAAGACCTCTCAGCCACAGGACGTGCACCTCCAGGGTTTGATAACAGGACACATAACACTTCCAATTTTTTTGTTTCTTCCCACTCTCCTCACCCTAGCATCAAATATAACTATTTTTGCTAACACACTATAAAGTTCAAGAGACTGCACATACATATTTATATTGTCTCCCATTAGACCCACTGAGTGTAATTTGGAAGAAAAAAGCTCACAGAGCCTTTTCTTATAACCAACCTGAAAATGAGAACATAGATAAACAAGGCACTCGCAATCCAACTGTCACACAAAATTATCTTCTGGGCTGAAATTGCTCCTATTTGGTTTTAAAATGCAAGAAGAAATTATTTCAGTCACCAAAAAACCCCTCTGCATTTTTGTGCTGCCCAGCTGCCCTCCCCTGGAATCTGACACGGAGGTGATTTTCTTGAGTGGGAGGCAGAAAAGCAATATCCAATTTATATTAAACAAACAAAAAGGCTGCTGTAAAAATAAGGAGATTTGACCTGGGTCTGGGCCACAAGGTCGAGCCGGATCAATGCCGTTTTAGTTTTAAATTGAAGGCATTCTAATAATTTGGGGGTAAATGGAACTCAGCTCTGGATTTGGCAGATTCTGGTTATTGCTGAAACACTCACACAAGTCTAGATGTGTCCTCAGCCAGTCTTGAAGGGTTTATGTATGCATATTTCTCAAAGGTTCTCATAAGTCCCAGTAAATGACAGCTCAGGAACACTCCTCTGCAGTCCCAGCAGACAGTGCTCCCTTATCCTTGCACTAAACCACATTCTGACAGCATTAGAAGTCTGTACTGTAAAATTTGAAAGCTCTTAATGAATGATGTACATCTAGGGATGATTTGCAGCATCACCAAACTTAAATAAATTAGTACAGGTCACATCAAGGAGGCTTTTTTACATTACTTCCCCTACCACTAAGCTAGTTTTTTCTCCAACTGTATTTCACAGAATGAGGATACAGGTGGGTTAATTGCCATACTGAAATCCTGGCATTTTATTCCAGTATTCAGAAACTAATGAATCCCTAACTGGGATTTTTAGCAAGAATACTCCATTTTACTAATATAACAAGCTAGAAAATCTTTAAGTTAGTTTCTCTTGACTCACTGGCAGAACAGGCCAGTGAAAGAGGGAAATTTATTCACCCCCTACAGAAGGAAGGAAAGAACTAAGGGATCAAGGAATGAGTTTTTTGGTAACCTCACCCTAAGAAACATGACAAAAAGTTCAGAGATGTTGGAATGAGCAGGGAATGACTGTCAGCAGCAGCTCCTGCAGCAGGCTGGGGACACAAGCCATGCCAGGCAATGGCTGGGTGGGAGCCCCTGTCCCAGTGGTGCAGAGCACAGCCAGTGAAACACCATCCACACGTGTTTCAGAGTTTAATGCAGCTGTACTTTGAGAGGTACTGAGCCTGACAGATGTGAAATAGAAATTCTATTGTATCAGGGGAATTGATCTTCAAAACAATCTGAGCAATCAGAATAAACATCAATTCCTGACAAACACCTGACAGCTTCTGTAAGGACAGGTTTGGAGACACTTTGGGGGGGTTTTGTTTTGTTGAGGTATTTTTTAAGTGTTGTTTTCGGGACTTTTTTAAAGAAAAAATTATTCTTTCCCCACCTTTTTGTCCTAGCTCAGTGTCAAGAGAAGTGAATTTCAGGGTAAAGTAATACCCTGCTGCACCGTTGCCTGGACCCCAAGCTGGTTCCTGCCTCCCCAGTCTCTCAGTGGCATCTCCTCAGCTCTGCATCCTCTCAGAGAGTGCTGTTACATGCAGAAGACTATGCCTTTTTCCTCCTATGTGCTCACTTACTGAAGAGGGAAAGACTGCTGGCCACCACATTTCAGGCGCTAAAACCACACACGCTCCTTTTACAACATGTTGGGTCAGATCCATTTCTCTCCCGTTCTTGCCTCTGCTTTATCTCTTTATTACAAAAGGCTTCTTAGCTCACAGGAACAGCAGTAACCTGCAGCATTAGCCAGGTTACAACACTACAGGCTTTAGCAGATCCACTCCTCAAATCAACTGTGAACAAGCAAAAACAAGTGTCAGCTCCTTTCAAGGTCATTCGGGAGGCTCTCCCCAGAACAGCTAACTCTAATAAAGAGATGCATGACTTAAAAGGCAGAACCTTGGAAGCCTTGAATTCTATTTTTTTTTTCCCTTGGCTTAGCTTTTTGTAAATAAAATACTAAACATAATTTGTATAAACTTGTCCCTCTAAAAGTTACAAGACTGGAAAATACTGGTAAGATTCATTTAAAGTGGAGGTACTTATCAAATGTCACCGTTTTCCGGTTCAAAATGAGTAATCATTTTGATTAACCTTTGATTTAAATGATTATATACCACAGCAAAGCAGAAACACACATAAAATTACACTCCAAAGAAACTCTCATAAGTGCAGATCACATAAGAAAACAGTTATGTCCAAGTGGTTAGAGAATTATTCACCCTGTACACAATATTCAAACCAAAAGCTGACTCCCCACACATTCCAGCACGTGTACATTCATACCCAGAAATCACAGTCTAGTCTGAATCCTGCAGCCAACATGAGACTGCTTCCAGACAAAATACCAAATAATAACTAAGCTACAGAACAAACTCCTAACTACCATCTCAGCAAGGACTCCCAGTATCTTCTGTAAGGAATTTTATTCCACGTGGGAAATCAGTGTTACCCCTTTAGTCACATATAAAAAGAAGGTCTAAAGCAGCACAAGAAAATAAATAAAATTTAGTATCTCGCTTTGAGTAAATATACATGAATTCCAAACTCTGCAACAGAATTCAAAGCAGAGAGAGAAAAACAGGATTTCAAAAGTAAATTAGACAAAGAGCTGAAGGCAATTCTGAAAAATAAAAATATATGGTAGAAGATAAAAGCATATTAAGATCTCATCTGAAAGGGCCCACTTGTAGAGAGAATGACCACCAAAGCAAGCATGGAAAAGACTCTCAAAAGCTTCATATTCACCAAATAGAGATCTGTCCCTCTTAAGGAGCTCTGCCACATCACCAACTGCCAGCCTGTAGGAATGGCTGCAGACACCCACCAGACTCCACTGCACCAGTTGCAGACAAGCAACTTTTAAGATACCCATTCCCAAACTTTTAAACTATTACTGCAATGTCATTTTTCCTAACAAAGAAGGTTTTGAACCAACAACTCTCTTCCTGACAGAGTGAATCGAAAGTGCTCTAACCTTTATAATCACCTGGTTTAACTAACACAAAGGTTTTAAGATGCTCAGGAATCCCTTAGATTATTCAAGCTGAGCTCTGCTTCGTGCTGTTTTGGATTGGCCTAAGTCATTTGGGAAACATGAGCTGATGCTCCTCCCCTCCACAAATACCAGTATCATAATGTAGAAATAAAAATATTGTACACTGAAAAAGCTGTTTCCTTTGGGTTTATAAAAATCAATGACAATCCAATGGCAAATGGAGAATAAGCATTCACAGAATTATGGAATCATAGCATAGTTTGGCTTGGAAAGGGCTTTCAAAGGTCATCTAGTCCAGCCCAAAGGACATCTTTCACCAGAGCAGGTTGCTCAAAGCCCCATCCAACCTGCCCTTGAACATTTCCAGGGATGGGGCATCTCTGGGCAACAGTCAGACTTGCAGCTGGGTTTGGAGCATGCAGCCTTATGGAGCAATAACCCCGTCCTGGACACCAGAAAGGGACAACTATAAGCAAGGGTGGAAGCTGGGGAGCCAACTGAGGTCCTCTCATTGTTTCCCCAGGCTCCCTTGGCAGCCTGGCATTGCAGATTCCTCCAAAGCATCAGAATTAGGCTTCTGCCCATATTTCACTCTCCAGGGAAAGGCGATTCCAGTTAGAGACAAGAAAGCACCATGCAATTTATCAGGGTAAACAAGATGTCGCATGCTAGGCTGCAGAAAAGCATCACATACACTCTCCCTAATAAAGAGGATTGCTCTGGAGTTGTGACAGCCATTGAATAGCTAACAAAAATGTAGCTGGAGTAGATGCTAACTGAAAATAGGCATCCTGGAGCAGCAACTGGAGCACCAGAACAAGTCCCTGATACTGAAAGGGCACAATTCCCAATACCCAAATCCCAATGGCTCTAAAGCAAAAGTGGAGCCAGGCACCAAGCTGCACTGGCAATATGGATGGTCAGCAAATACAGGTAAGACCATGAGAGAAGGTGTAGGTGAAATTTCAAATCCAATCAGATCTGAGATTACTACCAAGGGTTTTTGTCATACCCACAGCAGGCAGGATTTGGTTTGCTATTATATATTCATATGGTTCCATTCAGAACAACCTTGTTTCATTATGATGGATTCCTCTGTGCTTCACAGTCCTGCTTCATTTCTTCCAAAGCAAATTCTTCAGGAGATTAACCTGACACATCTACTCCCCTGATAATAGATCCTGTCTTTTCTGATATCATTACCAATTTCAAGCACATAGCAAGACATAGGCTTAAAATTTTTTAAAAGTAGTGATTTGAAAGCTTTCTTGTTCCCACATTTTCTTGGTACAACACATTTCACTTTACATGTAATGTTGTAAAATTCAGCTCAAGTAAATATAAAATAAATTATTAAGCTTCTAACCAAATAGTTCCAGTCCTATAAACCCTCTTTATTGAACTTGAAGTGCTCCAGTGCACAGCACAGCCCTAACTAGAGATCAGATTTTAAGGAGCTTGAAGAGGCAATTGTTCCTTTCTCAGAGTTCAACCTATTATTCTTATGTTTCATATACACAGAAGACATGAGTGAAGATAAACTGTGCAACTGGTAATTGAAATTAGAGTTGCAACATCTATTATGGTAACATCCACTGTGCCACATCTTCAACACACTGGGAATGAAATGGCTTTTGCATATGAAGCACCACTGGAACAAAAATGCAATAAGAAATGGAATGAAATACATTACACAATATAAAATTTCCTAAAATTACTTACATTGTCATTACTAGTCTTCTACCATCTTGACAGACAAAATAAGTAAACCCCCAATATAATTCTGGGAGATGTGTCTGAGGAAAGCACAGCTTCTTGTAAAAAGCTCAAGAAGTTCACAGTAAAGAAACCTGTTCAAAACCTCAGTTTGCTTCTGAAAATACTCATGTATGTAGTATCTACCCACCTGACAAGGAGAAACCTGCAGGATCTTTGGAAGAATTCTTTGAAAGTACCTTCCTCCCAAAACTGCAGAAATTACCAAACATTTCTGAGATTTCAAAATTAGCCATTTTTATAAAATAAGATGTAGATAAAACTATATTGCCTTTGAAATCTGAGTAACCATTAAGTGATTATAGTATCTACAAAGCTCTAATAAAAGGGCCACCAACTGAAAGACTATCCAGTTTAAGCATACTCCTGGGACCTGCCTAGCATTCCAGCTCTTTATAAATTTCTTCCAAATCAACAACTTTTTACAAGACTGTAAAATTTGCCTATCATTATCACATCAGGAAACAAAAGCTTTTCCAGTATTTTAACTGATTAGCTCTGTAACTGCTACTTTATGTGATATTAAAAAAAGAAAAACCACCCAGAGATTGCACCCTGTCTGGTTAGGGTAACCATTTTTTTAGGGATAATCTGAAGTTCTCTGTGAGGAAATAACAGCACAGACTATTTTAGAGCAAGAGGCAATTAGAAAGATGGAAATGAAGATCAATTCCTATTTCCAGAGTGCTTCGTACTGTATATAAAGATTACTTCTGAGACACAGGACAAACTTGGTTACATCATCTGTCCAAATCTGGTGTGGTAAGCAAAATGACTTGCAAAAAGAAAGGAAGAAAGATACTTATCTATATATATGAAAAAATTTCCATTTTTGTATCATTACAGGAGCACTGCTTTAATCACCAAGAATGAGTATTCATTTCCTATCCTGTAACTTGGTACTCCCCTTACTGGCACCTTCTAATTGGGATCAGGACTAAAGGAATAGCTCTTTAAAATCTGACTACTGATGAACTAAAGGACTGGATCAAAGCCTGGTTATTCATGGTGCTACTGCAGTCAGATGCAGCTTACTGAATATTTAAGATACATAAAGAAAAACATGCAGGACTGTAAATCACTACAAACCAAAACAGCAGATGATCTTTAAGGTCCCTTCCAACCCAAACCATATGATCCCATTTCTGCAAATGCCTCCTGGAAAAAGACACATTATGTGCTTCATTCGTTTTCTAATGAGCAATGTTCAGGAGTTTTATTATTATTAATTGCATATAAATTATCATGATTTTTGTATCCCTGGGAAAGTATTTAGCCATTCACCTCTCAGAACTGAACAATGCTGAACAAAGGCAATGAATGCAAGGCATATAAGAACAATGCAGAACACAGAAATTTATGCATGCCATATAAAAGGCATGGCATTTAAAAAAATCAAAAGTATGTCATAAATCTTTAATTATAAGGGGGAAAAAAAAGCCCAACTAATGTTTGCCAAGTCCTTGATAATATTTAAGCAAGAGCACTGCCTGCTTCAGGAGTGCAAGATCTTCTTAGTTCACTTATCTGCATGTATCCTCAAACTCCTCTGAAGTGTTCTGCTGCAAAATTCATTGTATCCAAGTTCTGCTAATCATCATCAGGAAACTCTGTTATGCATCTTAAGGATGTACTTTAGGCTCTCAAGAGGAAAAATAAACACGTTTTATTAGCTGCTTTTGGAAAATACTGATTTGTATTTATTTAGAAACCTTTTCAAGTTGCACCACTGTTAAATTAAATATTTATGGCATGATTTTCCAAAGAGTTTAACACCTGTTAAGAGTTTAACATGCTGACTTCAACAGGAGTTCCAAGGCCCAATATTTCTGCAAACCTCAGAAACAAGGGATGTTTGAGCAGGGATGTTACTGCTGAGCTCTGAAATGCAACCAGGATCCTGCCCAGCCCCCACTTCCCACTCAGCACTGCACTTCAAACAACTGAATTGGTCTTAGTTTACCACAAACACCAGAAATATGACTCATTAATACGTGATAACTGCAAATAAAGCATAAACTAAATGCTGTTAAATTAATCCTGAACGCATCTTTCTTGTCCTTTACTGGTGGGAAACTAACATGCAACTTACAGGGAAGACTAAAATCCCCAGTGAGTCAACAGCTGGAAAGCAAAGCTTTTGATACTGAGAATGAGAAGGTGAACGAGGATGAAGCCAAAAATGCAGAATAAAGAAGAAAGTATGTCTGATATACTGTAAAAACCTGTATCTGGTGACAGTGGGGCCGGTGACTTTGGCATTTGGCTTCTCAGCCCAAACTGAAGACCAAAGCCTCTGCCCTCGCTGTCAAAAGAAGTTAAAATAAGGGGTTAGATTTTGCCATCCTTATTTTCCTCAGCTTCTGAGAGATTTGCACTTATTGTCCTTCCCAGCATCATGTTTTCAGGTATCCCATGTACCCTGTTCTTTCACAGAGAGATGTTTTCTCACACCTTGTAGGTGGCTGCCCTCCTGCCCACCCTGGTCCCTTTACCCAGCTGCAGCACATGCCTAAATCTGAATGACGGTGCAAAGACATAATTTTATATTCCAGAATTAAATACCAAGATTTCCTTGTGGCATTTGGCCTGTAATTCTGTCAGTAAATAAATAAACAGGCAGTAAATAAATAAATAACATCTAAGTAAGAAATTACAAGACATCAAAACGATTCAAATGATGATCCAACATGACTTCATAAACCAAAGACAGATAAAATAGTTGAATATTACAGATTGGACACATCAATCTCCTTACACATTTAACAGCACACTACAAATCTGCCCAGCAAGTTGAGTATTTTACTCATTAAAACGGGAGCTTTCATCACACTATAAAACATTTTCAAATGCAGACCAGAAAACCGACAAGCGTATTTACTGTACAGCTTTGTATTTGTGTCATCAATTGACAACAAAAGTTTGGAATAAAACTAAAATAAAAGCTAATCAAAGCAGCTAGCTGTCAAAACAGATGGGAACTATAGTTTTCAAATCAAGCAAAAAGGGAAAGCTTTCGAACATTTAGTGTTGCGTCAGCTCATACAGACAACTTAAAGGAAAGACAGCAAATGTCAGGATTTTATGAAGAAAAGGTGTCCCTGACTGGAAGATTCACATTTATGAATTTCCATTGATTTCATGAGTTTTTTGGCTTCAGGATAATTAACTCACACCAAAGCAGACCTCTGAAACGTGAACTATAAATAAGGTGTCGCCATGACACTGAAGGCAAAATAAATAAAAACAGAGCCCCGACTTTAGCCTTAAACAAATGTTTCAGTCCCTACATTGTCTGGCTCAGAAAGATACATAGACAGTCTCACAGACAGAGATATAAATGAACAATTGCAGTACCTTTTTCCCACACTGTTTACAGGGTTGGCTATATTCCTACTGGCAATAGATTTTCTTCTTGACAGCTTCTTGGTGTTGGTGCTGTCATCAGTGCTGTCATCCTCTTTCTTTGGTGTGTTACTTCCTTTGCTGTTCAGGTCCCTTAGCACATTATAATTAATTTTACTCGAGATTTTCTTCTGTTCTAACATCTTTTCAATTGCCTCTCCTGCTGTGCTGGCTTGAATTGGCTCCCGCTTCTTTGCAGATTTCTTTGGCTTAATTAAAATATAAAATTAGTGATGTAGATACAAACAAAGTTTCCATGAAGCAGAGGGGCAAGCTGGGAGTGCAGCAGTCGTGGCTCAGGTGTTGCTGATGTGGGGGATGCAGGTGATGTGCCCAGGCTAAGCCAGTGCTTCATCTCCTGCCACTCAATGGGATTGAAGGGTCTCTTTTCTCCAAGAGATGTTTGTTTGCTTTTTTCCCAAATGCCTAGAGAGCTTATTAGAAATTATTTACTTAATATCTGTAATGCTGCCACAGAAGAAGGATGGGTCATTTTTCACATATGAAAAAAAAAAAGCGGGGGGGAGTGAACTCCTGTTACAGGAATAGGGACCTCACAGCATCACCCAGCATGGAAATAAAGAATTTCCCCTGCTAAAACTGCCTTTAAAGCGAGAGTGAAGCTGGGTCACGGCTCCCCAAAGCACTGACAACTCCCCATCGGAACTGAGGCCGTGTTTTATGCCAAGTATGGCACGGGAAGGGCTCTTCCCAGCTCCTCCTCCACGCCGGAGAGGGCCGAGAGCAGGAGCATCAGCTTCCCAAGCGTGGGCTGACGCTAGCGCCAAGGGACAGGGACAGGGACAGGGAGGCTGCAGGAGACACGGGAGCACTGCAGCAGCATCACCTGCAGCTGCCAGGGGCTGAGAGCCCCTGGGTTGACACTGGGCAGAGCCAGGCAACCAGCAATGACACCAGAGAACGTTCCCAGCCACGTACCATGCCTGGGTAGGTACGAGAAAAAAAAAACCACCCCAGAACCTCTGTTTCTCATTTGGCGTTTTCCTATTCAAAGGAAGGTTTTAACACCAAGCTCCGCAGGAGATTTATTTTTTAATGGATAATAGCCCCTCTGTTTACCTACATGGGTCAAATGCTACCTTGAAATTGGAAAGCACCATATTAATCAAGTTCTACTCGAGCTGTCAGAAACAATAAAGGGTTACAGAAAAACTCCTGTGTTGTCCGAACAAAAAAGTGGGTGTTTGGGCTACTTGGCGGTGCCAACGAGTTATACAATTTTGAAAATTGCTGGTAGACTGCCACGTCTGCATAGGCACAGGATGAATGAGAAACTCTGAAGTATAAAACAGTGTTTCATTGTCTGGCTTTGTTTTTATTGTTGAAATACCTAGGGGAAGCAGGAAACTCTGCCTTTCGCATTAGTCGGAAAAAAAGATAGAGGATATACACACTAAAAACTAACATGGATTTCAGTTGCATGTGGAAGATTTGACTTGTCACTTGGTCAATTACACAAAACACTAATGCTGTAAATCGTGAATATATGGCCAATTAGGCTGCTTTAAACTGCTAAACATGGAGACAGGACATGCCATTTGTTAACATAACTGTCGCATTCTTTATGAAAGGTAGAACAAAATGCCCCTTCAAGTGACTGCAACAAGGATCTGTTCAGTTCTTCATAAAGAAATCATTATTGTAAGAGCAAAGAAATCCACTGAAGTTATGGCAAGTACAAACAAATTCCCCATGCACACGTTAAAAAAAGTCAGACATGTCTTAAAACCTGTATTTTAATAAGCAAGCAATTAGAACAGCAATCATAAATGCAAAGAGCTAGCTCTGACTTTGACATGCACAGAATTCTCTCATAATAGCAATTTAAACTAAAAGTTTGGGCAAGAAAGTGTTTCACTCACCACCTAAAAAAAATAGAGCCTTGCAATTCAGTAACAGCTAGATGTACTGTAGCTTTTGCTACTTCAGTGGTGACCTGTACCATTATGCCCATACATACAGGGAGCTGCTCAGCAGATATGATGAATTTCCAGGACATTTTCAAACAGACACAATTAACACACAATTTAGTACCTTGTGTTCCTTATAGATCCCAAGTTCTTTCTCTTTTGCTATTCTTGCTTCTTTCTCTGAAAGATGACAAAATGGTAACCAGCATGAAGATTATATTGTATATTTCAGCAACAGACTGTATATTTCAGCAATACCAGCCAAAAGGCAAATTTCAGTCCTATATACTTACCTTTTTGTTCCTTCAAATAATCTGCATTTTCTTTCATCCACAGCTCTGCTTTTATCTGAGCTTCAGCTTCATTAAGTATATACTAGAAGAGAAAACAAATTTATCAACTTTCACAAATCAAATTGAAAACCACAGAGCAAAACTCAACTGAAAAACCCCTGGCAAGGTCAATACATATCCCATTTTAAAAAATGCATTAAAATAAAAGAAAATATGAGTGCTGTAAGACAATCAGAAAGCACTTCTAGGAACATCTGAAGCTGGCACAAGCAGCAACCTGTTTTCAAAAAACAGTGCTTGGTTTCCAAACTATGATGAAGTGGCCAAAAACCATCTAGGACTCATTATATACGGTCTGTTAATTAAACAAAAATGATCCTGGGTTTATGATCTTTTTCAGATGATACAAGAGGTTATCATGACAATGTGGTTGTCTGCAAGTAATTCTGCATGTTGATGGTGGTCTGTAATTCAAAACAGGATGGGAACCATTGCCCTGTGCGACCAAAACAAAAACATGTGTCTTCTGGGTAGGTTTCTGTGAAGCTTTACACAGATTATTAGTTCAATGGCCACATCTGTGTGAAGGAAACCAGATCAGACTGCTGGAGCTTCAGCCCTCTAGATTTCAGAAAGCTGGGTTCAGTGACCACATCTAGACATTTTGCAGTTAACTCCACCTAGTCTCGGGAACATCTTTAGTGGGAATGGACCTGTAAAATACATCTAGAACTATTCAGATGAATCACAGAAATAAATAGACAGACAGGCAGCAATTACTTAATTGTAGATTACCTAAATGTAAAAAATTAACCCAGTATTTAGCACAACTATCAATGAAACAATAGTTCTCCACAGACGATGCTTTTTGGGAGTGAAGAACAGCAGAATGGAGAAGACAAATTAGGTCATCCATCATGAACAAGACACTTCAATTTTAAGCAGTGCACCTGAGACTTGTAAAACTATGTTTAAATGCAAGAAAAGCAATCTGAGGTTTCTCCATCTTTTGGGTCTGAGCATTCAAGATTTTCTCCAAAGTAAGATGTACATCTAGGATTTTGTAAGAAAAATAACTCCAGTCAAATGAAACTAATGCAGGGAGGAGTCCTTCCTCCAAGGGCTAAGCAGGCAAGCAAATGGCTGTGCAAGTCCTGGTTTATCAGACCAGTATTTTCACTCTTTCATCTGCTTCTATTAAAAGTGGGCCATAATAGTAAAACCCACTTTTTCCCAGCTCAGTTATTCATCACTCTTAGGCTTTCAGAGATTTCATAGTCTTGGCTTATAATATTACAGTCTATTGCCACAGAAATGAACATGAAGTCATAAAAGCAGAGTTATGACCTCATCACAGAGCCTAGGAAGAGCAGAAAATGTGCTTGTTCTTCGCCTGTGATAATTCAAATCATGGACTGGCTATGGTGAAAAACCTCAGCCTTCCTGCTCCCTCCATTCAATGTCTGTTCAGATCATGAGACCCTAACACCCAGTCTAGCAAATCCCACCTCACAGCTACATTTTGGAGATCAGTAATTACCATGCAGCTTATCACTGTACCCCAAAACGAATTTTCACCCTGGAATTATCTGTTCAAATGATGCTGTAAACCAGCGTGGCAGCTGGAGAGGGCATCAGGCTCAGAGAGCTGACCAGCCATGTGGCCTCCAACAAGCCCTTTTCCACAGCCATGTGTCTGTCCCACTCAGCCTATATGTTAAAGGGCATTTGTTTCTGCCACAGAAATAAAAANAATACCAAATTCACAGGTTTGCATGAACATTAGTTTAGATTTCAGATCACAGAAACTGCTCAATCCTCTCTATAGATCAGAAAGAAGAGGCAGTTGCAGAGAGAGGATAAACCAGATAAAAAGCATTTTGTCTTTCTCAAATATCCAGACAACCAGGATAAGAGACACCTGGGCTAACAGGGCACCTTACCCGATCTATTTCACTGTCATCAATTCCACTCAGATCTAATTCACCATCTCCTGTATTCTCACCTACAAAAAAGAACACATTTTAATCAGCCATATGTTTGTCCAAAATCTATTGAAACTTAAGTTCTGCAGTAATGTAACACTTCAGGCCTGTCCTTCAGAGATTTGCATCCTTCTGCCTTCCTCTGGGAGGTTTAATGTGTTGCTGAGTATTTTCAATACAGAACTTCATGCACACAAATTCACCACACTGGATTANCTATATGTTAAAGGGCATTTGTTTCTGCCACAGAAATAAAAACAAATTCAGAAAACATTGCAGAAGTCTCTGGAAGTACACAGGAGCCGCACATGCTGGTTTTACAGTTTGGTTTCCATAGCAGCCTCCTATGTTGAATCTATCTTAATTAAATAATGAATTTAGAGCTCCACCAAACTTTTTAAAGTTCTCCTTTGGAATAAAAGACATTCTAAAACATAATTATTCCAGCATGTTAAAAGCAAGCAGCAGCAGCAGCCTCATAAATATATATATATATATATATATATATATATATATATAAAACTTGGGAGAGGAATACCAAATNAATACCAAATTCACAGGTTTGCATGAACATTAGTTTAGATTTCAGATCACAGAAACTGCTCAATCCTCTCTATAGATCAGAAAGAAGAGGCAGTTGCAGAGAGAGGATAAACCAGATAAAAAGCATTTTGTCTTTCTCAAATATCCAGACAACCAGGATAAGAGACACCTGGGCTAACAGGGCACCTTACCCGATCTATTTCACTGTCATCAATTCCACTCAGATCTAATTCACCATCTCCTGTATTCTCACCTACAAAAAAGAACACATTTTAATCAGCCATATGTTTGTCCAAAATCTATTGAAACTTAAGTTCTGCAGTAATGTAACACTTCAGGCCTGTCCTTCAGAGATTTGCATCCTTCTGCCTTCCTCTGGGAGGTTTAATGTGTTGCTGAGTATTTTCAATACAGAACTTCATGCACACAAATTCACCACACTGGATTAATCTAAAATCCAAGAATCAGCACAGTCTTCATCAGTGCAAAAAATCTGCCAGAGACTTCCAGTCGCCTTTTTATCACTCATTTTAATTTACAGCCACAAATGTTCAGCAGGAAGCTGGGGAAACCATTTTAAAAAGATGATCACTTTTCTTTCATCATAACAAAAATTTCTCTGTCAGAGTATATAGGTCAGTAATTTATCTCTGAATTATGACTTAGAAAATATTTTCTATTTTCAGGGAAGCAGCACAGACCACTGCCGACAGTCACACCATGGCTTTCTTCTTGACTTTCTGTAATTACAATTTCACTGCAATTTTGCTAGTTTGGTAGTTATTAAGACTTCTGAAAACAAATTTTTAAATATTCTGTCTATTAAAAAGCATAGCAGCACAGAACTGAGGCCTAATTTGGGATTGGCACAGCGTACAGCTGCAAAACCTGATTTTCCACATCACATTAAAGAACTATAGTAATACACTATTAATGTAGTCCAGGTAGAGAAGAAAACAAATTATTTAACCAAGACTTATGCTGGGGAATGAAGCAATCTTCTTGGTCATCTCCATTACATCTAATAAAGATCAAAAAAGAGATGACCTCACCATGTTCAATTTGCAGAAAAATATAAACAAATTAAGTTTCAACGATCTTCAATAACAAATTAAAACCAAAATGGTGCAGAACAGCTTGACATGTTCACAGTTCCCACTCCCCAGTACCAGGGATGTGCCTCCCCACAAACCAAGATCTTTGAATGGTTTGATTCCCCAGCCTGGTGCTCCTGCTCAGTGCTGGATCAGCAGAGGGTGATGCCAGCAGCAGTTCTTGGATCCAATGGCAGGTTATGGCAACCAAATGGTAAAGTTAAGCAAATTTTGGAACTAAGAGCATTCCCAGAAGACAAAACAATGATCTGCTTAGCAAAAGTTGGGGGTTTAAACCAGTTGCCTGAAGTAGGTGAAATCCCAGGGCTGGGAATCCAACCAAAGCACCTGGTCAGGAATAAAGGCTGAGCTTCCTGAGGTGGCACGAAGGGTCTGGCTGTTCAGCTCAACAGATATTCCCTGGGACCAGCAACTGAGTGCTCACAAGTGTCTTTTCAAAACCCACCTTAAACAACCAACAGAAAGCTTTATACTTTCCACTCCAAGTCACAAGCAAAATGGGTTTTAAGCCTCCAAAAATGTCCTGTCACAAGGAACAGCATAGAATCATAGAGTGGTGTGACTTAGAAGGGACCTTAAAGAACATCTCGTTACAATTCCCTGCTGTGGACAGGGACACAGCAATCACTAGGTTGCTCAAAACCCCATCCAGCCCAGCCTTGAACACTCTCAGGAATGGAACACCCACAACCTGTCCAAGCAATGTATTCCAGTGTCTCACCACCCTGACAGTAAAGAATTTCTTTTTAATATCCAATCTAAACCTTCTATCAGTTTAAAGCCATTCCCCATTGTCCTGTCACTCCATGCCCTTATAAAAGGTCCCTCTCCAGCTCTTTTGTAGCTCATTAAGGTACTGAAAGGCTGTAGATGGGTCACCCCAAAGCCTTCTCTTCTCCAGGCTGAGCAATTTCAGTTTACTCAGCCTTTTCTCATAGCAGAGGTGCTCCAGCCCTCCATAACACTATGCTGTCATTTTTTTTCCTCAGATTGTTTCATAAATGTAATATCAACTTTACCAATTCAGATAATCCAGTGTTAATTTGACCAAAAAGGCTTTAAAGAACATTTCTCACTGTCGTTACATTTAGAAATTAATTGCACATTAGTCCCAGGCACCAGATTTACTTTACAACCCTTTTCCCCAAAATACTTTAGAAGTGCAAAAGATTTTATAATAACTACATAACTGATCAGTACATATGCTTTTCTTCTGGTCTGATCTCTGCATAGTGCAGTAAGAGCAGAACTTTCTGCACCAGTGCCAGCAGCTCCTCATACAGGCACCCTGATACCAGCTAAGCAGGGATGCACCCCCAGGACATGGCCAAGCACTCCCTGGCTTCAGGATGGGTAGGAAAAAGAAGGTGACACAATACATCCTGGTGGTTTGCTGCCTTTTTAATGCAACGGACTGAAACTTTTTTAGTAAAGTATAATCATTCAAAGAGTGGAGAGAAATCATACAAGGGAGTGCAGGGTATTTTAAAAGACAGCACTGCACATCTCTCCTGCTGGAACAGAGAGAGAAACTTTCAGTGAGCAAAATGGCTGAATTTTCACCAAGAAAAGGAGTAAATACGGTAGTACAGTGTCTGAGACACCTTCCCAGGAGATGGTCCAGGAAATGTTCCATTACATAAAATGTAACAGCTCAACAGCAGAGTGCAAGGGCAGTCCAAACCAGAATACCCTGGCTGCCAGGTTGGAAGGAGTTCATACAAAAATGGGACTTGAACTGAGTGTCCCATATTCTGGGTAGTACTTTAACCACCACATTGTAAGGTAGAAGCGGGGATGGTCTCCACCTTCCCTGTGTTATCTACCTTTGTTTCCTCAAAGTATTTTGGGAAAAAAAAAAATCAGTTTGGTTTACCTGCATGAATAAAGGATTTATTTTCCTTCCATATTCATTGTACCAGATAAACTAAACAGTCCACTATCCACACAGGCTTGGAATTACAGACAAAGAAAAAGGGAGGCAACCTTGAAAACCACTAGTAAGTTCTGAAAATCATAGGTTAGAAAACCAAAACTTGGAAGTGGTGATGGACATACTCAACTCACTGCTCAACTTTACCAAAAATTGATCCCAATATTTATTGTTGTAAAAACTGCCAAAGCATCTTAAAAACAATAGAAGTATCCCACTGAAATCAAGTGCTGCCACTGCTTTTCATCATTATACACCTTGCTCCTCCTATACTCAGCTATATTTTTGGATCAGAGGTTTAAAATTTAATATGTCACAGTACAGTAGGTGCCTGTTCTCTTATACAGCCCTAAAATGCCAGACTGAAAATGATGCAATTTCAGGCACCATGAACAATTTCACTTGTCATTTTAAATATAACTTGTTACTGAATTAGGTGCCAGTTTTTCTCATTGGATCAATTAGCAACAGGGACAGAAAACTCATTCTCCAACTGTTAAATTGCAGAGAAGAATCCAGAAGCAAGTTACACGTAATAAGCATTTCTCAGACCCCATAACAGCAGCGGAGGGAGTAATTGCAGGATATCCCTCTGCCTGCAAATCTTCCTTTTTCCTGCCATGGTGATAGGCATTCATTAAATGGGTTTTTCAGAAGTGAAGGTGCCTTCAAATCCGTAGTTTAATGCTTTCACTGAGAAAAAAAATACATGTTTCATTACAGAATGCCAATTCAAAATCAAATGCATCCATTTTGACATGAAAATTTCTATGGCAATCGTTTCCAACAGGAGTAGACTCTACCAGCCACAAATATCCTTCTGCTTGATGCTACATGGCTCACTGCAGGGCATGGAAACCAAACCCGTTGCTTTTTTATATACCAGAAAGATCTTCCCAGCTGCTAAAGTTTTCAAAGTGATTTCCAATTTATCATTTTCTCTTTAAAAAAAAAGGGTCAAAACAAAATGTTCAACGAAATAAAAACACAGATGTGGCCAACATCTGGTCCAGCCTCTTAAAAGCTTATTTAAAAGCAGTAGCATCACGTGGCACAGCTCTGAGACATCACATATTTCTTCTCTTAAGAAAAACAAGCACTTTACTGCAGGGCACAGGCAGAAAATAAGTTGGGCAGTAAAAACAACAACACTCCTCCCCCTCCTTCCAAATCCACTTGTTAAATGAAAAGATCATCAGGAAGAGCTCAGAGCAAGGACCAGCCTACTTCATCCTCACCCAACATCTCTGCAGCAAGTGGAGGAGGACGGGCACTTCCAGAGCTCTCCATCAAGGTACTGAATCAGCTACATTCATACTACTTAAAAATGTCAATCACCCAGCCAGCTCCCCAAAAATTTAAAAATAAACTCCCCGCAAAGCCCTCCCTTTACAGCCTTTTAACGTCTTTCCAACCAATTCCAGTAGACATGAGGGCTACAATCAGACACTGGGGATTAGGTTTGTAAACCTGTAGGATTATTTACTGTTCTTGTCATTACTAAATGCACACTAAACCCTTTTTTAACACACCCTCTGCCCCTCTCCCTACCTCTGTGCAGCTAGTTAAATGTATACATAGCACACTATTATGGGGATTTATTACAGAAGAATTACTCCACCCAATATATTTTAAACCCCACATTTTTAAAAACAGCCACGTGAAGAATGTGTTTTTCTGTTTCTATTACAGGAGGCAGCACTATTTATTGCTCTGCCCAGATAAGAGGATTTCCTTACAGACAGAAATGGAGGCTGAACACTTCCCAGGAAATCCTCTGGAGCAGATATAATAGAAGGCACTTGGTGCTCTGGTCCTATGCAGCAAATACATCCTTCACCACACCATTTCACAGCAGTCAGAGTTTAAACAAAGAACCTTTCCACCTATTTTGGCACAACACCAGATACTAAGCACTCCCAGTATTTCAGAAATACTCTGGGCCTTGAGCACAACAAAATCTGAAAAGAGTTGGGAGATGCATTTTCAGCTACAAAAATCCTTAAGCAACAAACCAAACAACCTGAGCCCGGGGCACCAGAAACACTGGGATTGATTGCTGCTCTCCAGGGAGGGATTACATCCAGTGGGAGCCACAGAAAACTCCCGCAGACCATTGGAAGGACCCAATGGGCAGAAACACTTTAGCAGCCCGAACTGATGAGCGATGCCAGTGCCACCTTGGGGAGCTGCAGAGAGCGTGAAGGGAAGGCGGTGACTCAGCGTCAGAAAAGGCACTGCACAACTGCACCAGGGTATAATTGATTAGCTGATCAGAGGGGACACAAACCCATCTGGAGGGGGAGATAACCGATTTACCGAGGGGCGTGAAGGGAATGGTCATTAAGGGTGGTGACCGGGAGGGGAGCGGCACCGGGCAGTGCCGTGGTGATTGTGCTGTAGGGACTGCGCAGGGACGAGAAATGGACGTGAAAATGCTGCAGCAGCAGCAGAGAATGAAGTACAAGGATTGAGGGGTGTGCAAATGAACACACCACACATCAAGGCGTGAGCAGAGCCTGTGGGGCCACATGAGCAGAGAACACTGCGAGTTTCACTATCACAGGGCAGGAGCCTCCCTCGAGAGCAGGCTGGGAGGTAATCCTGGCTGGTTTAAGCTGTTGCCAGCCCCATTACTCCAGGTACGGCACCTCTTTGTGCAATCCCAGCCTGCCCTGCCATGCTCCCATCCCACAGCATGCACCCTGCAGCTGCCAATGGCTCCAGTTTACCCCGCTCACCTTCAGCAGCGTAATCATGCGCTGTCACAGAAGTATTCCACAAAAACAAAACATAAGGACAGAGAAAAATTAATTGCACTTATCGACGTAATAAGGTCACAAAACACATGATGTGTATGCTCATATTTAAGAGAAAATGGTTCTTATTTTATTGTACCTTGCGCCACCTTGAAAATTACAGCCTACTCCTTCACAGAGCCAAATCGACACCAGGATTTAGGTCTGATGGTGTACGGAGCACACGAGGCCATGCACACAGCATGAAGATAAATGAAGTCTGTCACTTTATTATTTCCCTCTGCCAAGGCAAGGTTAAGGGGTCCTCTCCACCCAAAGCCAAGTTTCCAGCCTGCTAGTTCCTCAGAGAAAGCAAACACATCACACCACACAGAGCGGGGCCCCGTCTTCCCAGAAACATTCATTCCTGCCGACCAGGGACGGTGGGAAGCACTGCCAGCCGGCGCCGGGCTGCCCAGCAGTGCCAGGGCACACAGCCCTGCCTCTGCAAGGTGCCCACTGGCCAGCTCCTTGCATCTGTACTGTAAGAAGTGTAGAGGCAAAGCCCGAAATGATGCAAACGAAAGCAAAAAGGGAGAAGGCGCAATTTAATAAAAAAATTCCACATACTCTACTATTGCAGCTGTGCAAGGTCAGCCTGTACAAAAGCAGGGATGTACAAGCTCATCAGCTATTTCCTCACTCATGTCTACCGAAAACAGGACTTTCTCACAAAGCAAAGCAAAGCAACAGCCAGGACCAGCCCTGGCTGGTTTGCAGTCACTGCACTGGGCCCATCTGCTGTAGGCAGAAGATCTTCCTACAACACTGGGACTTAACATGGAGCAGAACTAGAAACTCATCTTTATTTAATGCCTGCATCCATTTCCCCACACTAAGACTCAAGCTCCAGATGCTCTGTCTGTCCTGCACAGCTGAGTGACACTCGACAGCCTTCCCCCATCAGCCACCTTCCTACAGTGGTTGCAGAACAATTACCCCATCATAGGAACAGAATTTAAAATTTGTGAGCATAATGATATATGGGAATAAATCATGAGAAAAGCTGTTCCTGCAGTCAATCACTCTCACAGAACTTTTATTAGATAGTGAACATATTTTTTATAAATTAAATTTCAATTTTGAAAAAAAAAAAAAAATCACCTAACCACCAACCCTGCTCCTTTCCCCAGAGTACATCCATACTGAAACAAATCCTATTGTTTCACCTCACAGTCCACAGAGGTTCTAACCAAACCACATCCTCATATTTTATATTCAGTTAGGGGTTATACCACTCATCTAACAGACATGGAAACTTGTTAACTTAAATTTAGTACTTCAGAGAAACAGTTAATCTCTCCATTCTTCCCAGAAATCCTCCATGTAATATATATTTTTCTAAAGTAGGTAGTACAAGACCAGTCCAGCAATAAACAAAACCCCTTTGATTCTGAAAAAAATTTTTTGAAAAGGTAAGCTCAGGTTCATTGAACTACATAACAATATAAAAAACCCTTAAGAAAAAAAACCCCTTCAACCTCCCAAAATAAATACAGCTGAAAATTAGACTTTTGAACTGAAGAACATCTTGACACTGTCCTCAAAACCAGCAGCAGATGTTCTTCTTCTGGAATAAAGTTAATGTTGCCCCAACACCCTTGGAAAACAAGGAAAAAGAGCATGGTTTATACAACCTACTTGTTGCAACCTGTTGATCTTTTCTGAGTTCACAACCCCACTGCCATGACCGCTCAGAGAACGGCTGCTCTGAACCGTACCAAAAGAATTATCTTTAGCTGATGGAACCAAGAACCAATAATCAAACTGACCAATACTCACCCAGAAACATACTACCTAACTACCACAAATGTCATTTTTCAGTGCCAAACCCTGCTAACAGTAAGAGCTCCCATGCACAGACAGGTCGTCTCCAACCTGCGATTTCTTCACCCCACAATGCCGAGACCGACCACGGTGCTGGTGCTGAAGGCAGCACACACTCACACTTCAGCCTACATTCACACATTCACCCCCTCCTGCCTGAACAGTTATGGACTAAAAACTTTTTGAAGTGGAAACTATAAAGGCAGATTTCCCCTACTTATTGTGCTTTTCCAGTCGATCACCAATTCCCTGCTGTATTTTCCTCCTTTGCCTTTTTATGCTGTTCTTGGCATCTTTTCTCCCCTCTCCCTTCCCCCAGCCTTCATTCTTTTTGGTACCTTCTGGCCTGTATTTTCTGCATTTTTTTAAATCTGTGCAGGGGGATCCAAGAGTAACAGTTTACATAAAGGGAGAGGCCAAGGAGAAGAACTGATCAGCATCTCAATCAGTTCCCCTCTCCAAACCCCACAAGGACAGAGCGCTGCCGTTATCTCTGGCAGAGGGCGAGGGCAGTCCAACACCCTGGAGAGCCGACAGCAAAAGCAGCCAGGCTCAGATCCCACTCCAGCCCACATTCCCCACACTGCCAGACCACTATGTAAAACAGCAAGAGCACTTTACACCCGAGCCAGCCGCAAAGGGAACAGCTGGTTTAATGTTTAAGTGCTGAAGCATCATTTCTGCAGCTCGCCAGGTCTTGCTGTGGGCGCTAAATGCTCTGCTGTCCGTCCCTGCAAGCCCAGCATCCTTGTCTGGCCAGCGCTCAGCCACCCCAGCATATGTTTCATTGAGAAGGAAATCTCCTCCTGTAACCCCCCACACCAAATAAAGCACAAGGGTGAGATTTTCTCTACAGAGAACTTAAAAGCAAATCATAGACTTTTGCTTGGACTACTATAATTTTTTTTTACTTCTGAATCAATTTCTGTTCCACCAGGAAAAAAATTTATATGTATACAGCCATATAAATATACAGCATACACAACCTGATCTAGGAGTGGCATCCTAGCCCACAGCAGGGAGGCTGAACTAGATGATCTTTAGGTCCCTTCCAACACAAATTGCACCAAAGAGCTGCTCCAGGTCAAAAACAGCCTCCCAAAATAACATACCCAGACAAGCAAGAAAGTGAAATGAGTAAAACATCCTTCTAGTTACCCTTACCATCTCTCAGCAAAGGTGGGCTGATTTCTATCCCTTCCTTTGAGGTTCAGAGCTTGTCTTTGGTAGATCTGGTGACAAGCTCAGCACCAAGCACCAGAAGCCACCCAGACTACTGAAATGCTTCAGCAGAAAATTATCAGCATCAAGACAGTATCAAAATATAGAGTATGAAATTATATACCTGAGTCTTTATTCAGAGGGAAAAAATCAATTTGTGTCCTGGCCATTCACCACACTGTCCAGGTGGGCTGAATGGTGAGAAGCTGTTAACTGAAAGAAAATTATTAGGTAAGAAATTCCTCATTTTGTTACTCAGTTTCTTCCTTCCTTCACTGCTAATGAGAAATAGCAAGCAGGGAATTACAGAGATGCAGAGAGGAAAGAGAAGGTAAAAATTTATTCCTATTATTAAATAGAATAACAGGCAAGAGCAGAAGCTCCCCTACCAAAAGCAAGGTGGGAACCTGGCCCAGAGGAAGAGCATCTGAGATGGATGGGGGCTGGACTCAGAGCAGGTACCAGGCAGAGTTTCATACTGCCAGGACTATCAGAGACATGGAGAAGAGAGAAAGGACATGTAAGATCCTGACTGGTTCGGTGATCAGCATCACCAGTGGGGGGTTACAAACATAGAATTAGGAGATATTTGATATGAATTCTTGAAAGGTGGCAGCTACAGAAATGCGGATCTGTGTTGAGAGCATCAGCCTGTTATGCAACAGAGACCTGCAGCCAGCACAGACCGTATTTTAAAATAAAAATCACAGCGGTTATGCTGTTTCTGGTTAGAAGAAATGCCATCTTTTTGTCTCTGACCATGTCTAATGGCTGAGGAACATGTAGGTCATAAAGTACTTCTCTATCTTGCTGTGGACCAAACAGACTTCTTGTAGAAACCCTGCCCCAGGGACCAAGGCAGGTTTGAGTCCATTCAGGCAACTCTGTATATGAAGGAGATATAAGGATCTCTGCAATCCAAAGCACAGGCATTGCCTGGGTGGCTCCAGGTGCCAGTGGAGCACACCAAGCTCCCTCGGTCACCTGGCCAGGCTGCAGCACACGCTGCTGCAGACAGCACAGCTCTGCAGAAACTCCTTGGGAGGATGGGTGTGGGCTCCATCCTCCACCTCTCTCCTCCTCACCTCTATGTTTTAGTGACTGCAGCGAACCTTTTCCCAGATGCACGGTAGACAGAGGAGGAGGATTTTAACATTTTGCCTGCAGCAGCTCTGAGGCCATGGCATTTGGACAGACTGATCCACAAGCACAGCACAATTAGCATGTGTACTCCATATGCTCCATCCATTACAGCACCAGAATGCCCTCTGACACCACAGCTCTCCAAAAGAAGAAAGCTGTGGAGAAGTTCCTGGAGAATAATTTGTCTTATCCTCCAGGAACAGTGGAAAAAGGCACTTCTGTGCACAGGAGTTTTTGGTGGAGCTGGAGAAATAACCTTTTCCAGCAAAGCCCAGCAGCTCAATTCACCTACAAAGCATGGAGCCTGTTTCAAAGCCAGCCTTTCAAGCTAATGGCTATCAGAAAGGCCAACCATCTGCTTATGCAACCTGTCCTTATGATTAATCTCAACATCTGACTTGTATATAATGTTTATATACTAACAGGACTATACTTCATATGTCATTTTAGCTAAGTTGTGCATTACTGATTTTGCAGTTTCTCCTCAATCTGGCCATCCTCTCCAGGTTACAGGCACACAAAGGACCCTGCTTAAATGTTGATTAGATGCGGAGCAAAGCAAAGATTCAGAAAGATTTTACTAAGTCTCAAAAACCAGGTAAACATTTCAGAGAACTCACTGGAAAAGATAAGGTCCTACATGTAATTAATTATTTATTTAATTATATTAGGCTTCTACTTAACACAATATTGCAGAGGCAGAAAGTCACAAATCATGTCTCAGTCTTGCATACACTGAAAGGATTCATGGCTCTTTCTGCCATGCAGCCATTTTATTGTACAGCATATGGCATAGTATCAGAGTAGTTATTCTTTAATTAATGACCATAATTTGATTAACAATGTCTTCCATGGAGTTTAATCCAGGTTCTCCATAACACACAGAATTCTCAGGAACATGACTACATGCTCACAACCCACTGGGAGAGAGTAATGTACTTTTCTTGTACCACTTCATCTAAACACATTCACCACCACAGGTAATACTGATTTCTCTGAAATCAGGAAAGTTTATTTTGAATTAATGCAACCAGAGTTATCTTCTGAAAATAAGTTCTGGATAACATTTTACTATTTCATTACAAAAGCCCAAGAGATCATGATTTCAAATTCAGACATAACATCCTCTTCTATAGAAGAGATGTTTATTTATATTTTATTTATTTTACTTCTTTAGGTAAGAATAGATGGATTGTTCCTTATGCTGGTTTTAACTAGGCAAACTCTTTCCACAGCAAACTGTGCAGTGAAATAAGCTCAGGATAATGGGCTGACAGAAGGGGCCGATGAGGAAAGAGTCTGCAAGGTACACAGACAAAAGCTCTGTCTCCTGAAGGAGTAGGATTTTAAATCTTGCTCACAAGATAAAGCAGAGAATACTAAAGTCCAGACAAAACACTCCCATGCAATTCCCTTCACGCCATCAAAACCAACATAAAAATCATTAAATGCTAAAATAAAGCCAAGCAAAGGAACATTACTGTCAGCAACTGCCAAATGAAATGAATGACCCGGGCTGAAAGTGTTTGCTGACGTAGCTACAAGTTGCCACAAAGGCTTGAGGGCTGTGGCAGCAAAAAGGTCTGTGGAACAGCTCGAGCCAGGCACGTGGAGCTCAGCCCTGCCATCACCCCCAGGGACCGAGGGGATGAAGCTGGAGCTTTGCCACTCAAGGACCATTGGGGAGCAGCACCACCTGCACCCCTCCCTCCAAACCGGGAGCAGCAGACCCAGCATAAGGCCAAGTCACTAATTCTGGCAGCAATGGGAAAGAACCCAGGAATTCTGGCCTTTGTCCGGAAGAGGTTTGCAAGTCAGTGAAAGCACCTTATAGCTCTGACACCACTGAGAGGCACCGGTGTGGCTGTGCCAAGACATCCTAGCCCAGCACCACCTGGGGAAATCCAGCAAAGGAGCACCCAGAGGATGTGCAGGAGGCTGCACAGGCATGGACCCCAACATCTGCACCCACAAAAGTTTAATTCTCAAGGTGTTGTTCAGCTGCTACAATTCCATCACTACGGTGACTGCAATCAACCAGCTTGGCCGACTGAAATGACCCATCTACTGGCCATAAAATCTCACAGAATACGTCATTCTGTGTTTTGCCCAAAAGGAGAGGACAGATTTGAACAATGCAAGTCATCTAAATCGCAGCCTTAATTGTGCTGCCACTCAGGAAAAAAAAAAATGGAAACAGGATCAACAATTTCAGGCTTTTCTGGTAATTTTACACATTATATTTTCCTCACATTGCAGCAAAATCAACAGTAGAAATCTTTGGATGCAGCTAAGAAAATGAGGAAACTTGCCAATTTTTGAAGAATCAACAATTAATATTACAGCAATTAAATCAGAAGAAGCATCCTACATGACACTATAGGAGTCCCTGAGTGTTCTGTCCCAGTGATGGCTTAAAAAAAAAAAATCAGCAATGAAATGAAATAAAAAATGTTCTCTGTTTACTTTTTTTTCCTAAATTACCAGCATTGCAAATTCATGCTGGTATTTGAAAGTCAGTCTGGACTCTACTGGTTATACATCCTTATTATCATAAAGATTCCACAATTGGAAATTACTTTTCGTGACACTTAAGCCAAGAAGAAAACAGCTCTATTACATCTGCAGAACCAAAAGTAGTAAATTGTGATAAACATTCATCTTTGTCAGTGGCCCTGCAAACCAATTTGTTCAGCACGAAGGTGCCATTTTTACACAGTTGCTTTATTACTACATAATTATTGATGGATCAGCCAAGTGCTCTCTCAAGGAAGACTGATCTTAAAAACCAGCTTGTTAAAAATTTAAGTGTAAACCTTGGGATAAAAACCAGCAGTTAGGTTTCATCTGATATAAACTTTTAAAGACGAAAAAAAATAAATTGGAGGGACAATTTTGAAAAATGCTGCTTTTGAGGCAGGCATGAAATTGAAGCAGAAAGAAACTTTAATGTGATAGAAAGAAAGAATTGGGGACATCTGTACTGAGAATAAGCTGTAAGTAGAAGGAGGAATTATCAATCTAGTGATGTGCCGGCTCTCTGCATTTCAACTGCTTCACAGGCCATGCCATAAAAATTGTTTGCAATGAAAAAAGTATGAAGCATCCCCAGATTTTATTGCTCCCAGTGATATTCCATCCCATTTATGTGTGTACACCAGTTGCAGCCTTTCAAGTACAACACTGTTTCATATTAGTACCTGTTTAAATTACCTGCCCACAAACATCGTTCGGTGTTCAAAATGCCTCACTATTAAATTTTCTGTTTCAGTCAAAGTACTTCAAGAGTTTCTATTGAGCTTTCAAAGGCAAGGAAGTTTCATGCAGGTTTTCTGAAAGTCAAGATAAAGCAATAAACTTTAAATTTAAAAGGAGGCTTTTTCCAGAGAGAATTCAGTGTACCTTTTTCAACTCCCTCCCCACCTTGTTAAACCAAACTTCTTCGCTGTTCCCAGATCTCTCAATGTTGCATTTCTGGAGCTGAACTTTCAAGCATCAACCCTACTCTCTACAGACAGACCCTGAATAAAAAGTGACCTTGGGCAACAACCTATCTGGAATTGCCCATTCCAAGTCGCTGATGGATTGTTAAAACCTTTCCAGCACTGGTACCTCAGCACAAGCACAAATTCCACTCTCAGCCTTGTTCTTTGCTGCTGCAAATGCTCCTCCAACCCCAGCTGAACTGGGGGAGCTGGTTCCTTCCCCCATGACTCAGCCCTGTATCCCTTCCTTCTGCTTCACCCCCACCTTCCACTGTGCCTGCCAAGGTGTCCTTCCCTAACACACATGCATCAAAATAACCCTGCTATTAAAAAAGCCTGCATGAGCCTGTGACGTTTCTGACAGACCCAGGTGAGGGAGGCAACTACACGTGCACTGACGCCAGCAGATAGGAGGGGACTGAGCCACTGAGGCAAGACACTTCTTAACCTCAACCAACAGCACCCATAACATCCCAACACATCTGGGGCCTCTGTCTTAAACTGGAGGCCAAATCCAAAGAGTATAAAAAAGGGATTTTATCTTTGCTCTGGGGAAAGAACTTGGCCCAGGAGCTTTGTGGCAGTCTTGCAGCAGCTACGCATCCATAAGACACAAAAGCAGTTGCTCTCACAAAGTGCAAAAAACTCTGGTTTAAAGTGAGAAGAGTGACTTAATGGAAAAGCAGCTTCTCACTAAAGTATGTTTTATTTAATGGAAGCCACGGCCAGAATACAATACTGCCATCAGTGACACCATTTCACGTTGATAAGATGCTGCTGCATTTCAATACACGACTTCAATGGTATTGTGGGTTTGCATTTTTCACTTTTAGCCAGAAATTAATAAGAACCATTAAGCATAACTTCCAAAATCAGCCATTTGCCCTGATCCCATGCTAGTGTTAAGGATTTGGTCACAGAGCACTGTTTTACTTCCTTCCCATCTGTGAGCACACAGTGGCTTCCCCCCAGTAACTAAATCAAACATGGCATGTAAGTAGTGAATTTGCTAAAAACTGGTACCCCTGCACAGCTGTTTACTGCTGGCTTCTGTGTTTATACCTGTCTCAAGAGCCTTGTTCCTTGCAACAAATTTCTTTCCAGATACTACTTAACAACATTATTTACTCACTCTTACTTCATACTCATTCCCTTATTCCTACTATACAGTTGTAGATGTCCAGATCTTTCATAACAGAAAACAACTTCAACAATATCAGATGTACGTGTATGCTTCAATATGAAAGCTGAGCCTTACCTTAAAACTGCCAACTTAAAAAGTAAAATATCTTCTCCTTCCTTTTAGCAAAACTTGGCTGCAGAAACTCCCTAGAGGTAACTGTTTGCAATTTTCCCTTAATTTGCAGCTACCCCTCCCTTGGCAGCCTGCCAGCGTCTCCTCCTCAGTCCGCCTGGGACATTGGCCCAACACAGTCCACCCACCCCTAGATAAAAGATCATCATTTTTGCTATTAATAACCAACCCAAAGCTGTTCTTATCTGCCCACTTCTTCAGCTCTGCACCACTGTAATTAATGAACACCAAAAACTCTACCCACAATTTTTTCAGCCCTACTGAATGCATTCTGGTGAGTGCCTATGAAATAAAATTAATTTGAAAAGCTGAAGACAACAGTAGCCTCATGTTGACAGGTCACTCTGATTCCAGGTCAAAGCAGACTCTATATTTGGCTGCTTTGATTATAATCGCTTGCAGGATAAAAAATAAATAGCAATTATCTCACTGTCACACAAGAAAAAAAAGACCTAATAAATGAACCAATCCTAAAGTAACACTGAAAAAAAAATTATTTCTAAAGCAATCAGGAGTAGTAAAATTCAGTTTCCAAGATTGTTTTTAATTGCCAACAGTGTCAACATTAATATTCTTCCTCTATTGGATAATACATCCCTTTTAGTTATGAAAGCATTTAGCAAACTAAAAATGTCAAACTACAATTATACAAGGCTAAACTCAGGGCTGTTTTCATCTCCAGCCCACAGTGCCACAGCTGAAATCCCTAATTACAAGGGTCATCTACACAAATCACAGTCCAGCCCATGCATCTTGCCTGCTGTGTGAGTCCCACAGATTTAAGACCAACAAACAAAACAGATGAAGTGTTTAGGGGTGTGATGAAGTTAATCCTTAAGAGGATACAGGAATTAGTTTTTCAAACTAAATTCAGAGCTACCGCACAAAAGCAAAACAACACAACTGCTGCACAAAACCACTGAAACCTTGCAGAAACAGCACTCCATTTAAAAGGGTTTACTTGGGTGGATTTTCAGTTTCCAGGTACCGCCTTTACCAGCTGAGCCTGTACCACGAGAAAATAAAGTACTAAATGGAGAATTATTTCAGCTTTTTCAGACAAACCCAAGTGGTTGGGATCCACCACAGCACTGCACATGGATTTATTACCCATCGTGTTAAACCCAAAGTAGCTAAGCCTTGCAAATCTCTCAGTGCTGTATTTCCTTCTTCCAAGGGCACGTTTTGTGGCTCCTTGACCTGGGTTAATAAGTCTTTATTCTCAATAACAACTGAGACCATGGAGACTCCCTGAACTGAACCCAGGCCTCCACTCCTGACATTTCCGATATCGTGATGAATTGCTTGGATAATATTCCCCTCGGCCGTGAGCTTTGCCTGCAAATTCAGTGTCCTTTCTGTAGCCTCCAAACATTTCACTTTCCACAGTTCTCTAAAGAAAAAATTCAGTTGCCACTTGAGTTTTTTGGTGACTTTTCTTCCTTTTTGGCAGAAGGGCAGGACAGGAATGTCTGTTTCTTCTGCAAAGGGGGCACCTACCCAAATAACTGTGAGTGCTACTGGGCTGCAGTTCTGGCAGGTGCAGAATAGGATCAAATAATTCTTATACCAGCAGGGAGTTTTATCAGACAGGTTTCCTGAGTGCCTGCAGGTGTCTGAGTCATCATCACCAAATATCACCTCCCCAGTCTTGTTTGAGTCTGAAGTTTATGGGGCTGAGGGTGGTAAAACACTTGAACAGGTTGCCCTGGAAAGGGTGGTGGATGTCCCATGCCTGGAAACATCCAAGGTCAGGTTGGATGGGACTCTGAGCAATCTGATCTTGTTAAAGATGTCCCTGCTCACTGCAGGGAGGTCGGGCTAGATGACCTTCAAAGTTTCCTCCAACCCAAACCATTCTGTGACTCTATCATTCTATTTCAACCAAGATTTAAGAGCGGGATAGTGATCCCTTAGATGGCTACACTTCCACAGATTCCTTGAGAACTGAGCTCCAGAAAGACAGGAGCAATTATAAATGCCCCTGAAAGTATCTCCCATGCAGAGAACCAGCATCTTTTCAGATGCTTGGGAGTGCAGAGAGGAGAGAACCTTGAAAAGAAGCCCCAACAGAAGGAAAGCCTTACACTGGCACCTACAAATGCCGAGGCATCCAAGTCAACCACAAAACACAACCCTCCCTCAGTATTTGGGGAACAACTGTTTATGCAATTCTGTTATTTAGGCACAGAAAAAGGCCCATTTCTAAAGCCCCAGGTCAGCTTCTGCTCCCTGCCTCCCCAGCTCTGTGCTCCTTAAGCCTAAGCCTAGAGAAGGTAACAGCAGACCTGGACTTCACGTCAAAACAATGGAAAACAGTGGATGAAAAAGCCTGCTGGGGCTTACTGCTTCTCCTTGCTCCACAGAAAAGCAGGATCTATGCCACAGCACACACATGTCAATTATCTCACACGGAAGGACACGCCAGAGCCCCTGTTCCACACATCCAACTTCTCCAAGCCAGATACAGCCCTGCTGCCACCTCCTTCTCCAAAGAGCCCATGGACAGCAGCCAGCTGAAGCAGCCAAAGGAAAAAGCAGATTTTTGCCTTTTTTTCCTCAATCAAGGGAGGATGAGGCCTTAAGCGGCTAGTTAGACCCATCAAAGAGCAATGTAAAGCTTTTACACTACTCAAACTGAAAATAAAGCTCATTTTCCACCATGCTTTTATTGGAGAAATTCAAGACAGAAAAGACACGTTGCCCACTGTAGTCACAACAAGGCAGGCAAAAAAAAATCCAAGCCTGAAAAAGCTGTCAGGATTTTTAAACATTCCCCATTCCAGACCAGAATTTCATCAAACAAACAAACAAAAAGAAGAAAAAGAAAAAGAAAAAGAAAAAGAAAAAGAAAAAGAAAAAGAAAAAGAAAAAGAAAAAGAAAAAGAAAAAGAAAAAGAAAAAGAAAAAGAAAAAGAAAAAGAAAAAGAAAAAGAAAAAGAAAAAGAAAAAGAAAAAGAAAAAGAAAAAGAAAAAGAAAAAGAAAAAGGAGAAAAATAGAAATAAAAAGAAGGAGACAGAGAAGGATATAAAGAGACTTTCTCCTCTAAAACAGTTGGGGTAGGAGGGGGATAACAGGACAGCCAGGCTGGTCAGCCAGGTGCTAAGGGCATTCATGCACAGGCAACATGGCCAAGTAAAGTTTAACAGATGGGTCTTCTTGTCTTGGCTCAGGAACCTGAACCCAAATTTCCAGTATTTTTTCCTGACCCCAGCACCCATTACTCTGGGGCACTTCTTTTTGACCAAGATTTCTGACAAAAATGACACAAATTTTCCTGTAGGGAGTGTCTCTACTGATAACCTGATCCTTTGGAAAATTCTTGGAACAGCCACAAATGCTATAAAAATGTATTCACGTGATTCAGCTTACGCTTTCACTCAGTTTTATCCCCCTGATGGCTCTAACAAAATGCAGGTTTCTCTCCAAAACCCCTCTCTAAATTTGTTTAGAAATCCTTCAGCCAAACTCTATGATTAGTTTTCATCCCTTAACCTTTCTAGTTACTCAAGGCATGAATATGGAATGAATTTATGGCATTCCTATCCCTTAATGAAATGCAAAGATCCTACATGAGAAAACACGCACACAGATTTTGGAGTGAGACATGCACATGCAGTACTCGTGCGTGAGTGACATACGTAGCCAAGTAAGAAAATCCTGTCATCTGTAATTCATATTCAAGACTTCAGGTATCAAAAAAATGCACTCAAAGCAGCTGGTGGTCTCTTATTACCGTGCTGGCTGCAGCAAGCTCTTCACATCTCATTAACGACGTAATGAAGGCTAAATCAGGGATACAGCCTATCAAGACTGCCAAGCACAGGCATCTAGAGGCCAGAGGAGAAAGATCAGCTTGTACCAAGGTTTTTATTGTTTAGATCTCAGAATTGGGAAAGTCCTGCCACAGAAAATATTTTCCAGAGAGCAAGCGGCACACGGAGAAAAAGATCAAACCCTCAAAGTGCTTGGAAGGCTTAGCACAAGGAACGTGGCACCGAGCAGGTCACACACAGGACTCATTTCCACAGGTGGGACATAAAACCACTGCAGCAATGGAGGTGCTGAAGCCAGAGGTCAGAAGGGTGATCAGGACAGGGACACATACACTCGCACTGATGACCAAGTGCCCTTTCAGTAGGTAACACAATTAGCACTAAACTCAGCACCTTTATTTCTCATGTACGCAGCAATTATTTGTAGCAGGGCTTCATAATGTTCTCTCTACTGATTATATCACAGAATCAAAGAGTAACAGGTTGGAAGAGACATTAAGGATCATCTGGTCCAACCTTTCACAGCCTACACAAGATGGCCCAGCACTCTGTCCAGCCAAATCTTATCAGCATCCTATTTTGGAGTATCCATCACTTCCCTGGGGAGATTAATCCAAAGGATGATCTCACTGTGAAAAAATTTCCTCTTCTGTCCAATCAAAACCTCATCCATTACACCCCTTGTCTTTTCCATTTGACTTCTTGCAAAAAATGAGTCTCCATCCTCTCTGTAGCCACCCTTTAAATACTGGAACATGGTGACAAGCCTCCCCTAAGACATCTGTTCTCGAGATTGGAAAAACCCAGATCTTTTTGCATGCAACGAATACATTTATATACTTCCAAACAGTTGGCACTGATGTATTCAGACAAAATCTGAGCAAGAAAGGATGCTGGAAGAAGAAATCAGTACAAGGAAGGGTCCAACCACTGATGGAGCAACAATGGTGCCAGCAGTGAGCCTGCTGCTCACCATCCTGCAATCCATGCTGGGATCCCAGGTGGGGTCAGCAACTCTCCTTGGCACATGCATCTGTCAACGGCCCTTCTCCAACCATCTTTAGCCTGCAGACCCTCAAGCATGCTTCCATGGCAGCTCAGACCCTGCCAGAAACATCACATTTCTGCACTTTCCCCTGCCCACGGTGCTGCCAGCACTGGTCATCTGCTACTATTGAAAAAAAGAAGGAGAATAGAACACAGATGTATTTGTCCTTGCTGGCAGCTGAATCTGATGATGGAAGGACTGGGGAAACCCCAATACCAGGACAAAGTATGAGATGGGAGCTGGTAGCTGCAGGGGATGAAATGCAGAAGACCAGACAGAGTAAGACTCGGGAGGATGAGCCCATCCCCACCTCAGATCACCTCCAGCCACTTTTCACATCCTCCTTGAATAAGAAGCTGAACGGTGCTGGCACACAGGGACAAGGACCACGATCAATGAGCAGTGCCTGCATGGGGTCTTTAACACCCACAGAAATCAATGGCAATGTCTTCCAAGCCCAGCCCCTGTCAAGCAGCAGTAATGGAGGCGTAAACACGAGGAGCAATAAATGAGCAAACTGCTAATTGTGAAGCTTTCCCATGTATTCTCTGTGAAATGAGCAGTGAGTGCAGGTCGCTGGGTGCCTAACCAGGCACAAGATGGTACTTGCAGGGCGATTGCTCACTGCTGAAGCCGCCTGCTTTCATGGGGACGTGCAGGAGCACGTTACCACCCACCGCACACACAGCACTTGAAATTACTGCCTTAAAGGACTGCATGTGAATTCTGTTTCGAAACAAAGCCTAAATCAGGTCTCAAGCCTTACCTAGATTATGAAGGAGAAGTAATATAAAGTTCCTCGATAATCTACACCCTGTATTTTACCTGTATCTGTTATTATCAGACCTTTCCCACTGCTTCTTCATGTGGCAAGAGATGAACTGCAGAGTGTACAAACCAATGTGGAAAGGACAAGGCGACAGCCAGCAGACACCAGAATGACACAAACACCAAGAATGACGACAAAACATTTGAGGTGGTATAAAAGGGACATAAAAATAAATTGCAGAAGGAAATTTCACACCAAAGGATGGTATTTCTTGAGAACAAACTCCCTGATATTTGACTGTGACAGTCTCCTAAATGAAATGGTGCACTTTTTTTCCAAGAACTGAGAATCAGAAAGAGTATGTAGAGTGTGGAGAGAATGCTGGGATGCTGCATGGTCAGAAAAATGGACAGACTGATGCACCTGATCTCCATCTCTGAAACTGAGATCTCACCATAAAGCACTTTTCTCATGAAGAAGAAAGAAGTCGTTTGCAAAGACTCAAACAGTCTTCAGCTTTAAGTCTTTGCAAATTAATACACTTTGTAGGAAAAAACAGTCAAATGTAGTGTTTATTCCAAGCACTTTACTGCCTCAGACTCATTAACCCGGTACCTTACATGCTGTCTTTGTAATGCAAATTTGCTAAAATACCGTGCTTTTCATAAAACATTCATACAGACAAGCTCACACTGTTCAAATACCAATTGTAAGTGGAGCAAAAATACACTTACTTTTTCCTGATATTTCAGCTCTGGACCTAAGTCTTATCTGCATAAGCAGTTTGTGAGAAACCTTCTCTGTAGCACAAAAGTGGAAGATTTCCCAAAGCAGCTGATGTAGGCAATTATAAACTGAATTACCACATGCCAAAGCCAAATGAAAAGACTTTGTAGAAGGTACCTGCAGCAGAGGTTTTTTGAGGAAGAGAGATCATTACAGAGAGGAGGAGAGATACCCTGCATTTAAGGAGGTCAAACATTGCACACACTGCATCTTTTTGCAGAGCTCCTATTTCGGAGCCACCTGCCCTTCCTGCAGCACATCACCACAAGAGTTTGCTGGGCACCCTCACCATGCAGCACCAGGCACGCTGCTTCCAACTGCTGACCTGGCTGCACAGGATAAATCCATGCAACAACATGTGAAGGGAGGGTTTTACCCCCAGCACCCGAGGCTTGCCCAGACTCCCAAGATTCCATGTTTGTCCCTGCTCCTCCCCTGTTGGCTCTGCTCTGACCAGGTGACTGTCCCCTCACCATCTCATTGGCACAGCTCCCGCACCGAGGTCCCGAGGGGCCTCGATGGGAGAGATCCGATGTCATTCGCCATATCCCCCTCATGCTTAGCACGTAGTTCTCCTCATGTGAGGAAATAAAGTTATTTGATTTAAACGGCAATGACCCGTCCGTCTGATAACCTGGTAGCAGCCGCCACCACGGCTCCTGGAACAGAGCATAAGACCCCGGGACCCGGCTCAGTCATCCCAGAGTTGAGCTCGCCAGGACCCCGGCCAGAGCTACTGAGGACCGCATTGGTGGCCCCAGGGAAACCGACGACGACAACTGGCGCCGAGGACGTGAGTAAACCCGAACCCGCTCCCGAAACAGCCGCAGAAAAGCCTCTGCCGTGCGCTCGACCCAGACACGTGGCTTCCCTGCCCAGCGCTACCGCGCTGCGCCTCACCGAACCCCACACCCCTGCAAAGCAGGGAAAGCGGTCTCTGAACGCCGGAGATNGTGACGCCGCAGCGGCCGCGACGAGATCCAGCACCACGAGGCAGCAGCCCGCGGCACCACAGAGACCCTGCCACGCGGCAAGAAAAACAAAGAACTCTCTCCAAAACACAAACTGTCATAAAATTGTCGGACTTCCCCTGGACTTTCCAGGCTCCTGCCTGAAAGAAAACAAGCTGCTTCTTTGTTTTTGAATTTCTTTTTTTCCTCGAGCCAGGCTTTAATTATTTTTTTCAAAATTTTAAAAGAGGTAAAGTATTCTTTCTTTAAAATTTTTTTAAATGAATACTCCTCTAACCTAGGCTCGGGGACCCTTTATATTCTTTTTCTCCTTTTTCTTCCAAAACAAAGTGGTTAAAAGCAATACAGACCTATTTACTCCCTTGTCTTTTAATCAAACATGGGCAGCCCAGCAGGAGATACTAAATCATCTCAACAAGGTCTCCAGCCCAGCTTGACCCACACAGGGAGAGATGACTCAGGGCTGGAGAGGGCTGAGGAAAGGGACAGGTTCCTGGTTTATGATTTACACAGCTGTGGAGAAGGACCAAAACATCACCCGAAGCCTTCAGTGTTACAACAGCAGTCTCCCTCCTCCAGTCCCCCAGTAGACTTGGATCTTGGAACATAAACTACCACAGCAAAGCCATGGCCAGAGAGACTCACAATATGGATTCTCTGAATCAAATTCAAATGCATAGGACAAATGCAAGAAATTTTGGGAGCTTTCCCTTCTTCGTCCACACTTACCAACTACTTTTGTTTCAAGACAATCTGTAACTGTGCCATTTCAAATTAAACTCTGAGCAACTGCTCTCATCCTGTATTTAGTTTTGAAAACCGTCATTTCTTTTTCAGGCTTGAAGAAGGGCTCACAAACCTGGAAAATGTCTTTTACAACTGTACCAGTTGGTCTGATAGAAGAGATACTACCTTTCCAGACTTCTCAGAGCTATGAGGCAGAACTCAACAACATTGCCTGAGGTGCCAGAATCATCTACACTGGTTTTCATCAGGTTCAGAGCTATGACACAAAGGTAACCAACATAAGGCATCTTAACCAGAGGTTTTCTTTATACTGTATAATAACATGCCAACTGCAAGCCAGCTGTACTCCCCAACCTGTCTGCTAGACCTGGTTCCCACTCACCCAAAACACACCAAGGTTCCATTACTGCTCCTGAGCACAGATGACTTCCCGAAGGAAACCAGGTCCTCAGGGGGATGAAGTACACACACATCACTGGGATGTACCCATACCACACAGGCACCACATGGCAAGGGCCTGGAGGCTGGGAACTGCACCCAGAACAACCACCCTGCAGGACAGGCATAACCAAAGTGAATCAGGCTTAACACAAAACTTTTAAACTGTTAAAACAAATTAGCAGAGTCACAAAAACAAAACAAAAAGAAATCCACCCAAAAAACCCTCAAACACCCTCTTCACCACCCAAAGGAAACCTCAAAATCCAACAAAGATTGGGGCAGGATCTATAATCAAAATAAAACTGAAACAGTAATTTTGCATATGAGCTTCATAACATGTTAAGAAAATAAGTACTTGTTCAAACACCTGCAGTGATTTCTCAGATGCAGGAGAAGAGAGTGAACATACTGAAACCTGCTTGGTTTCGAAATTCAGTTCATTTGGCACATCCTCCACTTTTGCAAGAAAACAAACAGCAAAGGCAGACAAGCCATGGCATGAGCAGCCCTGCACTCTCCTGCCCACCTGGAGCCCGACTCAGAGGAACCTCCCTGGCTACACCAGCTCAGCTTCATCTTTACACTCAGTCCTCAGCTTGTCCATTAAAATGGTCAATAGCAATGCCAGCTGAGAAATGTCCATCACTGGGAGCTCCTCTTTACAGGTCACTGGCCAACCAGACAACAACAGCTTCTAGCCATGAGCGACCTCTCTGCGACACGAACCTCTGATTCCAGGAGAAAGATGAGCCACCAGCCATCCATTTTCTTAATCGTAATTAAAACAAAACCAAAACCACTCAACTGTTTCTCTATGAATTTGTTTGTACAAAATAAAAACGTGCAATCATCCTGCTACGTTTCTGGAGACTGAACACTCATGTAATAAGAATCTGAATGCATTCAGTTCATCTACTGTTGAATAGAAAACAGCATCACAACAGTTTGGATAACGAAATGTTCTGCTGCACAGACCTCCAAGTAAGCTGACAAAACAGATTCAAATGGGTGTGTCTTATGATGGAAAAATTAACTGTGATAAAGAATAAAATGCCCCTTAGATATGTTGTTTTCAGAGTCCTTAAGATGCAAAAGGAGTTTTAAAAAAACACCGTCTCCATAAAGTTCAAGCTCATGTATGAAAAAGCACACAAGCCTGCCTGGGTGACCGGCTGTTCGCAATACTGGCTCTGGCAAAACTGGCTTCTTTAGTTTAGTCCTGCTCCCAGTTGTGCTATACAGAGCTGCATGATGCAGATAGATCTGGGGGTTTTAAGAAAAATGGAGCAAAACCAGCACAACACACACAGAAGTCTGTATTAAAGAAAAAAGCTTAACACCAGTTACTTCCACTTGAAGACATTTTTAATGTTTGCCATTTGCAGAGATTCTCAATCAGAGACAGACTGCATCATGTTTGACTCGAGTAAAATGTCTCCTGAGAAAGTAAGCCTTGATCTAAGATTCTCGTACTTGGGTTTTAATTTCCAGTTATATTTACAGGAATCTGCTTCCTCCGATTTCCTAATTGAGAATGCATGGCTTGAAATATGCCCATCAGCTACCATATGACTCCAAATCAACTATCAGCCTAACCAAGAGGTACACATTCTCAGGCTTCAGAAAATAACTGGGCACCCCAGATTTTCCTGCAGCTTCCAGAAGAGCAGATGTCAACAACCACATCAACAACCAAGACCCCTGGTCCCATCCAGTCTCACAGCTCCTGTACCCCGACGTCTCAGTGATTCACAGAATTGCTACCACAGTAACCAAAAAGATATATGGAAATGACACAACAAACCCACAACTGGCTGCCTGTGTCCAGTTTCTGCTCTGAGCTGAACTCCTACTCACCAGGCTCTTGGTCCTTAGTGGATATGCACTCTTTGATGGACTCTGTTATGCCAAGACTAGCAGCAGTGGGGAGTGGGCCAAGCAAGGATTCCAGTGCAGGGGGTCTTACAAGAGTTTCATTTCCATTTCTGCACTCCCCATCTTCATTTCTTTTAACTCTATTCTTCTCATTAAGTTCATCATAAAAGTCCTTGTTTAAGTGATTAGCAGCTGCTTCTAGTTCCTCATCTTCTGCCTCCTCCTCTCCAAGTATGCTAGAGGCATTATCTTCTATAGAATCTGTAAGGGGAAAAAACCCAACAGATCATTGCATACCATCTGTTACAGAAACTAAATAAATACAGAGGCGCCTACTTAAAGAATAAAAATCTTTAGAGGTAATCTGTAAAAGAAATATACAATATTTTAGTTCAATGTATGAATACATGGAGTTTCCAGATGCTGTTCAAATTCATTAACTTGACTATTAAAATGTGTTTTTGTGACTACAGTCATCATTTGAAACAGAAGCATCGACTTATCACATTAGGTAAAAGGGCTTTGTGAGAGAAGTCAGCTATTTCCTGGTATAATTACAAATTAAAAATAGCCAGTTCAACCTGCACACAGCCCTTCCATATGGGAAGTCAACTGGGGAATTTGGCGACAGAAGGGTCTAAATACTGCTCCACTGCACTTCCAGTGATGAAAAGAAACATTCTCAGGTGCCAGTGCCAAGCTTGTACTGCACCAGGAAAGAAAAACAACTGAAATCATTAATGAACTATCCCTGCAATGAACAATGTGGTTGTTTTGAAGACTCATCTATGAACCACCTATCTGGCAGAGAGAACCCCAATGCAAGAGATCTTGTACTGTGAAAACTTATATATGATCACATTTATCACCATAACATTCACACACTTCAGACTGCCAGATCTGAACTCAATACTACTTAAGGAATCATAAGATTTTATAGACTTACCATCTTTTGTGAAATTTGCAAATACGCCTTTTGCTTTCGGTCTACTGTTTTCTAATTCAATCTCTATTTCATCTTGGTAGCTCGATATTTCTCCTGTGGTGTTGAAATAAAAATAAAACTCAGCAATCATTGATGTAATATTGAAGAAATGAGTGATATGTTACACTAAACACAACTTATACCTTCAAAATCCTCCAGCTTTTTTGATAATGCCTTCTCAAGCTGAAATGACAATAAACAAAATAAACATGAAATTACTAAAATAATACGCACAATTTTGAACTGTTTGTGAGTTGTATACAGAGACAGAGAATGGCAGGGTATTTCAACAGCATGAGCAAGTTTTGAATCACCACTGAAATTACTCTGTAGTGTCAGACAGGTATGACAGACAGGTCTCAAAATACTGACCAATTTCAAATGTTATCTCCCCCATCTCTATACTTCAAAAGGAGCCTTCTCTCTGGCAAGCTGTAAATAAAAGGCCTCACTCTCCAGCAGCCAGGCTCTCTGACTGTGCCTGCAGATGTGAGAAGTGCAAGGACAGTGCTAAGACTGGAGTGCCCACACCAGACAGAGAACACTGGTGATGGCAGAGGGAAGCTCTGACCTACAGCACCTGGCTGATTCTTGAGAACATCACTAACACCCCTGCAGACCTTAAATGATAGCACAGTTAGCGCAAGCAAAAACCCTAATAAGCCAATAATGTAAGAATTGACTATGACAACAGTAAAATCTTCTCTGCTGCCAGCTTTAGTTCATGATTTGTAAAGAAATTAAGCCACATGAGAACTAATCTCTGTGGAAGCAGGTGCTGTACCACACAAAACCACCAGCAGTCTCATTAAAGTAAATGGGTTATTGTTTTCCTATCTATTTAAATAAAGCTCTGTGTACTTCTGATCACAGACAGGTATCACCTTAAAAACTGCACATTTCTGACCCCGTGACATTTTTAATGGGAAAACTATCCCAGTGTTGCAGAACAGAATGGGTTAAACATGAACAGTGCAGCTAACTTGTTCAAAATAGTACAGCAGGAGCTGTGAGAAAGATTCAGATAGAAGAAACTGCAAAAATCACACCCTTTTGCCCAGAACAGAACACCCTGGTGAAGACTGCAGAACATCCTGCAGCAAGATAAGCAAGTGCACAAAAGAAAAAGTAACATTAATAGCTTGCTATGCATTAGCTAGCACGTAGACAGAACAAATGGAAATTGTTGTGCGGGAGCTTAAACAGTATAAATACGTGTTCCTCTGTTCAATAAATAAGTGTCCTTGCATCACAGATGCTTCGTCCGTGTGTGTTTCAATTGCTGTTATCCCTTTGCCAATACACCAAAAAAAATCTTTATTTAATGGGTATCATGTGCACTAATGCTCATCCTTCTCTCAAGGACTTTGAAATAAATGTATTAAACCTTACCAAGGGCTGGTCAGTTAGGATTTAGCATTAAGTGATTCAAAAGGGAATGCACAGAGGGAGGAGAGAGGAAAGAAACACAGAGAACATCTGATTCAAAATTTACCTGCTGTATCTTCAATTTTTTTTGACCAGCTGTAAATGAAGGAGGATCACATTCTTCTTCCAAATCAATCTTCATAAACTCATCTATGGTTAGCTGACTGGTTGGTGTATCTTCAAACTCTGTCAACCTACCAAAGCATACAGCACATGACCAAAACATCTCCAAGAACTCCTTTGAAAGTAACAAAATTTTCAAACTGCCAAGCTATGGAGTAAACATGTCATCCTCAGCAACCCTGGCTCAAACACAGACTACATTAAAATTTAATTGATACTAATTGTTTCATCTGCTGCAAAGAAAGTATTTTTTCATATCCCAAATTAGCTTTTGATTTATTAGAGTATGTAACAGGCTTTTTTTTTTTTTTTTTTGATGAACAAAGATTGAACAGAAATACTGCAGCCCCTACGGTCAATTTCAAAACTAAGACAAGAAACACGGCTCATTCCTCCCCTCTCTTTGTTATCAACAGCAACAACAAAATGGATTCACCAAATAAAATATCTGTCATCATAGTTTAGGAGTATGCTCAAAAATCTTCCTGATATGTCAGCATGATTAATTTACACAAAGCAAATATTAAAGTAACATCTCTTCAGCAATAATCTTCCCAGGACGCACAGAAGCAGTGGTAAAATAAAGTGATCATTTCCACATCACACAGATGAAATAGATGGATGAACATAATTTGACAATAATAAACTTTGAATTTGTTTAATGTCTGCATTTTAAAAGTTCCTATCTATGTGAGAGACAGGACTAGCTCCATGAGGAATTGCCATGAAAGCAGTTGAATCTTTCAGAGGAATTCAATCTTAAATAAGATAATGTGGTCATAACTTAATCCACAAATACCAGCATTTTATACAGGTGGCTGAGAATGAGCACATCCATTTTACAGATGGAGAAAATGAGACAAAAGGTTAAGTACAAAGCCAGGTCAGGAAACGTCTGGCAGAACGCTTCTCTGACAGAAAGTGCCCTTTTAATAATATCAACATTTTCCATGGGAAAATGGCAATGATGGGTCTGCAGCTGCTTTGCTGGAATATTCCCATCTTCCAGAGGAAGCAGAGCTGACAACGGCTTCCATCTGCAAAGCAAGGGAACTAAAAATGGTGATTCAGTGCTCTCAGCACGGGACCTTTCTGCATTTCTCTCCCCCTAAAAACAGTTGTGGTTTTCTCCTCAGTTTTCTCCTCTACCTCTGGTTGCAACGAAACTCCTTCCGAAGAAGGAATTTTCTCTAGGACAGAAATTCAGTTTCTAGCCAACACCAGGGTCAAAGCCAAGAGCACAGGGCCACATTCCCCTGCTATATCCTCATCAGTCTCTGTGTTTCTTCCTTTATAAACTGAGGAGCAAGACAAGACAGCCCATTTGGAGGGGTGTAGGCAGGCTGTAACTTTGCCCAGAGGCATCCCACTCATGGAGCAGAGGCCAGAGGCCACAGGCAGCATCTCATGCCATGAAATGGACAGAGAGAGCCGGGTGCCTCTGTGTAACTCCAACAGCCAGCAGCACAGTGAGCCAATGCATGGCTATGCCAGCCAGAATTAGTGCTGCTGAGGAGAAGAAAGCCTCCAAAAAGACTTGTTTTTGGAATTCAAGCATCTCCACACAGCTCCAAATTAGCCATGTACTTGAGAGTGACTGACAGCCCAAACCCTTCCCTCAGAGTACCAGGGACCAGCTCCCTCCTCCTCTCTTTCAGATCAAATTGGAAAGGAAAGGAGAATGCTGTTGGCAGCAGCAGCACCCAGCTTTTAATTAAAAGACTAGAAATCTTTCTCGGCGTTAACGGGCTTCCAGAATGCATTACCCACCTTCCAGGAGGGAGCCACATCTATCAGAGGGAGGGAAAACCTGGCTAGGGCACTGTTATTATTATTTTAATTCAGGATTCACTTAATGCCAAACCCATGTATCATCTGAGGAGCATGGATCTTCCCAGTCACCATCATTAAAGAACAGCCATCCATCTCTCCACAAATTAATCGTGTACTCACAGGCAGCCCCACTTCAGCAAGACTTTTCCTCCTAACCAGCCTCACCTTGTTAAAATATTACTCTCCTCCCAGTGTTAAAAGCCAAGGTGCACTTTGGCAAAGACACAGTTTGTTTACCCAACACTTGCTCCAAGTCTGAGATGAGCTGCCAGAGCCAAGAGCCCCACCAAAGTGGCACCACCCCTGTGCATGCCAAGCAGCCAGGAAAACACCAGGAGCAAAACCCATGAAGCCAGGCTGGGGACAAGATGACCGTGCCTGGGTGTCAGCACCTAACCCCATACATGTCTGCCTGCAGACACCTCAGGCTCTGTCTGTCCCTCTCCTGTCCCCAGTGTCATCTGACTCACATCACATATCCTGCACCCATCAGAGGTCAGCCCTGGGCTGAGCCAATGTGCTGGAGGTGGCACAAGCTCCAGCTCAAGCACCAGCTTCTACCCCGAGCCAGAATGGCAGGATGGGTCTCTCCATCACCTTCAGTGTGTCTGCACTAGGACAGGGCAGAGCTACATCGTGTTTGCTGCCAAGGAGCTCAAACCCACAGCACAGCACGGTTCAACCAGCACCCAGTCCCGTGCTCCTGCCCTCCTTTTCCTCAGCCCTGATGCAAGCCAAGCGGGGCAGAGCTGACCACCCGCTGGGGAGGGCTGCCAGCAGCACAGGTCAAGCACAGACTGGTGGTGATGCAAGTTTAGAGCAGCACGTTATTTTTTCACTTCACTCAGATCTTCCCACCAAGGCTCCAGCCCTCCTCTCAAGATGAGGAACCATCCCTGATGGCCAGGATACCTCCTTGAGCATCACCTCCGTGGGAGAGCAAGCTGCACACTCAACATTTTTCTCCTTTAATTTGACATAAATAAATACCTGCGTTTGCCAACCACTCGCCTGCCTCAACATTTTACATTGGCTGATATCCTGTCTACATATTTTTAAACATTTCTTTAATTTTATCCACTGTTTGGACACATGCCACCAAGGCAACAAACTGATGCTGCAGCAGTCTACACCACATGAAACAAAGGAACATTAGTTTGGCAGTTAAGAAAAACTGACGCAACCTTAATTATAAACACAATAATTTTGGGGGCAAGGGAGTGGCTTCATGAAAAAAAAAAAATAGCTACAGGCTATTTTTTAAGTCCCACATAAAAATGCTATCCAAGTTCATTTTTCACTCTTGTTAACCTAAGAAAATTATTAAGAGTTGCCACTTTAAGTTATGCGCAGACAGAGGGAAAATAAACAGATATACAAATTAAAATATTATTTCCTTGGAACAAATTCAAAAAGGCTCTAAAAATTGAAATTTGGCAGACAAGGATTTTCTATTTATAGTCAAAGCAGAGGCAACCACTGCAGCTCAGGCTAAGATTCAACTTCCAGTATAAACCGTCCTCTTACAGTTTCTCACAGCAAACTCTTTCAAGCAAATTCCTTTGGGAGAAAAGTTTTTCCACAGCCTGGTGTCATCTGCCTCTAACCCCAACCCTTCTTTACAAAGAAAAATTTCCACAGTTGTTGTTTCATCCATTTACAGACAAAACCACACCTCTGCTTCTGATAAAGCACTTTTGTGCACAAACCAGTAAACCGATTCTGTTCACACTTAATTTAACTCCCAATAAGGGAAAATAGGTCAATCATTTTGAAGTTACAGGCAATGTCCTTTTTACTTCGTTTTGTTCCAGGGATACCCTCCAGTTGAGACTCCTGAATCCAATCTACAGTGTTGGAAAAAACAGACTCGTGTGTGCAGCTAAGGGCTCAGTTTTAATGTTTAATTGAGATTCTGCAGCAGTGGGGTGCAACAAAGCACACAAAAGAATGAGGACTTTTGGAGACCAACTCACAAATGCTCTAGAAGCCCAAGTTCAAAGCCCAAGAGGGACTTCTAAGCAGAGACCACTTATGAACAGCCACGGTGTCCTCCGACCTACAGACAATAAGGATCAAGCTCTGGAAAGCAGGCAGCATGAGCACAGGTATGTTGTACTGCATCTCCATACAGAAGGGCAAACAAATTATAACTTCAGAGACAGTTGTTTTTTAAAGAGGGAATGTGGGGTTAAGCCTGAGCCATCAGCCTTTAAGTTACATGTTGTGAGAGGTCTTTTTAAGGTACTTAAAGTACTTTATCAATGCTTTAGAAAAATAAGCTGAATATGCCACACTGTTAGCAGAAATATATGAAAGAAACCCCTTTACTGCAAGGCAAACTGGTGCTGGTAATTAAAACTCCCCTGAGTTTTCCCAAATTAACAATATCATTAAAACCGTAAGTAACAACTTATATGGTATCTACGTAATCTTAACTGTCATATCAATTACAAATATTCTAGTAATAGATACGCTGATTTGACACCTCAGACAATTCCAAACTCTGGAAAAGTAAGGGATTTACTTCCGTGTCTTAGTGAAGAGCCAGAACACTGCAGAATATCCCCACTGTTTTAACTTAACCGTCATCAGTGCTTCCAAACCTGTGCACTCACAGGACAGAAGCTCAGAATTCACACTGGTGTTCAAACCATCACTATTTCTGTACTACAAATCTGACTGTCTATTGCATCATCCTTCTCTCCTTACTTTTTTCCAAGCCATACAATGCTTAGCCATGAACTATTAACAGAAGCATGTAAACACATAACCCTAAAAGTGATACTCAATATAGAACACGTACCAGAAACAGTTATTAAATGTTTCCTACATGACAAAACAAAAAGCTTTCCAGTAGCCACCAGTAAGTAAATAAACAGAAGAGTAATCTCCTGATATGCAAACACTGTACATAGATACACTTAGGTACACTGCCATAGTACACTTTTACATGTACTTGCAGCAATATAAAAGGTAGCTTTAGGTCTGTATGAATGAGTATCTCTTTACTAAAGGTAAGGACAAAATCAGAGGTGATCCAGTTGCTGTGGTTTTACAATTTAAAACTTATCACCCAAGCTGTGCTAAATTAGCCTGTCTGCTCCCTGCCCAATGCAGCTGTTAAGAGAAATATTCTCACCGTTAAATAACTTCCAATATTAATACACATCACCTCTTTTTGCAATGGACTAAGAGCATACACACAAAGTCATTTACTGCCAATTAATAGTAAGTGATAATATATGGGGCTCATTTGCTGGCAACTCTCTGATGTTTCTCTAAGTATTAAAAACAGGTACCTCTAAAGATTGTACTAAATAAAGCACCCTTCATTCATTAGCATAAATTTTAAAGCCCTGATTCTACAAATGCTTGCACACAGAGTTAACTTGCATTAACACTTGTGCCCCATTGTCAGCCCCTGGATAATCCCACTAGCAGACATCCCTGGCCATCCCAGAATGCTGTCAGTCTAAACCACCTGAAAATTTCTGTTCTTTTTTTTCCCCTGATTCAAATGCTCACACCATGCTAATGAAACAAAATGTGTTAGCATTCCTCAAAATTCTGCTTCATTAGTGTGGTTCCTCTGCTGTGGTCTGTCAAAAGCACTCTATGATCTGCTGGAAAAGAAAAATAGAGCTGCTTAATTTCTTAGCAGCCACTCAGATGAGGAAAGTCAAACACAGGAAAACTATTTACAAGATCTAAGCCTGAGTTAGTGCGAATAATTTACTGATTGTTTCAAAAGTAAGAGTTACCAAGTAATTGTGAAATTATATTTTTAAGTATGATGTACAAAAATATATTAGGGATCTAATTAATGTATTAACTTGCTAACTGTATAGAAGCTGGGTTTATAAAAAGGAACATTGACTGTGAAATTGGATTCCTCAGAAATAAAACCTTTTTTTATTAAACCAGACAATCCAACTTACAAAGGTATGCAGTATCAGCCCACATGGATCAAGTTGTATTTTACTCACCATACCAGAAAGGTTTCTAGAAATCATCTGTAAGCCACTTGAATTGATTTAACTGGAGACATGAGATATTTCTCAATTTAGCTTATGGCAGCAGCCGCCGGTGAAGGAGCTGCTTGGTTGCTGAGCTGAGATCAGAGCAGACACCACCACAAGCTCCTTTACATGAAATAAATTTCCTGGCATCCTAAATGCTCCTCTCCACATCACACTTCAATCAAGAGCCCTTACACAACTCTGACGTTCTGAGCATCCTCAGCCCCTCCATGCTCAAACACCTTAGGTCTGCAGCTCTCACTGACCCACAGGACACCCTCCACAGAATTTTAGCACGGCTGTACTTGGATCACAGCCCAAGGCTGACTTCTACACACCTTTCCCTTCAGTCCTGGCCTTGATAGGGCTTTGATGTTTAGAAAAACAACAACCTCACAGCCTGTTTCTTTCCCTTCTCATCCTGACTCCAGACTCAGGTAGGGACCAGCTCTTTGCTTTGCTTGCTCTCACAGGCATCTGTCCAGCTGGAGACAGCACTGGGAGCTTGGACACGAGGCTTATGCCAGCCATGTATTACAGAAATTTAAAAAAAAAAAAAAAAAAAAAAAAAAAAAAAATGCCCCG
>VXAC01007146.1:1019690-1031394 GCA_013399225.1 Rhipidura dahli
ATGTGCCCCCGCCGGGCCGGGAAGGACGGAGCGGAGCGCTGGCAGCGGGGATCGGGCGGCTGGCTGCGCTTCACCTTCGCCGGGCTGCTGCACTCGGAGGATTTGTGGATTGACTCTCTCTCCTGACCCACCGCCTCTGCCGGATTCCTGGGGTTTTGTTGCTGGATTTTGGCTTTTTTTTATTTTTTGGTTTTTTTTGGTTTTTTGTTTTTTGTTTTTTTTTTTTTGTTACTAATTTTCCTCTCCCCGTTACTCGGGGAAGGAACTGTCTGCCGGCCCCGCTCGGGCTCCCCGCTGCAGTCGTGGCAGTGCCGTGGAGGCTGGGACCCCCCCGCAAGCCAAGGTGAGCGCTGGCACTGATCCGACACAGCATCACCCCTTTCCCTCCGGAAAGGCGCGTCGGGCCGGTAACCAAAGAGCGGGCACACACTCCATAAAAACCAAAGGCCACCCTGCATCTAGAAGCGTTCAAAATACTCTCATAGTGGGACTCGCATTTGGGATCTGTTAGTTCTCTTGCTCATGCCACTGCCCCCTGGTTGCCTCAATGGCAGGATCATGAAGTGTTTGACTTTTTTTCTTCTGCTTCCAGAGACCTTAAAGAAGTCCAAAAAGAGTGTGAGGTCAAACGGCAAGGTGCCAGGATGCTATGAGATAGTGCCCCTGTCCCTGAAGAAGAAGATGGCTGCAGAACTTTACCCTGCCAGCACCAACACTAACATTGCAAACAGCAACGCCGCCGCCGCCGCCACCGCTGCCAACAGCAAGAAGAACGCCCTGCAGCTCCAGCAGAGCGCCCAGCCGCCCCCGCCGCCCCAGCTCCAAAACCTCAACAACAACAACTTGGAGAGCGCCAACTGGCAATCCTTCCATCCCACGCTGCGGGAGAGGTAAGGGCCAGGCCCGCCGGACCCTCCCCGGGCGGGCGGGAGAGAGAGAGAGGCACCCGCCCTGTGCACCTGCGCCCCGGCCAGGCGTGAGCGCAGGGATGGGCGAGAGCCCCGGGGGCCGCCGGCGGGAGGCTGGGGCACCGGGCGAGGGGCAGCCCGTGGCTAATGGGGCTTCTCCCCCCTCCCCTGCTTGCAGGAACGCGCTGATGTTCAATAACGAACTCATGGCTGACGTTCACTTCATCGTGGGCCCGCCAGGGGCATCCAAGAAAGTTCCTGCCCATAAGGTTTGTGCAGATAATTTTTGGCTTTTTAATGCTGCTTTGCAGGTCGCCTTCTCCCCCCTGCCTTACAACTAGGTTCCACTTCTTTTTTCCTAATTATAGCTCTTGTTTAATCCCAGAAGTAATTCATATACACGGCAATTAAAGGGAACAGTCTAAGGCAGTGTTCTGCTTCCACTGCAGCTTGTAACTTTCGCTAAATGTAGCTTTTAGGAAAGCCAGCACGCTCAGCTGTTCCTGATCCATGTTACTGAGGCTTCTCTCTCTTTTATTTTCCAGTATGTTTTGGCAGTTGGTAGCTCTGTCTTCTATGCTATGTTTTATGGCGATCTTGCAGAGGTCAAATCTGAAATCCATATTCCAGATGTGGAACCTGCAGCCTTTCTAATCCTATTAAAGTAAGTGGCCACTACAAGTCTGCTAATTACATGGACAGAGTCAAAGTAGCTTATAAAATATACATCTCCTAATTGGCATTGTGCAATATGCACTTATTGCTGTTTATTTAATGTGCTGACAAATACTGAATGTCAGATTCACTGCCAGCAAAGACGACTATAGATTATTTTCATGGCCTACTTTTTATTTTTTCTCTGAGAAACTAATTTTTTTTCCCCTGTCTAGATACATGTATAGTGATGAAATAGACCTGGAAGCTGACACAGTTCTGGCTACACTCTATGCTGCCAAGAAGTACATCGTGCCGGCCCTAGCAAAGGCTTGCGTCAATTTTTTGGAGACCAGCTTAGAGGCAAAGAACGCTTGTGTCCTGCTGTCTCAGAGCAGGCTCTTCGAGGAGCCAGAGCTGACGCAGCGCTGCTGGGAAGTGATTGATGCTCAGGCAGAAATGGCACTGAAGTCAGAGGGCTTCTGTGAGATAGATCAACAAACACTAGAGATCATTGTAACCCGGGAAGCGCTCAACACCAAGGAAGTGGTAGTTTTCGAGGCTGTTCTCAACTGGGCAGAGGCTGAATGCAAAAGGCAAGGGCTACCGGTTACACCACGCAACAAGAGGAATGTATTAGGGAAAGCTTTGTACTTGGTGCGGATTCCAACCATGACTTTGGAAGAGTTTGCCAACGGAGCTGCCCAGTCCGACATCCTCACCCTTGAGGAGACTCACAACATATTCCTATGGTACACAGCCGCAAATAAACCCAAATTAGAGTTCCCCCTGACAAAAAGAAAAGGACTCGTGCCTCAGCGCTGCCATCGGTTTCAGTCGTCTGCGTACCGCAGCAATCAGTGGAGGTACCGGGGGCGATGTGACAGTATTCAGTTTGCCGTAGACAAACGGATATTTATAGCAGGACTGGGATTGTATGGCTCAAGCTGTGGCAAAGCTGAATACAGCGTCAAAATCGAACTGAAGCGCTTGGGTGTTGTCCTTGCTCAGAATCTGACAAAGTTTACCTCCGATGGCTCCAGTAACACCTTCTCTGTCTGGTTTGAACACCCTGTGCAGGTTGAGCAAGACACATTTTACAATGTAAGTGCTATTCTTGATGGTAATGAACTCAGTTACTTTGGACAAGAGGGAATGACTGAAGTGCAGTGCGGGAAAGTGACGTTCCAGTTCCAGTGCTCCTCGGACAGTACTAACGGAACCGGAGTACAAGGAGGACAAATCCCTGAGCTCATTTTCTATGCATGATGCATTTCACCTTGATTGTATTCCAGTGCTGCAATGATGCACATTAAGGGATTTTTCGGTTTTACTATGAACTCTGCAGCAGTATGGAATGTTACGCTACTTACCTATCTGCTACATCAGGCTATACAAATAAGTGAAGGAATGCTCTTGAATTTAATCTTATTTTATTTATTCGTAAGCTATTTGACTTAATAATTAAGACTGCAACATGCAGAAAAATGTTAAATTTTGCACGTACTGTGCATTTATTTTGTATATAGATAACTAACTTGCAGACTGCAGCTGACTCAAACAGAATGTTCTAAACTAGAGCAGTTTACGAATCTGTGAAATATAAAACATTTTTACTTGCCCTAAATCCTGTGTACTTGATCTTTGCTGACCTTATGGCTTGTGTATGTTAATTCATGTACAGCTAACAGGGGCGATGACACTGTAGTCTGGTCCTTGTGTACATCCACACCCAGCAAACAGGAAGGTTCCCTCTTTTGGTAACTGAAACTATCCCTTGGCAGCCTTTATTTTCCCTTCCTGAGAAAGGAGCTGACATCTGTGGAAGCTTAGGGTTTTTTGTGTGTTGCCCAAGCTGAAGATAGCCAAACCATGAGTGTAATCAAAGCTGATCAAAATCATCCTGTGGTTATATTTGAAAACTCCTAATGCCCCTTCACATGCAGCATCTATGTTAACCTCCAGCCTGCCCACCAAACAGCAACACTGCCACTTGCTCCTGTCAAACTGCAACCCCCCCTTGAATGGCCAGAGTCAAGACACACAGATGAAGTTAATTAATTCAGTGACAGGCCCCATCACAAATTTAGCCCAGGGCTGTGATACTAGCAAATACTATCTGAATTTTACATCCCATCCTTATACAGAGCAGCAGGCATTAGAGAAGTACTTGCAAGATGGTTTTTAGGTTTACTTAGGATTCCTAATTAGAAATAAGCCACCTTAAAAAAAAAAAAAAGCTGTTGCATCTTTCTTCCTGCTCTATCTTTTCTGGAAAACACAGTCTCAGGCACTATCAGCAGTCGTTTCATGTTAGTACTTTTCTCAGAAAGTGATAAAAGTACATGTTTTTCCTCAAAGGTCTGATGATCATTACAGCTGAGCCAATTAGAAATATTTACTGGATTTTATAAATCCTATGACAACCTTGGAAGAGAGTACTCAATCAGCAGTCTAAACCAGTATTTTTTTCGTGTATAACAAGTACCTCTACATCTAACATGTTTGCCTTTTCCCAAGCTGCATTAATTTTCACCTTGAAACTAAGCTGCAATGCAAATCCTGCCTGTTTTCTCTCTCTCTCTTAAAAAAAAACCCCAAAGAATGTAATGAAGAATAAGAAGGGAAGTGCGCTACTGAAAAGAAGACCTGTCCCCCAGCGCTGGAGCCGTGCTGGCTGCGGTGGCCGAGGGCTGCGCGGTGCCGCACCGCCCGGGTGCTGCCGTGGCGATGCTCTGTGTGTGAGCTGCTGCTGCTCCCCTTGCTGCAAAGGCAGCAATCCTGTGCCAGCCCAGTGCAGCTGAAGGGGTGTGCCTGTGTTGTTGTTCTTCTAACACAGCCATCTGATTCTCTCGGTACAGATTAAGGAGAGTGGGAGTGAGAGTGGGTAAAGATGCAGGCAGATAATTCCTGCACGGAGGTGGATAACAGTCACAAGACCTCACTATAAATGCACTCTTTTAACTGGAATTGGCACAAATTCCCTTGGCTTAAACCTAGAGAATGGCTTTTATACCCTTTTGACCCTTTTATACCCTTTTTAAAACCCACTTTCTTATCACAGTTACGATTTCAGTATTGACTTATTTAAAGTTATTCACATGTTTGGAAAAAGTTGCTCCTCGTTTTCCATCAAGCCACTTGTATTTCAAGCACTGAACACCTCAGCTACAGGTGATGGACAGATAGGAAATTGGGCAAATGCTTATCAAACGTTGCATCTGTGGAACTGAAGCGTGACAGGCCTGTAGGAGCTTGCTGACACACAAATTTGTTACACGTCAGTCCATTGTCTTAGTATAGCCTAAATTACTCTTGGAAAAAGCAACAAAACTATTTGCAAAAGAAAACAGCATCTAGTTCCAAAAAAGCTCTCACATAAAGGAGAACAGGCTCTTACAGTCAGCAATGCTCCTCTGCCTGGATTGATTCCAGCTTCACTTTAAAGTTACTACTTGGGTAGAAACATACAATACTATGTATATATACACATATACATACATATTTTTGTCAAGTAACCATGGAAAAGCCAAATCATTAAAAAAAATACCTATGGCTGGAGCATTTATGCAGAGTTCTCTGGCCAACAGAAGGAAAGTTTTTCCCAGCACATAGACATTCACCTATTAAAAGACAGAAAAAAGCATTATGTAAATCTTAAACCACAAATGTTTTTAATAGAACATTTATATGGAAAGGACAAACCCCCAACTTTTGAAATCTTAACCTGCTCAAAAAAATTAAATTCAAGTTATACAAGCAATATTCATATGTACAGGATAATACTCAGTGCTTGTCAAAATCTGCACAAATTAGCATTGTAAATCAAAGCATAAGTTTATATTGAAAAAATTATAAAAAGTTGTTCATCATGCTCTTCATGGGCTCAGTGCTGCTCTGTAGTACAGTTTTTCAGTTGTCACATTACATCATAAGACATTAAGTAGATTTCAGTGTAATAATAACAGTAGATATAGGGCATCATTTATCTTGTACCATTACAAAACCTAAGCAAATACAAGTCAGTGCAAATTTCAGTTCTGCATGATCATCTGTCGTGGCATAATTAAGTATTGCACAAGCACACACCAAACTTTTCACCAAATCAAGGAGTGGTGCTACATGCCCCAAGGGTTATTTGTCATTTCTTTCTGTTTGGACATTGCCTCAGTTCACATGAAAAACATTAAGAACCAAAAAAAAAAAAAAAAAGAATCAGGAAAGCCCTAAACCACACCAAACCTGCTCAGGTACCAGGGACAGAGCTCTGCACCCCTCCCCTCCTTCACTGCTGCACCCAGGAGGATATAAATTGAGGGGAGGAGTTACTCCTCATACTCTGATTTGCAATTTATAGCATAGACAACTGTGTTTGTATTTTACAAGTCTGAGGAAGTTTTCTTTCTCTATCTTAAGATGTGTTTTTGTGGTCAGCAAGAAAGGCAGGATATACTCCAGTTCCCAATCAGTCTCAAACATTCCCACGGAGCTCCATGAACACCTTGCTTCCCCCAAGGCATATGTAAAGGTCAAGGTTAGTATAAAAAACTCCATCCTCCTACACTCCAAGCGAGTAGGTTTTTATTTCATTTGGTTTTTAACAATGGTATATATTCTACTGCTTTTTTGGAACAAAACTGCCCCTCTCTTTCCTGTGCCTGGATAGTGAAGCTGTTTACTAAGCAGTCAATTACACAACTGGGTTGTTGATTATGGCACCAGCCTATGGAATTAAAAAAACTATTGCTCTTTCCATTTCATCAAAGAGCTTTGCCCACATGAGTTTAAAAGCAGGCTTTCCTCCCAAGTGTATAGATGCTTCTACTAAGCAAAAATAAGTGTATCTCAGCAACAACAGCAACCAAACCCCCAAACAACTGACACATTTTCACCTAGCCCTTCAAACTGTTTACGTGAAGATGTTCTTAATGTGTATTTTTCTCAAATATATACAAACATCAGAAATTAGAACTTCAAAGAAATCCTCAGAATGATCCCATACCCTGAAAGTGACTGTGCAATCAATTATACGTGATATGATGGTAATTCATTCCATATTTAGTGAAAAGAGAGTATCTTCCACACTGTGTCTGACCAGTGGCTGGAGTGCCATAGAAGATGCAAAAATATAGCCTTAAATTCTACTGCCCTTCTTTTTTCCTGAAATAGCAGACAACATAGAAGCACTGTTCTTGGGGAAGGAAAAGAGCAAAACATACCCTCTGAATGAGAAGTATATTTTCTAGGAAGTAAGTCACCAAATGTTATACAGAAAAAAATAAGCACCTACTGAATCTGGCAATTCATCCTGGAGTCTGAGAGCATGTGACTTTCCATGAGCCACAGAGACAGAACAGATATCGCTAAAGCAAAGTGTCTGCAGTGTTTCAGTTGGCTTTAGATGTTCTGCAAGCTCAAAAGGGGTTGTTTTGACCTTCTGTCTAAAAAATATTAACATAAAGAATGAGGGTTTGGCTGTAATTTCAGCCTTCTAAGCTGGCCAACCAAGTTACCATAAATCTTAAACCTCATCACTTAGATCTTGTTCTGCAAGGACGATTCCACCACACAAATCAATAAAGTTACTTCAGTGGAGCCAAGTACATACAACGTTTCCATCAGAGGCTTCACAAACTCATCTAGTTCCTTCATTTTAGTCTGTGAAAAAAACCCATAAAACTCTAATTCAAGCAAGTATTTTTCCTTCTAGCCTTTTTCTTTGTCACGACATCCAAATACTTGATGTTTGTCACTGTCAAACCACGTCACTCTCTAAGAAACTCCTCCCAAGCAAACTTTCCATAAATGCAACAGTAAAGAGCAAATAAATATGAAGAGGCATAAAGAAGCAGAGGTTTTTTTTTCTAGTGAAGTTCTAACAATCAAAATGATCGCTAAATTAAATCTAAATCAAAAACAAATGAATAATAAATGTGCTCAATGACTATTCTTCTGATCCATGGTTTATTTGAGAAGTAATGCACTTAAATCTAACCTGCTTTTCAACTTCACTCACATCATCAGTGTTTTATGACTGACTTCAAGGTGCAGGCAGTGTATTTGTGCAAAATAATAAAATAAAAATGGCAAATGAGAGAATTTCTTTCTTTTGCTCACAAGCACTTTTTTTTTATTTTTTGGTAGTTTCTGGTTGCTACCAATTTAGAAAGAAAGCAAAATATACAGTACATTCCATGTTCTGTATTATTTTCCTCATGAATCTCACACATTTTTAATGCCAGGGTCACAAAAGAATCGGGAATATATAATTGCTTCCAGTTTTCCTGGCAAATCAGTAGGAAAAAAGACTTCAGGCCCTCTCAAACAATATGCTTCTCAACTTTAAAAGTTAGCAGATATTCACAGGTTCTGGGGCACCTCTCATAAATGAAAAATTAAAGACGGCATAAAGTTCACCCAGAAATCTGTAATGCCACTGAACTCCTGAAACATGATATTTAAGATCTTCTGGGTTTACTGGAAGGTGGCCCTTTCACTAAAATTTTATTCTGCTGTCACTGATTTCAACTATTACACACACACAGATCCTGTGATAGATGAGACATGATATAAAACAGGCATTTAGAGAGGGTCTTTCTTTACTCTCATCATTTGGTTTTTCTGCACTCCATTAAGCTTAGAAAATTAAGAGAATTAATTTAGAGGCCTACTTTAATTTCTAGTTCTTTCTTCATTAAGAACTTCTTATAAAAATTCATATACTCCAATCCATCAAAAGCTTAACGCTCCAAATTTAGAATCATATGACATTTGCATTTATAAAACCTAATTTTATATGAGTTCTTAGAATGGTGAATAAACAAAAATGCCCTTCTAAAAGGATGTCTCTGGCTTAAACTTGAATTGGTGCAGCTTTAAAGCTTACCACATCAACTTCAGCCTCTTTTCCCCTTAATTTAAAAGGATCATACTGAAAAACAGTATTTCTCCAAACTCTCCCCAGTGAAAACTGTCCAAGTGAGACAATTGTTTTATACACTTTCATATGACTTGTGTTCCTTTTTTGCAGATTTTCACCAGATATTAAAATTTTCTAAACTTGATGCAATCACTAGGTTTAAACATCATCACCCAATACAAAAGAGGGATGTCAACCTCTGTTAGAGGGGAGATTTTAAAATATCTGCATATCCTGATAATTTTTACCATATTCTCTTACAATCAACTCATATTTAACAGAGTAATTTTACAAGAATGTGGACCCATCACAAAATTTTTATTAAAAAAAAAAGCAAAACAATAAACCAAGCAGATTCTTTAGCAGGAAGACATTTTTCAGGCAAAAAAGGATGTGCTCACCAAGGCACTGCAAAAAGCCTCTTTTTACAGACCTTAAGATTCTCTAAGATGTTGTCCTTTACCAATAGTTAATTTCTGTTCTCATTATCAAACACATTATGTTAATTAAAAGGGGCATTTAGAGAAGGAACGGCTTCCAATTATTCAGTTACATCTTTACAAGATCCTTCTACTTGTTATGGTCTTTACCCTTCACAGTTTTTGTTGGAGACAGTTTTTTCCTTTCACATCTGTCAGTCATCAGACACTGATTTCAAAGGGACACTTCCAGAGAGACTCTCATCCTTTCATAATTTCCAATTGCTTTCACATCATGCCTGATCTGTGCACAAATACCAATATACCTCCACTTTCAGAAATAACAACAAACACCTCATTTGCAGTAACACAGGAATTCATCAGTCTAACACCTTCCAGAATTTTAAACTCTCTTTGGGAAACAGGGAATCTCCCATTCATACACTCACCAGGTTACCAGGTCACGTTGACTTCTGAACAGTAGCAAAAAATAAAGCTGCCACCATTGAATGGAAGTTTTTCTTTGACCCTAAGTTCCACACAGTTACAAATCAACAACCCTTCTACAAGCAATTTCCAAAAAGGCTTTTCAAGACCATAGTGTGGCATTCTGGCAAAGTACTACAAGTGGTGACAGTGGTTAAGATATTCCTTCAGAAAGACAAAGACCGGGCAGTTGGAACACGATGAGAATTCACACTGTGAAACATCCATGGCTGCTTGCCTAAATAATTAAGCAAGCATGAAAAGCAAATGAGTTTTTAAGGAGAGTGTCTGTTGCTGGGGAAAGAGGCACCTGTGGTTATTTGATTCATTATTAACATTTCTAGTGTAGTAATGCCTGAAGGTCCCAACCAGGTTGTTTAAATTAACTCAATCAACAGCAATTTGCATAGGGGCAATAAAGGCAAATACAGTCAACATGTTAATAACTTTAAATGAACAAAGGGTATTAGAAACTGAAGCAAACCAGGACAGTCTTTAAAGGAATATTCTGTTTTACCTTTCTCTATGCAATAAACTGAAATTTCCTGGTTTTTGGATCCATACTGCAATCAGAGCAGTCGACAGGTAACACACAAAAATACAAACAAGTACCAAACTCGGCTTGTCAGGCTGTCATTCAAAAGAGACACAAATCAAAATTAAGCAGCTTCCTCTCATACTGAGCACTCCAAAGGGAGACTCTCCTTCTGCTGACACACAGCAGTACAATAAGCCATTATCAAACCATCTATGCAAGAAAGTCAGAGTAATCATTTGCAACACTCACAGAGGAATCAGGGAGCCCAATACTGCTTTTAGATTAAATAAATTAAAACAACTGTCCAAAAATAACTCACAATGAAAGTACTTCCAGGCAAGAAAGTACTGTTACTTGAGCAGACAAACTGAAGATGAAGACATAGGGGTGAGAGTTGTGTTTTGAAGTGGAGAAGAGACCAAAGGAGGACTAGACCAAGCAAATACTGATTTTCACGTCTGGAGCAATCTCTTCCCTTACCTAGAAGCATAGTATAGTTCAGGTTGGAATGGATCTCAGCAGGTCTCCAGCCCAACCTCCTGCTCCAAGCAGAGTCAGCCACAAGGACAGATCAGGTTGCTCTGGATCTTGAGAGCCTTGAGGGATAAAAACTTCAAAACTGCTCTGAGCGACCTGTTTCCACACTTGGCTGTCCTCATAATGAAACACCTTTCCTTGATACCAAGTAGAGACATCCCATTTCAATTCATTATGTCCACTGCTGGTGATTTTCCTGCTGCACATTTCTATAAAGAGCCTGGTTCTTCAGATGTCTAAGATCTCTTCAGTGAACATCAGCCTTGTTTAACAGCAGGACACGCCACAAGGCACACTAAAAATTATACTCTACTGGGCTGAAACTGGGGATCAAAGCCCTGCCAACCCCTCTTCCCAAAGTCCCAACCCCATTGCAAAGACCATGACACTGGAGATGTCAAGAGACTAAAAAAAACCCCAGTCATTTTTGGGGATGTGAAAGGCATCCTTTCAGCAAGATCAAACTTCAGCCAAATAGTTCTCCAGGTGCAAGGACTGGGATGCTTGGAAAGATGGGAGAAAACCTAAACTGTTCCAAACTTGGCCAAGGCTAGACAGGCTTTGCAGCTCTCCTAAACAAGCCAGGCCTGTCATTTAGATTGGACTAACAAAAAAGCAAACAAAAGGCCTGATTGCAGACCTCTCCAAGGACTGTATTTGCAAGTAAAATGCAGAATCTGAAGATATAAGCAAGCACTTTTCCTGTCAGAGACTGATGACTGGTCGTTCTTCCAACTCAATCAACAAGCAGCACGACTGCTCAGCACGGGGAAGGTGCCTGATTTGTAGCAGTGCTCTGGACATTTTCAGTTCAGTTCAGATCATGCCTTGAAGTCCAAATGTATCAGAGGCACTCTGAATCTGACAACACTTTCACCAGGAGATTTCCAAGACTTAAGACGTATTTCACACGAATATAAAACACCAAAAATTTTGCTTTTCCAATTAAAAGAAAAAAAAAAGACAGAAAAAAAGACATTTTGTCTTTTCCCAAGATGGCAGCAATTTCAAAGCTCCAAAAATTATTATGAAAATGCAGCAGATCTCCAGTGGAACAAGACACACTCCCACATCTCAGTCATCAGCATAAGAGGAAAACTGATATGACTTTTTAAACAGACTGCCATTAACAGTGAAAATTAGTCTCCTCTATTGCTAAGTTTTAGAAGCACATTACACAGTAGGGGATGGCTTTTTTTTTTTTTTTTTTTTTTTTTTTTATTTTTTTTAAAGCCCAGCACCT
>VXAC01007146.1:1031429-1102843 GCA_013399225.1 Rhipidura dahli
TTTATATTTTGAAGTCCCACAAGCAACTGAAAAAAGACAGGAAGAGAGGCTGTACAAAAGTACAAACTAGAGCCTAAGAGGTCATGCTTAGGATTTTCTCTACCCCTTTTTTTTTTAAAAAAAAAAAAAAAGGCTAAACAGATGAGCAAGAAACAAAGAATGTAAGAAATGTCATTAAACAAATACTGAGTTGCAGGTAACAGCAGGTTCAGGATATAGTTTAGTGGTGAACATGGTGGTGGTTGATGGCTGGACCTCGTGATCTTGGAGGTCTTTTCCACCCTTAACACTTCTATGATTTTTTCACCCTCAGATGTACTGAAACCTATTTCAAGGTGTTCAGTAATTCAGTCTGTAGCCTCCATGAAGACAATCTGTAAGGATGTTTCATGTGGTGACTTTCTTACACAATTCCTGCAGCTGGATGACAGAAAGCACTGCAGGTCACTCACCTCCCAGCGCAACTGAGCTGCACCAAGAACATTCTGAAGAAAAATCTCAACATTTGCTATTAGTTTCTAAGCAAGAGTTGGTGCAGGTCAGCAGTAACTCATTTTTTAGACTTCAGATGTGATTTTTTTGTGATATAAAATCAACACCTTTCTCATCTCACCAAGAAAAAGTTACCTGGACCACTGTGACAAATTTCGTACAGATGAGTATGAACAAATTAAATACTTTGGAAAGATAATACCACTGCCATTACTAACACTGCTCTCTACTCTTTTCTTCCTTAAGGACATTTATATCCCAACTTCAGGATGGGAGAGCAGTCCTTGAAAAATGAGGCATTTCAAGGTAAAATAGTACCATCTAATGAAGTATTTTTAATAAACTAATTATTTTTAAGGTCCAGGTTTTGTGAGCAAAGACTGATCTAAAGCAGAATGTACTGAAATTTTCTGCCTGGACCACAAGTGTTTTGCTACCAAGGTGCTTTGGTTTGGTTTTGGTTTTTTTCTTGGTTTGTAGTTGTGGTTTTCTGTTTGGTTTGTGGTTTTGTTTGTGGAGGTTTGTTTGATCTTTTTTTAACAGACTTGGGGTGGGAGGAAAAAAACATCAAGCCAGAACCTGAAAAACTCATTTATGTATTTTTAAACAGGACTTTCTGGATAGCTACAATTACTAGTAATGTTTAACATTCCTGTTTGCTCAGATTCACTTTAGAGAATCCATAAAGTAGAGCTCATCAGAAGACACAGTTAAATGCAGACCAAGATACTGAATTCTCTTTCAGAGGTTGATTATTTCCTTAGTACTAATGTATTTCTGTCCCTCCCATATTCTGTTACCCCTCTTTAACCTTTTGGTCCTCATAAGCCCCATCTCAGCATCTTTTCTGCCTGGAATGCACAGAGGGGAAAAGACAAATCATTCAATCTTTCTTGTTTTTTTCTGCTGACAATACATCTTTTCCTTTTCCTCTTACAGCTGTAATACCTATTCTTCTAGTTCACATTGTGACTATTCTTCATATTACTGTGATCAGTCTATTTCAAAGCCATCACCATGAAAAATTACCTGTGTTTAGAAGGAAACAAACCTTCCATTTTACACATGCACTATTTGGTTGTGAGCAATCAAAATAATTCAATCAGAGTTTAGAAAAGAGAAAAAAAGTTACTAAATTTCAGAATCAAAGGTTCATTTGATTATTGCAATTCCAGCAGACTGCTTCAAGCAATAAATAGTCTTCAGAGGGATGCCATTTAGCAAGACAGCTGGGAGGACAAAAATAGATGCAAGTAACCTACTCGCATTGTATGTAAAACAGTTGTAACAGAGAGAATGAGGGTAAGACAACATATGTCAGCAGAGCTTTCTATTTCCACAGACAGAGCAAGTTTGTATTTTTCTCAAAATATATTTTATAAAACACAGTTCTGAAGTGCACGAATACATTTACACAGCATTACCTACCAAAAAGGTTATTTTGGTCTTCAACAACTGTTGTTTTAAAAATATGCAGCATCTGACCCTGTGCCACTGCAATGACTCCCAATCCGGGTGAAAGGATCATGCTAACTCCTGCTACATTGTTTGTAGCATAAAAAGCATAAAAAATAAAATTGACATTTAATTTTACCAAAAAATTACTCAGATTTCCAAACCCAGTGGTTTTCCACTCAGAATTTTTAGAGAAAAACTAAAACATCTTAAACTTTAACAGTTAAAAAAAGAAGTCAAATTAAAAGAGGGTACAATACCTGAAGAAGGTCGCTGAGGTCAAGTAACATGTCTGTGAGAGAAGTCAAGGAATATACATGCTTGTTGAATGTGACAGTATTTCTTAATTTCATTTCATTTGCAAGCCAAAGAAAGGGAAGAAATGAGCCCAGGTTAACTGTCAAAGAAACTGAATATGGGTTAGGTCAATTCACTACTTATGCAAACAGCCACTATCCAGCTAACTGTTCAGCTGCCCCAAAAACCCTGCCAGCACCTGCTGAATTTACTGCTCAAGTTGTCTCTGTGAAGTGATGGCCTCAAAGAACAAGCCAACACCTCGTGTGACCCACAATACTCACCATCTCCTACAGCCTAAGGAAGACCCAGTGGTAAGGGGGTCTTATGCTCTGCTGAGAGGCTCCTGCAGTGCTGCCCCAGCTATGGGATCCCAGCACAGGAAGGACACTGGACTGCTGGAGAGAGTCCAGAGGGGCCCAGCAGGATGATCAGAGGGATGGAACACCTCTGCTATGAGGAAAGGCTGAGAGCATTGGGATTGTTCACCCTGGAAGAGAGAAGGCTTTGGAATGACCTCATTGCTGCCTTCCAGTACCTGATGGGAGCCTACAAGGAAGATGAAGAAGAGCTTGTAGTGGCACGACAAAGGGGAATGGCTTCAAATTGCGAGTAGGGTTAGACTGGATATTGGGAAGAAATTTGTTACTGTGAGGCTGCTGAGGCCCTGGCACAGGCTGCACAGAGAAGCTGTGGCTGCCCCATCCCTGGGAGTGTTCAAGGCCAGGCTGGATGGGGCTTGGAGCAACCTGGTCTGGTGTAAGGTGTCCCTGCCCATGGCAGGGGGGGGAACGAGATGATCTTCAAGGTCCCTTCCAACTCAGGCCATTCTATTATTCTATAATAGCTAAAATCATTAATCAAGGTAGAATACACTTAAGAATATAAAGCATCATCAGTCTCCTATGCCAGCTTAGGAGCCCAGAAACACTGATGGAAGAGCAAACTAAGAAAACTGAAATAAGTTTCTTTTGTTCTCCTCTATGAGGACCTGTCAAAGATCCGGGAAGGGAGAGTTGCTTTGCCTACTCCCTTCTCCAGCCACGCAAATCAGCTGTTACCTTTCAGTTTTCATTCCCTTCGTGATATCCTGTGCTGCTGCAAAATATTAGGTCACCATCTACTCATTATGGGCACACTTGGAAAACATAACAGTTAAAAACAAGCCAAAAGTTTCCATTAGATTTAACTGCAAGCAAGCACCCTTATAAATGCATTGTCTAAACAGTATTCAAAATAGAGAAAAGAAAAAAAAAAAAGGCACCATGAAGCCCAAAGTGCAAAGGTAGCCTTTTACTGCTATCAATGAGCACATGCCAGATCTCATATCAGCTACCCAGGTGTGGCTTACATGTTGTAAAAGGTTTTATTATTAAAAGGAGTGTCAAGGTAAAGTGTGAGAGAAGGGGAGAGTGAGGCAGGCAAAGAAAATGTATGCAGGGCTGCATGTGAATTTTTGTATGCATCATGTTAAAAGATCCAGCATTAAATAAAATGCAGGGACATCAGTGTAGTTTGGTGCATCCTGTGGTAACATAAGTATTAGTGAATGTTCTCCAAGTAAGCCAGTGTAATACAGTACACATTTCTCCTAAACATTATCAGCTGTGGAAGGAGAGTAATTCAGATAACGTAATCAGTTTATACATAAACATTTTCCTTGCTAAGAACTTGTATCCTTGAGCGTTTCTACCCTTAGTTTGCATTTGAAATTGTACGAATGTACTCCAACTTTGTTACAAAATTTAATACATCATGTTAATATTATTTGGTGGAAATTAATTTCCACATTAAAAACCACAGCATAGCTGGGTAGTTAATTAGCTGAAAATTCAGTATGGCTCTGAAAAAAATCAAAAATCCATTATAGGTAGTATTATGCAAGGTATTACAGTAATCTGAAATTTTAACACCATAAGGAAACTGCTCACAAAAAACATCTGTAAAATATACAGCTTAGAAATCTATACAGAGCAACACTGAATTCAGTGCACATTTTTTGTAAAAGTAGTGAGAAAGGAGAAAATGGAAAGACTTTAGCAATGCAACTGCCAAGGAACCATAATAATTGTCAGCTCATCAAACAGATCTAGGAAGAAATCACTATGCCAATTTTGTGCTCAAGAAATATTCAAAGTCTGAAGATGTTCCCAGCTCATTATTGACTTGAAGTGCCTGATTATTCTCTGCCCACCACTAGACAAAGTAAAATTATCACTCACATCTGATAGATCTCACCACAATTTAGGGGGGAAAATACCCTGAAACACCAAAAGAAAAGCATCTCATAGGTTATTAAGACACCAAAGTGAGTAACTGAGTGGTCCTAGAGCCTGGCTGCTGTCACTGGAGACAAAGGAGTTGGAAGGAACATCAGTGCTAATTCAGATCTTAGGTGAGCCAGAAAGGTACTTTTCTAACCCATTTCAAGTTATGAAATCTGTATTCCAGAGTATTCTTCAACCTCCTCAAACTGTTAAACACACTTGGGTGGAAAATCTAAAACTACTAACACAGTACAAGGGCTTAGGCTTTACTACTGTAAGGAAACAACCCCACCCTTTTGTCCAAGAAGAAACAGAGAGCATGGGATGTATTTATAGCAACACAAGATCAGAGCTAAGGAGTTGGGAAATTCACTAGCAGGGTTCAGGCAACTGAATCAATTCAGAGCTACACTATAGATGCTTTAACATCCAGTTCCCTTGCTCCTTGGAGAAGTTTGTTCAAGTGTCCACCAAAATCGTAAGCAAAGGTCACAGTAAAAACGTGGCACTTCTGGATTTCATTTAAGGTAGCCTCCAGCAATCTCCCTCCCTGATTAGATGTGCAGCTACTACAGCAAAGCAAAAGGGGAAACTTGAGTCATGCAGTAGCACTGGGTTGGCCTTTACTATGAATATTGTGGGCACGATTATCAGCAGGAAGTGGTTGTAAAAACAGGCCGTTGTTTTCAAACTCCTTTTCAGAGCTGGAACAGTTCAGGAGAACATACAACAACAGCTGAAAACAGCAGATAATACTTAATATGTATTCAAAAATTATACAATCGTAAGATAAATGTTTTCTTTGAGGCTGGAAGAAAACAATGATCATTTTACATATGGGGACTGCTGCCCACATGGAATAGCTCTTAAAGGAATGGAAAGCTATTGGTACTGCAGATATACACATGCAAATAACAGGGCACAAGGGGACTTAGGTCATAAATGTGCCCAAATTAAAAAAATAAAAAAGAAATGGAAAACAAAAAGCATTAACAGTTTTAACTGCTTTTCCTTTGCTACTCATTCTTTAAGCAAGTTTCACCAAGGTATGCAACTGACTGTCCATCACTAGTAATGTCTAAATGTCTAAATCAGGATAAGTCTAAGGCATTACTTCAAAAAATTAAATTCAAGGGAATCCTTTGACCAACATGATGCAAAAGGTCAGATCTGCCTTTATAATCCAAAAATCTGTGGATAATATGAGAGCTCCATGATTCACAGCAATAATGATCTCATTCTCACCACCAGAGGAAACAAAAGTTCATGAAGAAATTAATACTACCAGAAACATAAAACCCAAAATACCAAAACAAGCATGTATTTGTACTTCAGAGAGACCTACATTCTACATCTTCTATCAATCCTAAAGTACTTGTGCAGCAAAATCCCCCTGATTTTCAATAATAATATCTAGCAGGAGGCAAATCTGCCATTTGCAGGAATAAATTGTGCAAGATACTGTTAAAATAAACAACTACCATTTAAAATAAATTTGTTACCCCTCCTAAAAAATCTCTGAAAAATTAAATTCTTTAGTGCTTGACAATCTACAATAATCAGGAAACCTTCAGATTATTTCATGCTACTGTTTCAAAATTCTTCCACTGTGTAGGATGTCATAGCTGGGAGACACAGGCCCAAATTAAGAAACACGGAGAAGACAAAGGGTCTAGTATTAATTTTAGTTAGTTAGTTTTTTTAAGTTACCCTTGAAACATTTTTTTACTTATTTGTACAAGCTTACTACAAAACCAGCCATATCATGGAAGGAGGACTAGTGCCAAGGAACTGTGACTGCAAGCCACTCAGCAGAAATTTGACAACCATAAAAGCCCGGCCATAATGAAGTGTCACCTTTATTCAGCTAAAGCTAACATGCTTTCTGTTTCTCACAAAAACTAAAACCAGATCCATTAAATATATAAAATATTTAAACATAATCTCACTTTCTGTACTCAACAGCAGCAGTTCAGCTGGCTGCATATAAAAAAGCAAAGCTTAATAGGAAACATGTCTGAAAAGAAAAAAAAAATTCTGAATATTAACACAAAATTTTCTCAAGTTCTAAATGAAAAGAAGAATTTGCAATTTCAGTGTCAGGGTTCTGGATAAACTACATAACAAATGGGAACTTCCCAGAAGCACTTCCTTTAACAAACATATGGAGATAAGACAAAAGGGAGGGTGGACACAGAAGTGGGGTGATACCATGGTGAAAAACTAGTGAGAGTATATGGCTGGCCCAGAACCCAGTTTTCAGCCTTTCAGTTCTACACCCAATTCACAACCTTCCCCTCCCATAATTTCATACACCATATGACTATCATTAAGACTTATCACAGTTATACCTCTGCTGCTTTACAAACATGCACCATTTTAATTAGCCATTAATTGAGACTGACTGACGCTAATTGTTTAAAGTAAACATTTCTCCTTCCAATGACACCGAACTAAAACAATTAGAAAATAATAACCAAACCACATTCTTTTGTAGAAAACTCATTTTTGACAACTTTAATGAAAGCTTTGCCTCGAGGCTGAATCCCCACAGAGCCAGCTTCCAAAATTTCTTCAGTCTCCAATTTTGCCTGTGCAAAGGAGTCCAAGTAGCACAGGCTGCACTTGAGTACACAAGTAAAAACAGCACTTAACAAATGAAACTGCTAAGCACAAATGCCATTTTTATAAAAAGCGGTCTTTATTTATGTGTAGATTAATGCATGATAAAAAAGAACTGCATTTTGGTCTGCGGGGTTTTTTTCTTCTTTGCACACAGCTGTATGGCTGTGTTTCATAAAAGTGTATTGCTCTAAATTCTCTACTCTAAAATCCCCAATTTGAAAACAAAAAGCAGTGCCCCACTCCTTCCCCAGGTCTATCAGGATGTTTTTCCAGCAGTTCTCTTTTTCAGCCTCACTACCTTCAGAGCTAAGGCAACGTTAGCAGCAGTAATTCAGCATCGTGCAACCACCAGGCAGATCAGGGAGCAGACAGACATCTGGAGCTGCACTCAGCCTGCCTGATCTCATGGCATTAACTGAAAGGGTTACAAGTGTGGCTTTCTGGCTCACCCAAGACCCGAATCAGCCTTTGGCCCCAGTTCTCCCCTCCTGCATCTCCAGCAGCTGCTGACAAATCCATGCTGCTGCAGACAGGAGGGATCCAAGGCCTGCGAGTCACATCAACCTTCAGACTCCAAAGCACATACAGTTCAATCTTTCCTAAATTAATGCTGCAGCTTTTCTCAATAATTGTCTTCAGAGTCACTGCCATTTAGAAGAACATTTTCCAAAGCTCCCAGGCTGGCTGAATACGCAGTGAGCATTCAGCACTTCTAACAACGCTGCCCTTGGAGAACACGGTCTTCAAAGGACTGGGGCTAAGCTGTGTTCCCACTGTTACTGACTTCAAGTAAAAAACCTGCTTTGTGGGGCAGTGCCAAGTATTTACACAGTCACATGTAAATTTATAACAGTCACATGTAAATTTGTAACACAGCACAACACAACAGAAAAAAAAAATTTAAAAACCATTTCTTGTGTCAGAATGCTTGTACAGTCAACTTGAAATAATACAGGGTATCAAAGGGATAAAATATGCAAAGAATATCCATACTAAGCCCCTGAAAGATAATCTAGTTAGTATATTTGCTTAGGGAAAAGAAAATTTAGGCATAGAATGAAAATGTAAATATTAATTTAAAAGTTCTGAGAGACATGAGGTTAATCTTCAACTTGAATGATGTGGCCATGTATAAATAACAGTTGGCTATATTTAAACAACACAAAGTCTCCAAACAAGAAAGAGAGACCCCGTCCCCTGAACAGTAAATTGAACAAGCACTGGTGAGGGAAAACAAGAGAGGTTGCTAGGAGAAGCAAGGCTTAAGGAAGAACTTAAAAGAAGAGCAGGGCTGGCAGATGAGAATGAGCGAGAGGCAGCAGGAAAGGAGCAAAGCTCAAGCTGCAAGGGGAAAAAGAAACCTGAATAAATTCTAAAAACACTGCAGAAAACACAAGCAGGTATGAAACTCCATCAGAAGGACAATTTATAATAAAGTGGGCTTATGAAAAGAAGCTGGGAAGGAGGACATTGACAGTAAAGATTTAAGTAAATGTAAAGGAGTCCAGTTCTCTCTCTTTTCTGTGTGTACAAAGACTAAAAAGGTTATGACTCTTGTACCAACAGTGAAAGAAAAGTTCCAAAGAAGTCAGAGGTGCAGACCTAGAACTATTCTGAGATGGCTCTCAAGTATTCAGCACAGCAGCAGTGCACACATTTGGAAACGTGAAGCAGCTGGCTGAGAGAAGCAGCAGAGGAAAATCACTGCCTGCTCGCAGGTGGGAAAGGAAAACCACCACAGTCATGAGGTTGACACTCTGCTTGGAAGAGTTTGGAAATACATAAAAATATGAAAATAAAGAAAAAAGAAAAAAGAAGAAAAGAAAAACAAAACCTGCTATAACTAGCTCGATTTAAGTTTGTTACCAACCCCTCCCCATGGCTGCTATTTGTGCAGCAATGTGGCAAAGCAGCCAAAGGAACTCTCTGAAATAAACTTTTTATTTTTTCCCCCCGTTTTCAGCTGGATTAACTCCCCAGTTCACATGTAACTGCATAAACACCTGGGCTGACAGAAGGCAGGGGATGGACTGAGGGAGGACTGAGCAAGCAAGGCCAAAGCAAGATAACTTGTTTCTGAAGCTGTGCCAGCTCACAGTGGCTTAAAGCGTTCTCTAAAACTAGAGCCTGAGACAATCTCTCTGTCACCCATCCCACCTTCTCAAATTTCTCTTTAAAGTTTGCACAGTTTTTCCCAGCTTGCTCCAAAACACAAAGACCTACCTTATCTGAAAGAGAAGCTTTGAAACAAATAAGGAGAAAAAACAAGTAAGCAGTTACTGCAGAGCAACTGCTTTATAGCAACCCAAAGTGTTATCAAATTGGTAACATCTCCCTTGTTTTAAGTACGAACACAGTTCCCATGTGAGAGTTTGTCACAGTACTGCTCTGGTTTACCCACAGTAAGCACTCACAAATACTTTTCAAAAAAAGCAGCATTACATTGCTCCATTAAATCAGAATAAAACCAAATTCTGTGGACGCAGAATGTTTTACATTTCCCATGCCAGAAGCCAAGTGTTACACCTTAGCTTTCATACCCATTCTGAGGCAAATGCACTGGTATTAAGTGCTCCTGGGTGAATTATCTCAGCAGACCTTTGCTGGGATGGGAGCATGGCAGCTGTTGTCCCCACACTGGGACATGCACACAAACTCAGATGCTGCTTTCCTGCCAGGATCAGTGGACTTGATTTATCCAGGCATAGGCATGATCTAATATCATACCCATAAAACACTGTCACTCATTTAGCAAAAAATTTCTGCCACTAGAGCCTTTGTTTTAAGGGGAAATACAGCTTCCAAAGGAATGAATTGCATCCCTGCCCTTCTGAGGCTACTGGCTCCTTAATGGCCTTTGTGGAAGTACAGCAATGGGATGTGTTAAATTTCCCACTCTCAAAAGACCTTTAAGAGAACCATCTCTGCATATGTCACATAAGACAATGACAAACCCTTCTCCCACAGGCACAGACCTGCAGAAACCCTTCATTGCCTGAACTGCACCAAAGGGAGCCCGTGTGCTCTGGAAGTGGGCACTACAGGAGCACCATTCTCCCTCATGGTGTATTCCTGCTCATCAGAAAACCTCACCTGGGCAGGTGGAAGAGCTCTCTGCATTCTCACTCTCCCTCACACACACAGCACTCCACTGGAAAAACATCAGGCATAATGGCTCCATGGATGTGGCTGGCTCTCTCTTGGGGCATGGATGGAGCAATGCTTCTACCAATGCTACCAAACTGTTCATTACTATTCTTGGAGCCACCAAAGTTCCATTCACTATGAGTGCCTTCACTACAGCAACTCACAGCAACTTCCCCAATCATCTGTATTTTTTACAGAACTTAAACGTGGCGTGGAGCTGGAAACTGGGCTCTCAGGATTAGTTCACCAGCAGTGCTTGGAAGTCAGGACAACACTCCACGTTTACAGTGGCTGAACTCCTCAGAGCAGCCTGGCTGAGGTATTATCAATAAAATGAATACAAATAGATGAAGCTAAACTGATGCACTGCATTGGTGGGTTGAAAAATCCTCAGCCCATGCTTTCAACTTGAGAAATGCCTACGCTAAACCTAAAAAAAGATTCCTTCGTGCTCGCTGTAGCAGAAAACTACGTAAGTCATAACAGCACTGAGGTATACTGAATTTGAGTTTCATTACAGAGAGTTGCCTTATGTTTCATAAATAGCAGCATATCCCAAATGAGTTACTAATAAAGCATTTCACCAAATTATATAATAATGCATCTTGCACTTTGGAGTATCACTGGAGGAGCATTCAAGGGAGGTTCATTTGGCAATAGGAAAGTAGAAAACTCACATTACCTCCTTGGACAGCTACCCAGGTATCTTGGGAACAGACAAAAGCACTGAGTTAGCACCTCTGAATTTACCAAGCTGTGGACAAGATGCAATATGCAAACATGTCTTCACTTTTACTTACCAGCAATGCACAAGTGAGAGATTGCCTTTAGCTGTCACTGGTAGGGTGAGAAGACACTTCCACTGATACTTTCTGTTCAGCCCAACTGAACAGAGCTCAAGTGAAACTAAAAAAAAAAATAAAATAAAAAGAACTGCAACAGCTTTTCTAACTTTCAAAATATCAAGTACCAATTTCAAACACCTTTCAGGGCTAGGGACAAGTGATGCATCATACCTTGAAATGAATACAATTCTCAACATGACAAATTCTCCTTCAAGGACCTAATATACTGGATTTTAAAGTTAAAACAAATTTATGTCTCAAAGGGCTGTCTCTAGAACAAAACTAAATTTGGTCCTTGAACAGGCATAATAAAGCAGGTGGAGGGAGGAGTTTGCATATGTGAGATTTTAAAGGCAGCTAACTTTTCAGAGAGTTCAATTACAAGAATAAATCTTTGAGGCGATCTATTAAGCAGGGAAAATACAGTCACAGGCATTTGATACATTTTGTATTTTATCTACACAAAAGGATGGGAAACAAATGCTTCCCTTTGGGAATCTCTTTTCCCAAGAAATTGAAAGGCATAACCCAGAGGGACTCTTGGCTGTGCCTCAGGACACTGGATTTCTGTTTCCATTTTTGCACTGCCCGACAAAAAACATTCCATCCTTTATCATGTTTTTATAATGAAGATAACAGTTTCCCCTTCCTTGGTAAAATGCTCTGAAATATCCTGATTCTCCTACTATTATAATACACATTTTAACTCTGGGGTTCCCAAGTCTCCCCAAACAGTCACAGAAAGAAGCTTTCAAATGTATTTCAGCTATAATAACCCAGCAGGCAACTAACTTTATGGGCAACAATTTTTCTTCAGACCAGCTCCTTGCCTTTGAAAGACTCAAGCTACATCCTTTCTATGCAAACCAACAAAAGAAATTTGTCCCCCTGTGCAAAACAAGTAAAAGGGTTCAACAGCTAAAAGACATCCTGAACTTCTTATAATAAAGAGATGCAAGAGATATCACAAATTCAGTCCCTCCTTTCAAGTGACAGTCCTAAATTTCATGCCTTTATTATCCAACACACCTACTTACAAGCTCCAGCTTGCTACACCTAGCTACAGCTAAGCACCTCCTACAATAACTTTAAAATCCTTTATTCAGTTTAATATTAAATTTGCTGTTGCACCAGTTTACTCTAAAATCACTTTGTAAGCACACATACCAATTTTCAGTGTTAAAAAAAAATAAAACTAGTCAACTCCTTTGTTATTGGTGACACATCTTTATGAAGGGATTATTAAGGATAAAGGAAAATGCTTTATTGGGGCAAAGCATCTGGGGAGAAAGGGGGGTAGGAAGGGGACAGAATATCCACACTGATATCCTACTGAAAACTTAGGTATTCAGTAAGCAATCTGGTACAACTCACTTGTCACAGATACTGGAATTCTGTTGGCATTACTGTCAATATTTACTTCACTAAGGTAGGAACCCTCAAAGCATCTCAAGACAATGTTGCACAGCATCAGTTAGTGAACATCTGAAGTTAATTTATTTGCAAATGGTATTTCTCATATCCTTAAAAGTTAACAACTTTCATTAAATGTCTTTAATCAAGCTGGAAAATAAGGTATTTTCCTGAAGTGTCATTTTAAACTTTTATCCTTTTATTATCTTCTTTTGAATGCTGTAGCAATGGCAAGCACTTATCTCACGTCTCTCTTACAGCACAGAGACTGCTCTGTCATTATCAGTTTTTAAGAAGCTGTAAACTTATCTCAGCGGCTGGAATTCTTCATGAGAGAAAGGAAAAAAGAATCAGTAATGATGTACATATCATCTGCCTCTGGGAAAATAAAAACTGCCAGTGATATCTTGGGAAAGATCTCCTTAGACGCCTTCTGCAGAGTCTTGCAGTAGTTTTATTGTAACCCAGCAGTGAGATTTCCAATAACATTATCCAGCATGCTGATGGCAAGCTCCTCAAATACAGCTCTGCTCTGAACAACAACTGAGAATGCTATTGTGAGTCTCATGTTTACAGCTCCTCACTGATTGTGTCATATTTGCAAAGCTTTCAAGAAAAATGATAACTTTTTTCTTACCACTGAGATTTATAAATTCAGCCTAGAATTTTGCTAACAAGCTCCGTGCAATACCAGAGCTAGTGGGCCTGCAGAACTTGCTCCTCTTGGAAATTTTAGCTAAAAATTCCAATGGATTTAGCCCATATACTTGGAAAAGTATAGTTCAGTGTCTTAGAAAATTGAAATAGAAAGCAATATGTAGAACAGGGGTCCTACGTTATGGGAGGCAGCAGTAAGAGGTATACATGCACACAGGACACAAAAATGTCTACATCTTGATGAACAAGTCGTTTTGCTTCCCTTCTATGCCTCAGTTTCTCCAAGCAGAAGATGAGAATACTGACCTTCTCCATAAAACACTATAAATTCTACACCAACAGGATCCTCAGCTGAGAGGAAGCAAACTGTAATTACAGTCCTGCTGCCACACCTGTTTATGCATTAGGTCAAGAGAATAATAAATAATGAATATATTTGTAAAAAAGGAAACACACAGGAGTAACCTTAGAGAAGGAAGCTGAACCAGGTATATCCCCTCTCTAAGCGTGGCCATTCACCTACAGAAGCTTCCACTTGTTTGCCTTTCTCCTGGCCCCACTATTCTCATGTTTCACATTGCACAGCAACAGCAGCTTCAAAAGGAGAATGGGCAGGGTTCGGCCCTGACTCCCCTCTCAGCTTTTAACTCCCTTACAGAAGTGAATCTGGGGTTTGTGCAAGCCAGGAGCAGGCTTTACTCACCAATCCCTTAAAAAAACCTCAGATTAAATCAATGAGCACCTGCTGTGCTGCCCATCAGAAGACAGATCGCTCCAGACTCTGAGCAAAGAGAAATTCTCCATCCAGAGCACGAGCCAAAAAACCTGCCCTGTGCACAGGCAGAGTTCAGCTGCACCCCTGTGCAAAGGGTCACCTACCCATCAGTTTTACATGGCCCCCAACCAACACCAGCTCAGGGACACCAGCACTGCAATGGAAGCTGCTCACTGTGACTTCAGCAAAGCTGAACATGTGCTCTGCCACGGTGTTCTTAAAGCCAAGTTGTTGAGACATCATAGCCTGGCTTGCAGGCCTAGGTAAGCATTAAATTGGCTGGACTGCCAGGTTTGGAGGGCTGTGATTAATAGTACAAATTCCAAGTAGCAGACAGCAGCTGCAGGCATCCCTAGGGGACAAGGCTGTCTCCATGAGCAGTGAGACAGGGAGGCAGTGGCACCTCAGGCAGGTATGCAGCTGGCACCAAGCTGGGCGAGGCAATCCTGTGTCAGGTGGGGCTCCATTCAGAGGGATCTTAGAAGGTTAGAGAACTGGGCTGACAGGAGCTGCATCTGTCCTTCAACTTCCTAAAAAGCCCCACATGCAAAGACAGAGTAACCCTTTGCTACAGTACAGGCTGGAGCTGACCAGGGAAAGAACAGCTGGCACAGAGGAGTTGGATGCCCCCACAAAAACGCTGAGCATCAGCCAGCACTGGGGTCTTGCATTGAGAAAGGCCAAACAGGTACTGAGCTGTGTTAGCAGAAGTGCAGCCAGCAGTCCAGGGAAGTGGATGTTCCCCTTGATTCACTGCTGATGAGACTGCAACTGGAGAGCCTTGGTCAGATCTGGGTTCTCAAGTACATCAGAGTGACACTGAGATGGCTGAGGGACCATTTACAAGGAAAAGCTGAGAGCCAGGTTTGTCAGCTTGGCTTTAGGGGACACCTAACACTGTCTGCCTACCTAATGAGAGACTACAGAGAACACAGAGCCAAATTCTTCTTGGAAGCAAACTGTAGCAAGAAGAAATGTTTAAGTATTTGGAAAACAAAAATCTTTGGCACGAAGGTAGTAAGGCCCAGAGAGAACATGACATGTCCATTGCTAGAGGCAATCAACATTCAACCAGAGCAGGGCTTCAGGAATCTACTGAGGATGTGGGCATAGAAGGGAGAAATGACTTCTAGAGGCCCCTTCTAATCTAAAGTATTCTACAATCCTGCACAGGGCACAGGCTTTTCTACACATTTCATCACCTTCAGATACATTACCTATACACAAACATTTCCCTGTATCACACCTCTGACTGCTGGAGAGACAGTGGAAAATACACTGTATTGTCTTTCCTCCTATCCTAGCCTGTCAGTAGGAAGGAGTGTTGTAATGAAACATTCCTGTCAAGCTACATTTCTTTGAAGCTTCTTTTTTTGGTGCTGTCCACATGTTGTGTATACTACCTCTCAGACAATGTTCTTGGCTCCTGATGGTGCTCCCAAATTCTCCAGTTGAAACAGGAGGAAAGTGACCAGTTCACAGCTCTGCTGGGAGGGCTGCCAACATATTCAGCAGAAATCAAGACTGGAGAATTCTCTTGTTTCACCTTTGAATGACTGTGAGGAACAGCTGAGACACTGAAGCCACCCATGCAAAGTCTAAGGAATGAGAACAGCAGCAGTCAATACTTGAGTTGCTTTCCTCTGCCACAGGGAGACCTTAGATTCTAGGTGAATGATAATAAACTGAACGTGGACAAAAATAATTTTTCAACTGAAAAACTATAATCTGAATATGCACTGGAAATAATTATTGGCAATGAAGTAGGTCCTCCAGATGTGACAAGAATGCAGTGATCTGGGAGTCCCTCAGAGACATTGGCACAGATGCACTCCATCTGGTGCACCCTCTAGAAGACTGATCCTTTAAGGACCACAAGTTTTCAAATGGAAAAGAAAATTCAGCTTAGATTCTGCACAAGTTAACAGCATGCACGTGGAAAAACCAAACTTTGAAGTCTAGATAAGTACAAATAAAACATTCTCTGATCTCAGGTACCAAGTGAGAGGCAGCAGCTGAAACCTCCCGATGCCTCTTTAAAAGAGACTTCCTCAGTAATGACTAAAAATTATTTTGCATTCCTTTCCTCATTTCCCTGGAGATCAAGGCTGGTCCACTGGTGATTTTGATGGCAAATTTCAAAAGAAATAGTCTTAATTTAGACAGCCCAGCCCTTTTGCCCAAAAGCAAGAGTCACAGAAAAGTATCTATAATCTCACAGCCTTCAGAGCTGGATAGGCAGAACTGCATTACTCTGAAGCCATAGATTCATTAAGGAAGGACAAAAAGTGTGTTTTTAATGCAAGTGAACTAGAACAGGGTAAAATCCTTGCAAAGTGAGGGCACAGTGGTGCTTCCTCAGAAACAAGCAGGTTCAGGTAACCTCTCAAATTTTCTGCAGTCTATCTTGAAACACCAGTTCACTGTTTGTCCTAAAATTGTGCCACACATTACAGCACCTGAAATGACAAAACCAACTTTGTTGTCCCTTGGAAGCTGCAAGGCCACCACAGGCACAGTAAACTGTTTAAAAGACCAATTGCAGAAGGAAAAATACTGTAAAAAAGATATGGTGAGAATTTCTCCTAACAGTAAGACAGAGGCAATGCTTGGAGTTCTGGTTTTTATGTAATAAGGACTTTCCCATTTCGGTCAGTACATGTCATGTTGCTGCATATGCATTTACACTGCATTGTTTTCTCTCCATATTAAAAATATTATAGCCTAGTAGAAGTTACATGCTATTTTTTGTCCAAAAGGCTTCTTTTTTTCAGTCTATCTCCCCTCTTTCAAAATTTGCTTTCCATCATGACATATGACAACATAAAATATATTGTTCACTATTCCTCCTTGCTTATCAATACAAAAGGAGTCTGAAGAGCACTCAGATTTCTACTCCTTGCCGAGGCATAAGTTGAGATTTTATTTTTGGGAGCCAAACTGCTCCTTCATTGAAGAAACAGCAATATATCTCAATTTAAAAAATACTGATTAGCAAACCTCATAGCACTTTACTAACACATGCAGTCAAAACATCACTGAGACTACTGCATTTCTCCCAAACTGGAAGGATGTTGAAAACTTAAATGATTTGCTTACAGCTGATCTAAAGATGAGAGCTCCGCAATTTATGTTTTATTGTCAAATGCTTAAAGGATTAAATCTAAATAAAATACACAATACACAAGCTTCAAAGCACACGTTATCTTCAACATCTTATTTCCAATTAGCAAGTCAAAATAAAGAAGGCATGGGGAACATCTGGCTTCAAAAGAAAAGCTCTGGAAGAAATCAAGATTTTGGTTCTTTTGGGCCTCACTTAAGGCTGCTATTTTCCCAGACTGCTGAAACTGGATAAGATGGAAAGATTATTCTCTCTCTCAAAGAGGGGAAAATAGCAGACATACCACCATGTGATTGAGTATTACATCATTCATACTTACAACAATACTGAGCCAGTCTGGCAGTTGAACTTAAAAGACATTTTCTTTTGCCTTCAAGGAAGGACACAGGACATAAGGGCAGATGAACAGAGAAAAGTTAGAAAAGGCTCAGCTCACCATTTTACTTGGCATGAATTACAAAATGCTAAAAATGTTTCATTGAGAAGCAATTCCAGTATGAGGTTTGTGTATGAAAACTACATCATGCAGACAAAATCCTAGTGACAAACATCTGAAGGAAATAAGACAGTTCTTGAGAAGGACCTTTACCCATTTTTAAAAGGATTATACTTTATTAGGATGTAACAAATCATTATCAAGACCACTTGCAAGATTTAAGGCCAGGTCAGGTGTGAGAATGAATCCTGTTTTTACAAAACAAATTTGACAGGTAATATTGTTTCTCTGATATACCTTCACTTTGTTCTTACGACATCAAAAACTGCAATACAGAAAAAGCTGCATAAGACTTAAGAATAGGATGAAAGTGGACACAGTTTGAGAAAACCTCAAGCTAAAATATTTGCAGATAGCAAGCACAGAAAGGCTTAGAGGTCTCAACTCACTGGCTTTTGTTCACCCTGTTTTGCATTACTGATCTTAATTAATCTAATAATATGAATTTGTGTTCTAAGGCAGCATTTTTACTGCATTAAAATTCAAATACACAATCTTCCATTTTAATGAAAGAGAGCATTTAATTTTCTAATTGACTTTTAAAGTATTAAAATGCATAAAATATTAATGATGGCTACAACCAGGAATATTTTTCAGTGACCAGATCAAAAACAGCAACCATAATTGATCATGTTTACTATCAGGATTTATTTAAACAAAGCATCAGGTAACGCTTTTTAGGGTTTTTTTTCATTTTTTCTTTCCTTAAGCAGGGGAGTGGCCATGCAGGGGAGGAAGGGGAAGTGTCTCCTCCTCATCCCACACCATATCCAGCATATCCTCTGACAAAAGCAAGAATGTGCTGCACAATGACTGGCTGTACCCCACTGTTTTTTTATTTAGCTGGTGTTAGCAACATATTAGCTCCCATCAGGTCAAAACACCACCCAGTTATAAATCTGGTTTTGCTGACATAAGCCCCAAAATTCAGATGCGGAGATAAACTGTATTAAGCAGAGAGCCAACCTAATTATTTCCTCTTTTAAACAAGCTTTAAGAAGACTGTTAAATATTTATTCTCCCAAGCATGCAAGGATCGCTGAAGGTCAAAGACATCAGAGGTGTGATCCCTTCCTTATCATCCCTCCTTTGTATTTATTTCCCTGGAAGGAGGCCTCTCTGCCATCACACTTCCCTCCCCTCATCCATCACCCAGAACTCATCCTGATGTTGTTCCTGTCCTTATCCCCCCTGCCTCTGCCACCACCTTTCAGCTTCACCCCCTCTCAGTGCTGCCAGTGAGGGCTGTCCCTTGTATTTCCATTCTGGAATTACTGATGCTTTTGTAGCTCTCCTGCTCCCTGCTCCTGGTTCTTTCCTTGTTTCTCCTTTACCACGAGAATGTCTCATCAGTTCAGACATCCCAAACTGGAACCTAGTTACTATAAAGAGGACAGGCCGTGCAATTCATTTAATTAATTATTATTTTTATGCATGCAATAACAGACCAGGATTGCACGCATTAAGAACCTGGCTCAGGTGCTTCTGCTGTAAGTATTTCTGGGTTACACAAGGCCTGACGTGCTGATGGAGCACAGGGTTGCCAAACATTTCTCCTACCCACACATCATGTAATTCAAAGCCACAGTGACAAAGGCTTCAGTGAACCTGCTCCAGAAGCCTATCCCTTCATTTCAAAGTGATTCTTTTTTGCCCCATCATAGAAAGGTATGATGGGCAAGGGCAAGGGACCTCCAAAATTAAAAGAGCAGCTCTACTGACCACAATCCTCATGGTTTTCAGCAGTCATAGAACATCCTGAGTTCAAAAGGACCCACAAGGTCCAACTCCTGGCCCTGCACAGGACACCTCAAGAATCACCCCATCTGTCCAAAGAATGTTGTCCAAATGTTTCTAGAGCTCTGCCAGGCTTTGTGCTGTGACCACTTCCCTGGGGAGCCTGTTCCAGTGCCAACCACCCTGTGGGTGAAGAACCTTTTCCTGATATCCAACCTAAACCTCCCCTGACACAGCTTCAGACCATTTTTTCGGGTCCTGTCACTGGTTACCACATCAGCATCTGCCCCTCCTCTTCCCCTCTTGAGGAAGTTATAGGCTGCAATGAGGTGTCCCCTCAGTCTCCTCTTTTCCAGGCTGAAAAACCCACGAGACCTCAGCTGCTCCCTGTGTGGCCTCCCCTCCAGGCCCTTCACCATCCTCGTGGCCCTCCTCTGGACACTCTAATAGCTTAATGTCTTTTTTATATTGTGGTGCCCAAAACTGCACCCAGAACTGGAGGTGAGGCCACCCCATTGATGTGCTTTAAGAAAAAATTGCCCAGAGAGAGACTTGAAACACTCTGCTCTGTAAAGCAATAAAGTATTTCTGCAGATGGATTTCAAAAGAGTATTATTTTGACCTCTACTGTTCAAAATTTCCCTTAAATGAGGAAAACAAAGCTATCAACACCAGCCAAAATTCATAATCTTGACAGGCCATCTTGTGACCCTGTCCCCCTCTCCATCTCTGCAGATGGTTTGTTTAATGTTGCATTATGGAAAAGCTGACAATTTGAGCCACCTGCTGTGTACCAACATCCTGAAAGGAAAAAAGTTGGTCACCCTTCTACACAAAAGCTGGTGAGAATTTCATCAGTGAATTTAATGGGGCATGATCAGGTCTCCCCTTGGCAGGATCAAAGGTCAAGCTCTATTTTATCCTGAGTTAGTAACAAGTGAACAGAAAAGCAAATTTTCAGGGTGTGCAGTTCTTAAACAAAACGTTACCCTGAGCACACACACATGCGCGCAAAATTACAGTGCTCCTGCTTCTTTTGGATGATATATTTAGAAATCCTATTAGCTGGAGAGATCAACATTCTTATCTGAATTTCCAGGATGCTGTAACATGCAAAATTAGAGCAGCTCTCTTAAGTGGGTCAATTATCACCACTGCACTTACAGCAGCTTTCCCCCTCCCTCCCTGCAGCATCCGTAATGGGCATTTAGCACAAGGATTTAAACAGTCAGATGTTGAGTTGACACACACCACAATGTGAAGTTCCCTTCCCCTTTTATATTTTCAGAATCTTGAGGGAACAAAGGAAATCACCCAAGTACAGAATCTCCACATTAAAATTGCAGCCTCTCAGCAGAAAGCGTCGATGACTTCCAGAACAGGGCATCCCGCAGGATAATTCCAGTCAGCAACCACGCTCACTGTTTTCCTGCCACATCTGAGTCAGGCACAAGGCAGGTTTATGGCTTTCCCCTCCAAGGGACAAGAGGAGAACCTGAGGGCCACAAACCATGTCCCCAGCCCTGTCCCCCAGGGTGCAGGGCCACACAACCAGTTTGAAAAGCTTCAGGTAGTTTTCTCAAGAGGGAATTCTCTTTAAAAAACAACTGCAAGCCACCAGACACAAGTGGAGCAACTCAAGCACCCAGCACCACTTCAGACACTACAAAGACATCCAGAGGACACCTAGGGAAACACAGGCTCTCCCGCAGCACACCTGGAGGCCAGGTGAGATATCTGAGAGGCTCCTTCTGCCTCATTGTCCCACTGCTGCCCATCCATGAGCAGCCCTGGCAGTAAGAGGATGCAGCAGGGAAGAGGACAGAGCCACACAGTGGAATATAAACGTCAATGAGCACATGGAAAGGAAAATTTTACTTTCCCACCAACTGGAAACGTGAAACACATCAGTCCCTCAGCACCACACTTGCTTTATACACATCTCTTTATAGGGAGAAAAACGTGTGAGGCAGCACTGCAAGTGAAAGATGAAATGATTCTCCTTCATTCCATGGAAAAGCAGACTGGATATGCAGGCTTCAGGTCACAAAGCCTGCTGTTGAAATTCCACACGTCCAGCCCTGGCTGCAGGAGAGGGTGATGGGGAGAAATTAAGGTGCAGAAATTAAATTTCTATTGCTGTCCCTGGCTGCCCTCTTCCCTAGATCTCCAGCATCTTCTCGTGGTACTAAATAGGAATGATCACACAAGCCAAGCATTACCAAACACCTAAGTCTTTGGAAATCTATGCAAATGACATGGGGCAACAACTGTCACACCCTATTTAAGGCAGCAATTTTTTCTTAATAGATGAATCTCTTCCAGCTAAAATCCATCCACTGAAAAACACTGCAAATTTAAAACTTCATTTTGAAATTAAGTGAACAAGGCTTTTGCAAGCCTTCAAGTCCAAGCAAATGCTTCATTAGGAAACATTTCTTCACCAAGAATGTGGTCAAACATGGGAATAGGCTTCCTGGAGAGCTGGTTGAAGCCCTCAGCCTGTCAGTAATTAAGAAGCATTTGGAAAATGCCCTTAATAATGTGCTGTAACTTTTGGTCAGTCCTGAATTGGTCAAGCAGTTGGACTGGATGATCACTGTAGGTCAGTTCCAACAGAAAATATTGTATTCAACTTACTGTGAAGTAAGATCTCGGCATTTTTTAGCACAGAGTGAAATGAAGTAATTTGCCTCAGTAAAAACTGTATGTATTTTAACTGTGCAATTTAAAACTCATTTTTATTCTATTATGTTCTTGTCATACTCCACACTTGAACAAAACACATTTTCAAAGCAACAGCAGTTGTTAAAAAGAAAGTAAAAGGTCAGTTGCTAAAAAGAAAGTCCTTAACCAGAAAGAAGTAGAAACTGGTTTTATTAACCTCCCTAACCACAGCTTTAAAATTTTCTTCATTAAAGCCTAATTTCAAAAGTTAATTTTTTTAATCAGGAACACTAGGGCCTAGTGGCTCCAGGAAGTTTTAGCAGAGGTCAAAAGATTGCTGGAGATCTAATTTTTCATTTCTAATAAAAAAAGGAAGTCTTGCCCTTTTCCTTGCAAAGACAGACCTTGAAGTGTTAGTAGAGAAACAAAGAATGTATCCATCAATGGTTCTCATGGCAAGGCTGTACAAAGCTTCCCAAGACAGTATGGCAGCTGACAGAGCTGCTAATGCTCAAGAGGGAATTAGCTGAACTCCTCCTGCAAAGACCAACGTGGCAGAGAAGCCCAGTAGCTGCTGCCTAACCAAGGATTAAAGAGACCAGTTCCTTACTCCATCACAGATTTTCTGGGGAACTCAGAATGTGTCACTTAGCCTCAGTTCTGCACCTGGAAATGAAGATAAATACTCTCAACTTCCCTTTCTGTGACATGAAAATAAACACATTAAACCAGGAGACTTTCAAATAACTTGGCAATAAAGTACAAGTACTGCAGACAGATAGGAAATAACAAAGTGCTGCCCCATTCAGATGCCCAGTTTTTTCCCAAACCCCTCTTGCCTGCTGGGATCTGGCAATGCCTTCGTGATCTCCCCTCAAACAAAAGGGAGGTTCACAGGGCACAGGAAGCCAGGGAGGAAAAGCTCCTTATACTTTCCCACCCAACTCAAGTTTACATCTGAAAGACTTCAAGGCACCAAACGTTCTCCTGACAACCTTCTGCCCAAATTTAAGAGGTCATTTTTCTTATACATTTATTGGAAATGTTCTTCTGCAAACAGCTCGGGAGAGAGGCCTCATCTGGCTGGTCTGACCCCAGGAGGATCCCACCTCTGTCCTCTGACACAAAAAAGCCACCAAAGGCCCCCAAATAACTCAACCTCGGACTCAGAGGCTGCCCAGCTCAGAGAGCCCCATCATCGAGACTGATCAGCTTTACTGGAGGGACAAAAACCTGCCCTCAGTTTACCTCCAGAGACAAACAGAGGGATGTTTACACAAGATAGCTGGTGAGGGAACTTTGCAGGGACTCTTCTCATGTGGAAAAGGTTTTATTTACTATGCTCTGACAAGACAGGATTTGGTTTACAACTAAGGGTGCATTTTTTCAGAGAGCTTCAAAGGAAAAGAATAAATAAATAATATTAAAAAGGTGCATGTGTGTGGGATAAAAGACATTTACCATGTAAAATGTTGCTATAAAAGACCCCAGGTGGTAGCATTGGAAAATATTACAGAAAAGAGTGGACAGTTGTACAGTTTTTCTAACCATTGTGTACAGTGACAGGATTACAAACAGAATGCAATGTTCCCTGATGGAAACAAACTGATCTCCCACCTGGAAAATCCTGGCCAGGCTGTCATTGTTCCTGAGTGCCCCTGGGGCAGCCACAGGTTACAGCTGAGCCCAAAAGTCACTCAAATACCCTGCCTGGCTCTTCCCAAATCCTCTCTCCCTCTCTTTCTCTCTCAGGAATGGCAGGACCAGCTAAAGTGCCCTTTGTTTCCATTCAAACATGTGCAGGGGTGGAAAAGCTGCTCAAAACATGAAAGAGAAACAACTGAGGACTGTTACTATTCCAAGAAACAAATTAAAAGCCAGAGTCTGAACTGCCCGGAGCGCTGGCAGTGCCAGACGAAGTCAGACGTCACTGGGAACGCTCAGCATCCCTCAGGCCCTGGGAGGGGGACAACAGGTTCTGTCCCACCTGGGGGTTTAAAAAACCACCATCTCCTTCAGATGCATTTATTGCATTGTAGCTTTACTTGTGGCACTGGTAATGTAGACACGATTTATAAAGAGAATAATAAATCGAAGTTTTTATAGGCAACTCATCAGAAGGATGGAACACCTCCCAAATCCAGCTAATAGTTAGCAAGCTGTTTTCCCTGGGAAACATTAACACTGACAAGCAATAAAGGGAGGCAGATGAAAAGCCAAAGCGGCTGCATTGTGGGGGTTTGTGTCACATAACCTAATAAAAACCATGAGCTGATGTAAAATCAATTCACATCTCAAATAATATATACAAAACTTTCCAAAGGATTAGAAACAAAAGCTGCTCTTCAGTTAAATAAATTTGTACTTTCTCCTTAAGTTCTAGAACTATTTTTTCAGATCAAAAAACAATTTGAGTTACCAGAATATTTTGCATTTTTGCATTAATTAAATAATGCATAAGAACCAAGGAGAACATAATGTTTTCCTATTTCAGGCTGAGGTTTATTCAGGCATAATTCAGACTGCACCAGTAGACTTGGCTACAGTATTCCTCACATTGTCACAGGGGCTGGCTGGCGACATGTACATTATGAAAAAAAGAAGAATAAGCAGATAACCATGTCAGATAAATACATTCCACTCCCTCAAACTGAGCTCGCAGACACAATTAAATTCTCTTTTCCCTCTCCAAATGCTTCCCACTCCTCTGGTTCTGCCACAAGAACACTACATTTCTTGTCATGTCAGTCCCTTACTACATCTCACTGTACCTCCCCAGGCCTTTTTGCTCCTTCTACCACACAACTTTTTAAGAAACATGATGTCTTCTACTGCTAAGAGACTGTCCTGCTCCCAGGTAACATCTATTGCCTCCAAAACTCCCAAGTCACTCAGATAACTCATTTGGACCACCCAAAACCAGTGAGCTGTCTCAGCTCTGAGGATGCTGCTGCCCTTCGCTACTTCTTCCAGGTCACCTCCTTCCTCTAAAATATATTCACCAATCTTCAGCCTTTAACTTCCTTTTCTAAACTTCTTCCACATTTCTTTGTTAGAATTCTAAAATTACCCAAATGACAATGAATGCTTTAAACTCAGGAACTCTGCTAAGCAGTGTATTTAAATGTTAATGTTAACAATACTGCATGTCCTTTGTACAGCATTATTCAGTGTATTGCTCCTCTTTCCAAGCCCTCCTTGGCACCTTCTCCAGAAGACCAAAACCAATGGCAAGATGATTACCCTGAATATGCATTTTAATTCTTGTTACAGCACTTTGTCACATGGCCATTGTCTCCATACCTGCTCTTGGCCCCTCTGCTCCAAAGGCCCTGGGAACACCCCTGCCTCCTGTGGCCCATGTCTGCATTGCCAAATTTAAGCTGGAACAAGTATAACACGCTGATAACAACCATCATAATTAATCTGTGGAGCCTTGAACATATTCTAATTTCAAAGGTCAGCAGTTTGCACCTGTAGCCCTCAGGTTTTTAAGTTTCTCATGAAAGGAAAAGATACCAGTAAAGGAATTTGTATTTCAATGTTGAGAGTCCATAACTTATTTGGGGTTTGTTTTTTAAACTACACTGGATTTTAAATAGAAAACAAAACAAACAAACAAACAACCACGTGGAACACGGGCAAAAGCTGGATGAACTCCCTCTCCCAAAGTGGCAAAGGTTAAATTCTTAATATCAGCTACAAAATTAAGTTTATCTAATGGATTTTTTGAAAAATAAACACTAAAAAAATTGAGCCATGTGGACATGCACAACTCTTTAGTTCCCAGGTAGCACAGTAACCACGCAAATGAGGGTGCAGTACTTTGTGCTGCTGATATAGAAAGACAGGGCTCATCTTTGCAGTTTTATTCATACTTTACTTTAGTATTTTATGTGAAGTATCAAACAGGCCATTATCTCCATTTAACAAAGAAAGCTGGGAAATTCATTTAGGGATTTATTAAGTGTCAACCAGACGAGTACATCTTGCACATAAGTGAGATACATGCTGAAATACTTTAAAGAAGGTTAAAAAACAAGTAAATAATTTTTGCTTTATTTGTTTCCTACACATTAGCTACACTTGCTGCACAGATGGCTGTACACTGCAGTGCACCTATCTGCCTCTTACAGCTCCCATTTCTTCAAATGCTCTTTATCACTATCAGTGGGGGAAAATGGATCTGCATATTACAGCTGGGCTATCGTTCAGAATTATCAAATAACAACTGTGTAATAAATTCCTTTAAACATGTGACATGAGCATAAATGTAACACTGAATCATAAAAGGGACCTTAAAGATCATTTCTTTTCAACACCCCTGCCATGGGCAGGGACACCTTCCACCAGGTTGTTCAGAGCTCAATCCAAGGTGTCCTTGAACACCCCAGGGATGGGGCAGCCACAGCTCCTCTGGGTGTGCCAGGGGCTCAGCACCCTCACTGTGAAGAATTTCTTGTTAATGTCTAATCTAATCCTACCCTCTTTCAGGTAGTTACCTGGAAGATATATTATCAAAGTATTGGTAACACCTCAAAATCAACACTGTCTTCAAGGCAGTGATAGAGTGCTGCTGTTCAAAGTTCACATGGAGACTTTACAGTAGGAAAGACCAGTGTGATAGGCAAGCCTTCCTTTTAACTCCACCATTCCTGCAAAACCACGGGGTTTTAAACCTGCAATTTGTTGTTGTGTAAAACAATGGCAATGACAACACTATCAGAAAGCACTACTTTTAGAATACTGAATATAGTTTCTGAAACTACAAAAAAAAAGTCATCTCCATCTTTAAAGGAAAGTAAACTTTTCAGCTGCAAAAATACAGAATTTGAGCAGCAATCTAGAAAAAGCATCAAATCAAATAGAATGCCGAAGATGTGCACATACTATTTTAAAGTAGAAAAAAAAATAAAATAACACAGAATTGTAGAATGATAAAATGATAGAATGGTTTGGGGGGTGGAAAGGGGCCTTAAAATACATCCAGGTCCAATCCCCCTGCCATAGGTAGGGACACCTCTCATTAGACCAGGTTGCTCAGAGCCACAGCAACAGAAGTAATTGGAGGATACTCAGCTCTGAATTCCAGCAACTGAAACACAACATAAAAGATATAAAAAATATATAAAACAAATAAATTTGGATGGTCATCAGTAGCTAAAGTTTATGTGGATTTTAATGAAGTTCCCCAAGATAAAAATAGGGATGATAAAGCAAGAAGTACTCACTTGCAAATCCATCCTGTGTGCACCTCCAGCTACTGATTTTCTGTATGATTTTTAAGCAAATTTCAGAATTTATCAAACACCTTTTTTGTCAAAACTAAAACAGAAGTGATGCTCTCCTTCTTGCAAGTATTAAAAGAAGGAAATCCACATATGATCAGGGAACAAATGTTAATGGAAAACCCACTGGAACTCTAATCTGTTCTTTGACAATGACATGCAGGAGGTTTGGAGTTAACTGTCATTTACTTTAAAAGAGAAAAACAAAATAAACAAAATAAACCCTTCACAAATTATAAACCCTAGCAAAACACAGGGGAAGTGAAATTTTTTACGTGAAGCAAGTGTTGCAAAAGAAGAAATTCAGAGTTAGTGATGAGAGGTGAAGTGACATTTATAGCAATAAATACTAAGTATTGTACATTTAAAAAGGGAACAAACTTACTGGAACCACAGGAAACACTCCCATTCACTTCAATGTATAAAACCAGCAATGACCAAGTTAACTCTTAAACACTTACCTTTTCACAATTTGAAACAAGGTCTAACTGGGATAGCTGACTCGCTAAAATTTATTTATTTGTCTGTATTTCATAACTGTGGAAGGATACGAGGAGTTCCTTCTGTCCTGCACACCAGGTATAGACAGGCAGCAATGACGTGGGTCATCTTTCTGCCCCGGGTTAGATGTTTGCTCACAGCCATCTTGAAAAAGTTAAAGGCAGTATCCAGACAATGTTGATTGAGTTGAAGCTGGTTTCCCAAGTGGTGAATCTGACGTTTCCCTAGAAAAATTAACAAGGAAAAGAAAAGCTCAACAACTATGCAATTAATGTGCTTTTAGGTTGGGGTCTTTTAGTATTGGGTTGCTTTTTTAAGACAAAATTAAGCAGGCAGATTTTGAATTAATCTCTTTGTGAAATACAATGACCTCAAGTTTCAGGAACTATTCACCCTCAGCTCCTCAAGACAAAAAAAAAAAAAGCTTTGTTTTGGACCGCTAAAACTGAAACACATGAAATCAATGAGCTCTGTAAAACTAAGCCACAAACATCAGTCCCACAGAGGATCCAAGCCATAGCCAAGACTTCTCAGACAAAAGATTATGCCCCTGTCCCTTTACATCATTTGCCAATTAGCACTTGATTAGCTGTAGCAAAAAACCAGAGGTCATGGTGTGTTTGACACTGATGTGCAAACAGAGTAGACATTTTGCTGCAGCTCTCCAAGAAGTGATGGAGTTTGCTGTTCCTCTGACCACAAATGAAGTCCACAAGGAAAGCAGCTCTGCTCCTGGCTTGCCCATGATCCCAATGTTAGGAGGCACTTCCTTCCTCCCAACGCATTCGCACCCCAGCCTTCATTTGAGGCTTCTCTGCCAGACTACTTAGATTAGCTTGTGGCTTCAGGAAACAAATGTGCCTTCGCCCTTAAATAAAACAATAAAAAGAAAAAAAAAAAAGTGTTTCAGATGATTCATGGCAGGAAGTGGTCCAGCTGCTGGGACAGATGCGGGAAGCAAGGTCCAATCCGTCCCCACAGCTCCAGCTTCAGAAGAATGTGCCGAAAAGACAGCTTAAGAAAAAGATGGGGGAAGTCATGAGGAAAACAGAGCACTCAAGTTCCTCAGCATACGGGGTCAGACAGCACATCAAGAAAAATCCTTTAATTCAATGTGCCGGGCAGATGTTTCCAGCACATGTATTTACAGGAAACTCTCATCTGTTCCCTTCAGAAATGTCATGAGCAGCTTATGCAAGGGGCACAAAGGTGCCTGCTGTGCCCACCACTGCTCATGGGAAGCAATGGCAACCACACAGTGCTTCCCAGAACACCACCAGCTCCTGCACAGGCCACACAGCTTAATTTTATGCAAATCCCTACATCATAATCACTAATAACATGGTAAAAATGCTTCACCTCTGAACAACCTTTTGCCAGAGATGCTGATTTTAACAGAGTGACTCCAGCCAGGCACCCGGGGTCAGCAGGACTCTGGCCAAACAGGAGCTGCCACAAAGCAGCAGCTTCTCCTTCCTGCACATGTGGAAATTATTGCACTCACCACCAAGATATCCTTTAAGGCACACTGGTCAACCAGGTGTACCATGTTTGGGTGAAGAAGTAAGAGCAGAGGAAGGATCCATCACCCCCCCATGGGAGGTGTGGGCATGATAAGCTACTCAAGGGTAATCCAGAGCCCTTTAGGTGAACAGTTTTTCCACTGCCGTCAGCAGGCCCTGGACTGGCACTTGCCAGCCTCAAATAAGGTACTAACTAACAGCTGCTCTTTCCAAAATTTTATTTCACACTCTACTGCCCGTATGCTGCTTCTTCTGTCCCTAAGAAAGAATCAGTTTATACTCATCTGGAGGGAAAGAAATGCATTTGAGTACTAAAAACTCATTTTGCAATGGCAGCAAAGCAGCTTCCCTTCAAAAACAAAGAACATACCAAAAAAGAGAAAAGCACAGAGGAAGATACTTGAAATTAATTTCTTTCAGAAGCTATTTTCACCACTGAGCTGCTCCCATCCCCAAGCTACCATTAGTATTCTGAGTATTTAACCTCTTCCTAATTTCAAATGTTGAAATATAATTAATTCATCATAATCCATCCTAAGAAAACAGTATGCTTGTTTGAGTAATATATGCATTTTTAGCTGAGCTCTTCATCCACCATCAATATTTTAAAGTAGAATTACTTCAGGGATAATTGTCTACTGAAAAAATACGAAAGAGATCTAAGAGAAAGGTACTTGCCTGCTTAGGAAATGCTATTTCTCTGAATGTTTTACTCAACCTCCTGCAGACCAGAGAAGGCTTTAATTCTGTGTGCTAGGACTCCCTCAAGCTGCTCTGTGGTATTATATCAGTCATACAGTTTGTGGAAAAACAAGACAACTGTTACACTGCTGCTTATCCCCAAAATGAACAACTTAATTCAGGACAAGAATCATCCTAGAAATTACGTGTATCTTGATGACTAACTTGGTTTTGTCCTTACTTGTGAGAAGAGAGAAAGAAATGTATGGCTTACAGCATCATCTAAGATAAACATTTACATTTTGTAACCAGTCTCCTATTTACTAAAGAAAGATCAAAAGCTTTGTTGTTTCCCCATCACCACCTCCGCCCCTTGAATTTAACACAACAACAAAATTCTATTTTTCTGGTATCTTATGTAACACTAAGAAAAAAATAGCTGGAAAAGTTAGCATTAGCAATCATGCTTCTAGATTTCTCCACAGGGAACTTCGAGGTATCTTTTACTTCTTCTGGTTCCTTCCCAGATTCAAGAAGGTACTTCACAGAGTCCAAGAAAAGGCAGATATCAGCTAGATGGCTGTCACCCTGGTACTGCAGTACACAACCAAACCATTGTAGAGGGCCCTCACCCCAGTCAGCTGACAACCAAAAGTGTGTTATTTTGTGACTTCCAACCTTTTCTGTCTAGCTTGCCAATCTGACATTTCCAGAGCTGAAAAATGTGCCTCCATAACATTTTATTTAACTATAAATACAGTGATTTAATCTGTTGCTATCTGAAGAGCAGGTGCTCATACATAGAGAAATTGGGCTTAAGAAAACAACTGATCAAAATAAATTCTCTATCCAATGCTCCAGTTACTGCTGACAAACAAGAAGAGAGTCCAAATATTCATACTGCCAGTCCTCAACATGAGAAGTTCTCAAAACTGAGCAGTGGCAGCCACAAACCTTGCTAAGCATCGGGATACTGAGAGGGTCAGTGCGGGGAGGAGCTGCAAGCAGCTGCAAGCTCCAGGGCTGGGAAAATGAGCAATTCCCTCCAGCAGACCTACAGCACTGCACTGTGGCCATCAGCCCTTGAACACCCTCCCACTCCCACACTGCTCCTCGCTAGCTGGGTGGCATTTTATAACCTTGCAGTTGCTGTTTCCCTCGTGTCTCCATCTCTGCTCTGACTCCCAGTGTGGGTGCTGGAGGCTTGGTCACAGGGGGATTTTCCAGCTTTCTGCCAGTGTCCGTGTGGAAGTCCTTGCTTTCACACAGATGCTGGCTGAAAACAGAAGTTTTTGTAAACCAATCCCTTTACCTTGCAGGTGTTATGCAGTATTGTTGTGATACTGACTGGAGAAATATTTTGAAACGGGTGTTGTAGGGTTTAACCAATCATTCCAAGAGGTGGATGGTCAAGGACCAATAACCTTATGCCATTCAAGCGAACTAAGATACATAAACGAGTCTGTAAATTAGTAAATAATTCCATTCCATTTCTTCCTGGATCTATGTCATTTCTTGCTGTCCCCAGTACAACAGTGACACCCAGCATGGCTTCAATCAGCCCTCACAGCCGGCAATCCCCGCACTGCCTCTCTCACCACACGGTCCCAGTGAGCTGGGCCAGCCAGCTGCAAGGATGAAACAAGACTGAGGATCTGAGGATCACAGCTGAAACAGTGGGAATATCCAACAATACAGTGCAATTTATTAGCAATCTGCTCCACTCAGTGTTCACCCGGTTCCATCACAGTGTTACAAACTGCAATGAACTGAGATGCTCTACTCGATGGAAAGGAACTGACACACCTTCAAACCCTGCCGTGCTCTGGGTTATAGAACACTCAGGACAACAGCTTCCTGACTTTCTTATCCATTTTATCCTGCAGGACAGCTTTTGAAAAAGTTTCAATGTGACCCTACTCTAAAAACCTGCAACTACTATCTTAGTACAATAAAGGAATATCATGTGGAACAGTCAGAATTAAGTATTGCATTTTTTTTCGGAATTACTATGCCAAAGCACAAGTTATAACACAAAATACACGGGGGTAAAACAAGTCTCTTAGTAGGTGCATTTTTTATTAATAACTTGCAATAGGCATTGCCTCTTTTGGGCCTTACAGGCTTTTGACAGATACTGGGATTCTTTTTTTAAACCACAAGAAATAGCACCTTTGAGGTCAAAGCTAACACTTCATGCTGCCCTTGCAATTTAGTGATGGCAAGAAAATTGGTATCTAAGTACCTTTGGGAGAAGGGCAGGGAACAGTGTCTTTTTAAAAAGGCAGGACTAGCCCAACAGCAAGGTTTCAAAAATCCTCCCCCTTCCCTCACCAGTACAGCAGCAATAACTTTTCCTTTAAAGAGTAAAAGAACAAAAGTCTAGAAACTACAGAAATTTTGCACTGCATACAGAACACACCACGCAATTCCCATTTATTTCTCAAAGGTTCATCATACCATCAGAGTGAAGGGGGAGGCAGGGGGAGAAGTGAGAGAAAGAGAGAAGTTTGCACTTCTGTAATCAACACACAAAATCAAGTTCCCAGGCTACCAAGTAGTAAAGTTTATCACCCTCCTGAATCTGCAGCAAAAAACAAAAGGCCCTTTTCAGCTTTTAGTTCCAAGCCTACTAAAAAAAAAGTGTTTCTATCCATCTACTCCCAGCATGCTAAAAGAAATACCATCATCCTCTCATCCAGTGCCAACCTCAGTGTTTTGAACTGGCACAGCAGACCTGAAGTGACAAGTTCAGATTGGACCACTGAACGCTACTATACTTTTATTTCAGATAATTTCCATTATTTTGACAGGGGAAACAGTAGTTATTACAAACAAAAAATGTGTAGGCCAGAAATCAATGTCAAAAAAACAGATTTGCAGAATATCTTGCTTATATTAAATGCTTACACAAGAGGCAGCTAAAAGCAAAACTGCAGCTTAAGTTATAATAGAAGCAAAGTAGAAAAAGAGGGAAAATCAGACATATTCTTTACAAGCAATTTTCTTTCTTTTATGATCTCGTTACTACAGAAACATCTTGTTCTCTTCGCCTATGGAAGAGGAATCATACTTTTTTTTTGGATCCTTAAAAGCCAGTAATGTCAAGCAGCTACAGCTCTACATTACATCTATCGGGCTTCTGCCTGCTCATCTGTAGCCTTGCCTTCAGTCTGACAGAGGCTGTGACACTGCTATTCCATAGTACTTGTCAGGACGAAGCATAAGTTTCTAGGGAAATAACAGGCAGTACAAAGCCAGAGCCTAAATGAATTGTTATTACGATACTGAAGTGCATCATCAAAATCCAGGCACACACATTTATCCCCCTTTCTGCAATTTGCTCGAGGGGCCATGTAAACCAGTGCTACCTGAATCAGGGAATGGAGTCATGTTAACAGCACTAATCCTTCTTTTGCAAAAAGGATTGTTATGGTAACAAACACTAGGTTCTATTAAAGGAAACGTTTCAGATGGTTTTCGCTTGGGTATTCATTTCCAGCATTCGAATTACTTTACCAACTGAATTTTATGTGCAGATTCTGTTCTGCGTTTGGGTTTTCATTCCTTTTCTTTCTTTGAAAAGGCTCCCCAAAAGAACTCCAAAAAAAGGGAAAAAAGAGCAGTTTTTATGTGTGAGCATCCCTGCATGCTTTGTCACATCTTTCAATTTCAGCAATTCCCAGCTCAAAGCCTGAATGAATTTCCTGCTCTTTGCTCTATGCCAGGCTTCTATGTTCTATTTGTATTACAAATCAGTAAAACAAACAAACAAAGGCACAACAGGGACAGTCCAGGACGATCGGGGGGCTACACTCATGAAGGCTGGTCCCAGCAGCCCAATCAAGGGTAGAGTCCTGTGATCAAAGACAAGAAAACATTAAAGCCCAAGCAGTGAGGGGAGGCAGGGAGGGAAGTGAGGCAATGGCTGAAGTGCTCACACTGAGCATTTCCAGCCACACACTCAATACTGGAAGTGGGGAACAGCTTTATCCCTGTGAGCCTGTAAGGAAAAAGGCCAACGAGCAGTAAAAGTAGCAGCACAGCAGGACATTGCAGCAGTGCTGACCTAGCACAATAACACATTTAATTTCACCAAGGTTAGCTAAGAGTTATTCCCAGTAACACCTAATTGCCCATGAGGACAGTGATGACCATGCTGGCCTCGTGCCCACACTCTGCCTAACTTGAGCCCAGCTCCAAACCCCTACCTTGCCATCTGGCTGTGGGTGCACCCCACATCCCCAAACCCAGGTTCTCCCACACGAGAACTCCCCAGTTCCTCTATGGGATGTGTCAGTCCCCAGGCTGAGCAACCTGGAGCCCGTGAACACCGGGCCCTGCTCCTACTGATGCATCCCCAGTGCCTCTGTCACCTGGCAGACCTGCTCCAAGGACTGCCCAAGGGAACACTCTGTTCCTATTATCTCAGCAGAATAAAACAGTTCCTGGCACTTTCCCTGCGATATTTCACCAACTGTGCCAGCAAAACTGTTTGTGGCGATGGACAGAAAACCAAACCAGTAAACTGATCTGTGTTAAAAATAACCTTGTGAAATAAAAAAATACTTAATCCAGACCTGTTTATGGAAGGATTGATGCCTCCTCTTTATCTCTGTAGATCCAGACCCAGCCTATCTCAGTGCAGAGACCCGTATTCAATTTCTCTGCCCACTAACAACAATCCAACCCATCCATTTTGCCTCCCATGAGAGTGCCCCATCTGCCAGGTGTCCCTCTGTCCTGGTAAAGCCCTTCCAGAGTGTGTCAAAGGCTCATTCACTCATTCAGCTAAAGAGAACAACCATGCACCTTTAAGATTAATGGCTTAAAAATTCAAGATAGTGGTCACTGCTGCAACCACTTTTTAAATATTTGATACTAAGCTACTTTTCTTTCACCTAGAAAATTTGCTGTTAACATCTCTTCTCAGAACTTACCTGTACTTCTTTAAGCATTCATTCCCTCAAAATTGGCCCTTATATTCCATTAATGCCCAAGCAGGCCTGCAAAGCACCCACATAAGTTCTCCCACGCCCCTCCTCAAGATCGTTTTCCATTCCCTGATCCTATGATACCACTCCCACATAGAGAGCCTCTTTGCATACACAGCAACTGGCCATTTGAATTAATTTGTCTTACCCACTCTGAAAAATCTGGTATCACAAGTGGTTCCTCTGATTTTCTGCATTCTGTTTCTGGAGTTCTGCTTCCCTCACAGGTGGCACTTCCACTGCTGCCATTTCATTCCCATTATCCATCTAACTGCTACCCACACTTCACCAACAGACTAGAAGCCATACGGATGCTGCAGGGGCTGCACTTAACCTATTGTTAATCTTGCCCATCATCCTCAAGACAGCAGCTTGCTCATTTCTTAACCCCACTTAATTATTCTTTTCAGCACAACTAAAGAACTGCTTCCTCATAAATTCCTCACTGAACTTCACTTACAGTGTCACATTTGGAAATCATAGTCAATGCTGACATTAAAAGAAAACAAAAGCAAGAAAACCCCAACAAAACCCTGATCTGTTGATTCACCAGCACTGAAGGAATCGGATCACGACTGTTTTAAGCAAAGCTAAAGTCCAAGCTGTTTCTGCAGACAGTGTTCCCACCTCCAACATGACATTTACATGGCCACACACTGATACAGATGAGGGAATTGGCAGTGCTGAAAATCAACCCAACCAACAAAAAAACCTGAATTTTCATTTGGACCAGTTCACTCATGTAACTCAACAAGCAGCCTCCCAAGCCCTAACAGCAGCACAGTGTGGCATAGGAGAGGAGAAATGCTGTCAGCAGCCATATACACGTGGATCAACTTAAAGCAAATGTGAGACTGAAGCCTAAATGGGTCAAAGAGAAAAGTACACACTATCCCTACGCTTCCTCCTGCTTCCCTGCTACTGCTCCTCGCCGCTCCTCCCATCCAAGGCAGCTTACGCAAAAGTCTGACTAACCACAGTTTAAACAAATGCTATCATGATCATTAATTATTTGTATATTGGAATGCTTCAGGTCATTTCAGATTCATTTTGGAAGAAAGCAAATATGGGCTTTTTTATGTCTGAAAGTTTAGCTAACTGAATTTTTTTATATGCAGAAGATTTGCAGCTGTTTCAAAGTTGAAACAGCTGGAAAGCTGCACTACTGGCAAGAATTGTGAGCACATGTATGATTAATGTAGCATAACCCTTACCTGTCTCACATTAAGGGAATTGGAAAGAAAAATTTAAAACAACAAGAACTTTTAGATAGTGGTAGCTTTTGGACATGCAAGATTTCCTTCTGAAAGAGTTAGACCTTGCTTTAATCTTCCTCTGTATTGTTTGGACAGTGATTTTATTTTTTTTTTATTACATTTTAAATGACAGTTATTCTTAGATTTTTCTATATCTATATACATTTAAAGCTTTTCCCTAAACTTATCAATTACCAGTTGTTAATCTTGTCACAACAAGAAATGGAACATTTCTGCTGTCACACAGCATTACTGCTGATCCAAGCACTACCTTCACCACCCAAAATAATTTCTACATCACTGCAAGAAAAAGAAAGAAAAATATTTGCTCATTTCATAATGTGACAGTTTTGAAAAAATCACTTTTTAGAAGTTTTAAAAACCCGCAATTCTAGCATTATGAGAAAGAAAGAACTTATTTCATACTTTTACAAAGAAAAAAACATTTAACTAACAAATAACTGTCATCAATCTACACAGACAAAAAAATTCATGAATACAGCACAATATAGGAAAAAAATTCCACTGCCTATTGGTAAAAGTTATCAAAATCTTTAAAACAAGACAAAAATGAAGACTGAACACAAAGGGATCCATTGCTGCAGTGGAAAACTTTGCAGATGCGAGCAGCATACAAATCAGAGCGGTGTTATCTGCTCGCTGACAGCCAGCTCTCCTGCCTTCCCTGCAGATCGGGGCTTTCACGAGGCACAGAAGAGTGAAAGCTGACAGGAGCCATTTTTCAGCCTTGCAAACTCCATGGAAGGCGGCAGGAGCCCCGGGAGTGGCGGTGCTCTGCATGGACGGGGAGGATGCAAGAGCTGATGGCATCCCCTGGCCAGAACTGCCACTGAGACCAAGGGACAGGGACAGGAGCAGAAGTAATTGAGTTACCACAGCTGAACAATTACCACCTCCCAGCTGCATTGCAGCAACCATTAGATAAGGTCACACACACTAAGATTGTTTAAAAAAAAAAAAAAACCAAACAAAACCAACCTTCCTGTTTAATCCATATTCCCTGCTATAAAAGCCAGTCCAGCCTTTCCCTTTTCCTGTCCAGAGGCCCCTGCATATATCCCTGTGAACCTTCCCTACTTTCCTTGTCCATCTTTAACACTCACCTTTTAGAACATGTCTGAGAATTTACTTGTCCTCAGACATGTGCAGAACAATTTTCCTCTCCTAGAGTTCAGCCCTGCTCCTCTGCACACCAGTTGTTCTGTCAAAATACAACTGTTAGTGGTAAGTTATTTCCACTCTCCATCATCCAACTGTGCATGCAGGAAGGACTGTACAGACAGAGACTAATACCCATTCTGCTCTCAGCCTCTACTTAAGGTTGCTGCTGCTTCCTCAGGACTGAAAAAGGCCTGTGAGCCCAAAGCTACTTCGGGGGTTTTGATTTTTGTAGTGGGGGGTTTGGTTTTGGGCTTTGGGGTTTTCTTTCCTTTTCCTTCCCCTATAATTCCACATACAAATCTAACAAAGGGCACTCTCTTCACATCCAGACCCTACCCAAATGGCAGTCAAAGAAGATGACACAGTCATTTCCAAAGTAAAAATTTCATAAATATCAACTAATTGGCAAATTTCTTAAATCATCTAAGAACATGGAAATGCAGTCAGAAGGCATCAAGGTAAAAAGGATGCAGAGAGAAGTAGCTGAGGGGGTGAAGAAAAAGGAGTTATTAGAGATATCAAAGGGATAGGAGATAAAACATTTTCTAAAAATGGAAGCAGAAAGAGAGAAGAACTGAAATCAAACTGGGAAAGGCACAGAGCTGTTACAAAAGCAAGAGAGACTGTATTAGGTTAATACTTATTTAAGGTATTTTTATATGAAGCTGACGAGTGGTCAAATACTTATTCCTTTATACAGAAGGGATAAGAAACCTGGCAGTGAGGTAAGACAGCATCAATCTTTATCCAGGCTGCAGCTAAAGAATTAAATTCCGCCCTTAGCTTGTCCCTGGCAGCTGAGTCCATCAACTACAGCATTCAATGTGATTCTGCAGGAGCTGCTCTCCTTTAGCACCACAAATGGCCCATTTAGATCAAAGCTACAGCTGCTCCTGGTAATTGCACCCCTGCACTGCCCAGAGATGATGGAAGACATTATGGACAGGGCTTCAGCCTCAACTTTGCATTTCCTTCCTTTTTAAACTAAGCATAAGTGAAGGTTGCCACAAATCTCAGCTAAACCATGAAGTGAATCAGTGATACCATTTATCAAGTCAGTCTCTTGTGGTATCTACTTCAGCCTGGAGTTGGAAAGAGATTTATGTTTAAAGACAGAATGCACATATTTCAGGAACAGCCTTGTATTTCTTTAAAAAAATAACATTTATGTAAGTCAGATGTACAGACTGTTTTTGGTAAAGAATTAAAACTACAATGCCATCTACATATTCCTAGAGAGCCAATGTGGCCCTCTTAGAAAACATTTGGCATATTTGAATAGTATTTATCTGTATGTTTGTTATGCCTTCCATTTATATGAGGCTACTATTTATGTACGGGATGTCATACATCACCAACTGTTTGAGATGAGGAAATTCTCATTAGACTTGGTTCTCCTCTGGAGCCCTGATTACCCCTAGAATAAAAGATTAAGAGCATGTCAGGGAGATAGGGGGTGGGTGTTTAAAGACCCAGAGACTGAACTTAGAACCTTCACCTAATTATCAGGCATGATTTGTTAAGAGAAGAGCAGAAGATCACTAGATCTCTGGAAGATGAGGGAACTTTAAGCCATAAATAGATACAAGCATGAGTTCATGCCTAAGGGCTAATAACATGAAATTAAAGGAAAATGTAAGCACTATGTTAACAGGACCTTACAACAAAACTCACTGGACCTCATAATAGTTTCCCAAGGGAACTGGTGGAAACTCCCACTGCTTGGAACATATGAACCCAGTAAGGGCAAAACACAAGAAAAATCCATGATATGGAATGATGCTATATAAGAAAAATGAGCTAAAATTATTTACTAGGTTAAAGGAGGTTCTTATGCTTTTGCAAAACCGTGACCTTCAGAGAGAGGCTGCTTTGCATGACAGATTCATTCTCTATTCTGAGTGTAAAAAATTCCTACACCCTCTCCTCCCCAAACAGCCACCTCAGCCTGCTCAGTCTGACACAGAACAACACAGACCCACTGTCAGTCACACGGAACAGCCTGACCTGGACAGCAAAGATCCATCTACTCAAGTTTCTGCCTCTTAAATTCTTTTTTCCAGTCACCACTCCATTCTAGTTTTCCTAAATTAAATATTTATTCAATATTAAACTGTATTAATTATTTATTAAATATTTTATTAACAGCACATTCCACCAAAAAAAAAAAAAAAAAAACCTCAACACTTGCTCATGCAACAAAATCTGAGAAATTTTCTCCATAACCAAATCTTCGGATACCAACTTCCTTTGCTTTTCTAGATGATCCACTTACCTCCTGTGTATGCAAGTCCTTAGTAGTTAAAGAAAATTTTAGGTAAGCACAATTACATTTTTCTGTTCTTTATGTGCTGAACCTCAAAGATCAATTACAACAGGGCTTTTTCTGTGCAGCCTGACTCCCAGATAGGATGTGAGATCATCCATTAAACATACGTATCCAAGACTAGATGCATTATTAATTCCTTTTCCTCTAGGTAATATGGTATGGTGAAAAATAGCTACCAGAGATCATACTGACTAAAGACTTAAACAGAAACCAGTGGATTTATGTGATGATTGCTATGCAGCAACCTAACAGATCTCACTGAAGGAGACAGAGATTCCTCTCCCCTGGCACTGCCACTGCTCCTGCAGGATGCTCAACACAAGAAAGAGTATTGATTGCAACAAACCCACAAAATAGTTCTAAGACCAGCTGAGAGAACAATCTATCTGAATGTAATATTGCCCTGGTCTGACTACAGACAAGTCTAAATTTCATAGCATTTTCTGATTAGTGAAGTGTTTAGAAATTTTTTTTTTTTCAAATAAGCTGACTGTAAAACACAACCTGCCTCAGATTTCAATCAGGCAGGTGCTGCAAACACCAAAATGAGCTTTTTCTTTGACTTTGTAGAGCTGCAATCAAGGAAGCTGCCCTAAGGAATTGCTTAACATCAGCATCATCTCGAACCTAACTAACATACTGCTTCAATACAGTCCACAGAGTAAATTCTATTTACTGACCTATTTCAAGACCCACAAAAATAAACAAACACTTCAATCAACTGCCTGCCTCAGACCTGTTTATGCTAGAAGCAGCTCCTCACTGAAGGTCTCAGAAGTTCTACTGCTACATTAATCAGCCTCAAGGACCATGTTTTCCCTCTGCAAAACAATTACAACCTGGCCCTTCCTACCTTTTGTATTTTACTCTCGTGTTATGAAAAGCAGACAGGCTGATGAAATTCTACCTGGCTTTGTGCAAGATAACTGTACATCCACATATCCATGTCCCTGGCAGCTACAACAGCAACAGGACACACCAAAGTTGACATTTCTCTACGGTCAAATGCCATCCTATTGTCCAACAACAAGAAGTATGGGTGCTGCTTTGTTTAACCCAGCTTTTATTATCTTGAGCACTCAACTCCTACTGAAAGCCATGCCCCTATAGATAGGAAGCTGGACTTGGCACTCCCAAACATTTCTGAGGCCCTCAAATCAGCTGTGGTTTTACCCCCTAGTAACAGTGCCCGTTATCATTTTGAAATCAGAGCACTCAAACTTTAACATCATCTTGTTGCAAGTGGCTGTTACTATGTCATCTCCCTTTTATGCTTTCTACAGACTGGATCAGGAGTGGATATCTGACACAAGGATCCTTCTTAGCTTAACAGGGAGCGAGTGCTTCTGGAGGAGATGGAAAAGCACACACGATTCCCTGCGCTAAGCCTTGGAGGCAGGTGACAGCCTGTGACTTCTGCAAAAAATGCAGAGGAGACAATTCATTCCAAATGTACTTTTTTAAGAACTTGATTTTTGTTTACATGTGACTGCTTACACTCCCTTATGCTCCCCTTTATCTTCTGCTGAAGTTTTCTTAGGATATTGAATTTGGTATTTAATATTCAGTGTCACTGTAATCCCACAACTTGACTTTGCTGGCACGACAAATCAGCGTTTCTCAGAAATCCAAAACAACCTCAAAGCTTTTTTTCCCTTCTATGTCAAAGACCTTGATCAACGTCAAGTTTCCTTTTCTTCCTAAAGCTGGAATCAAACACTGCAACGATCTCAGAATGAAATTTGTCTAGGAATGAAATTTGTCATACATGTCAGATCAAAAAGTAACGAGCAGTGTTGGGGAAACAAACTACCCACACATGTAGTAGGAAAACTGTGTAGCCAATGGCAAAAAGAGCATCTGAGCACCGCTGTAATCCTGCAAAATGAACATTTTTTGCTATTCCCAGTTCCCCCAGATCTATAAGAGGATGCAAACTACCCTTGAGGAGATCATCTGCCATCAAGGCATGGTGGACTCACCATGGACAGAGAACACAAAGAGACAGAAGTGTGTTTATGATCCACAGGATGTCTAACAACTTTATTTTGACCAAAGCTACAGATACCCATTTGCTCTCAAGAAAGAAGCTGGCAGCAAGCAAGAGTTAACTTTCAGTATAGGGCCAGCTGGAATAACACAGACCACTCAGACAACAAACGTCACCTCACAAGCACCCTGGATTTGTTCCAAAAATCACTTGAAAAGTGGTATTCTTTCTTGACACGCTCAAGGACTGATTCAGCTTGCACCAGAAGCAGTATTTTCTTTTTCTAGTGGTTGTCAGGAACCATAGTTTCTAAATCTACTTTGAGATGCCTTTGAATAGTCTCAAGATGCACGTTTTCCCACAGTATCACTAAGCAACCTTGTAAATTATTTTCCTTGTATTTAAGTTTAAAAACAAGGATTTCATATAGCTAAATATTTCAGATTATTTCCCCACCTCCTACTTTCTAAAAAGAAGAAACCTTTAGATATAGAAATATTGTTTAAGGTGGAAAGGGACTGTATTTGCAAAGCTTTTCACCCACATTAGTACTGCTATGAAATCACTTACAAGATTTCTGCTGACATTCAATAATTTTATTTCTAGCTATTTTCCCGCAGCTTTCACAACCAGAGAAGCAAGCAAACATAACACCTGCTTGCATTTGGCAAGCTGCATGGGGCTCAGGATAATAAGGCAACCCCTCTAAAATCTCCTAATTTATAGATGCTGATTTGCTGACAATAGGAGGACAGCTTCATCCTCACCTTTGAAAATGAGGATGAATTTGGATTAGCAAATTGTGAGGATTAATCTCACATTTTAAATGGAGGCTGGTAATTAGAGAGGAGTGAATGATAAATTAAGAGCTATTAGTGATTTACTGCATTTTTATTCACTCCACAGCAAACGTAGGATGAAAAGCAGGACAGAATACACAAAAACCTCAGCCTGAAGACTAGATTCAACTGGACCAGCTGGGCCTGTACTTTTCATCATTTTATGTTTTGCAAGAGTATTTTCCCAATCTCTCTTGGATTAGAAGAAATCTACCTTTTTTCTTTCGTAATAAATAAATCAGGTAAAACAGCAGAGGATGAAATTGCCAGTGACAGTTGAAAGGGGAAATCCAACACCCCCCCATCCATCCCACCACCACCCCTTGCATCACTTCCCTGTGCTCTTAAGATTTTGTGCTGAGACACAACCCAAGGAAAAAAGACAGTTTTCTACAGGCATCAGCCAGAGCAAGAAAGAGAAGTGAGACAAGCCTTGGCCAGAAGTGCAGCCACAAGCCTTGAGCACAGCTCATCAGTAACACACAACTTACATGCTTTGTCTAAAAGAATGGAAGCATCACGGAATCACAGAATGGTTTGGGCTGGAACGGACCTTAATGATCATCAAGCTCCAAGAACCCCCTGCCATGGGCAAGGACACCAGACCAGGTTGCTCCAAGCCCCATCCAACCTGGCCTTGAACACTTCCAGGGATGGGGCAGCCACACTTCTCCAAGCAGCATCAGCCAGTGTCTCACTGCCCTCAAAGGGAAGAATTTCTTCCTAACATCTAATCCAAACCTACCCTCCCTTCAGTTTAAAGCCATTCCCCCTTTGTCCTGTCACTACATGCCATGAGCAAACTCATCCATCTCCTAATCTAATTTAAAAATTGTCTTTTCCCATGTAGAAGCATTTCTATGCATCTGTCTGAGCTTGCATGTATATATGCACACATGCCCAGCAGAACCAGAAATGCATCAACTGGCTCTGCCACGCTCTGGAAATCAGTACCAGAATGACTTTTAAGGATGATCACCCATGCTTTAGCACCTGGTGCTAACCCATGAGAGCGTGGCTGGAAACCACAATATTTATGTCTCCTTTTTAGACAAGATAATGTGATGCTTTCTAAAATGGAAGGATATTGAAGGTGGCTTTGTCTTGTACATCAATTTTGTAAGGACAGGAAACAAGAAGCCTCAAGTTTCTTAGTTCTGTATTGTTATCAAAAAAACCCTCAAGCCTCAGACCAGACCTAATGACCAGTGTCTGCAGAGCAACCCATTCCCAGAAATTCATCCTAAGTGGATGGACTACAAAGCAAAGTAGAAAATTCATGATTCCTACCGTAAAAATGCACACAGAATGCTTTCCCTGAATACTGATTCATAAGAGCAATCAAATAGCCTATCTAAGGTACAATGGAAAGACTAATCAATACATTCTCTCTCAGGAATGACAACCATACAGGAGAAGGTGTGGGTGTAATTCCTGCACATCCTAAGTGATTCCATGAACCGAGCTCTGTGCATACCCCAGAGACTGGAACTGTGATCCTAAACTGCCTTCTTAATATTATGCATTTCATAATATACTACCCAAAAGTACAAATAATCAACTGAGTGGTATTAGGGCATATAAAGGAAGAGAATACAGCTTTCTTCTAAAAATCCCATTCCTAACTGATTTTATTAAAAAATAATTTACATGCTCAGTCACATAATATAACTTCTTAGGGAGTCACACATTTCAATATAATTAGCCACTTGTTTTGTTGCATTCAGTGCTAATGACCTTTCTTTGAAGAAAGATCCATTTTTGATTTTTCTATTGTTCAAAGTTAAGCCTCTTCAGGTTGAAAATGCAGGAATTCTCTGAACTGACTTTAAACACCTAAGCAATCAATGGCCTTTCCAATTAATTTTCGCTGTGTTTGTTTGGGACAGCTTTGTTGTAACAGCATGAAAGCTTTAAATCTTGGTGATTAAAGCCAGCTTCTAGGTACACACTTGATGTCCCAAACAGTAATGCTAAGCAAATACAGCTCCCGCTGGCATCCAGGGCAGGTCTACACAGCATGGATCAAAACCAGGCTTAAGTAAGCTAAACCCAACTCCTTGCCAAACTGGAGCCTGGGTTTGAGGACACCACGCTGTACTTCTCTCTCTACTTTATAAGTGTCATTTGCTTATAATTTCTATTAGAAAACAAAGTTAAAAGAAAAATATCTGTGTAGGAAATAATTACATTCATTTTTCAAGTGTTACATTCTTAGTGTAGGAAATTACATCTAAAATTACAGCAATAATAATGCCTTCAGGAGGGATATGCAATTGAGAATTTTTTCCCCCCTCCTGCAATTACTTAAACTTCCTTCATTTCTACCTACATGTTTAACACTACTTAGATTTAGTCTAATCAGCCTAGTACTTAGCTGTTTTTGTTGTCCAAAATGATTCAATTATTTGAGTACAAAGAGGGGGAAAACTTCTTTATCTAAAGGAATAGTTTGCAACTTTAAACTCATGATTTCCCATTCCACATCTAACCATAAACAACAAGTTCTGCAAAGCCTTGGGAAAAAAGCAAGTTTCTTTACAACTCTAATTACTTTACAACTGCTGAGGGAAAAAAACTACTACATTTATATGTATGTTTAAAGTTTTTTCCTAAATAAGAGGAAAAGCATTACATTTATTGAAGGCATTGAAAGGAAACTGTGCATTAGGAGCCTGGATTTCTTTTTTTAAAGAGAGTCTTTCCAGAGGAGACTGGATTTCTTGCCCTTCCAAATTCACCAGGTTAAATTACATCTCATTCATGAAAGATGTTACGTCCAGCTTATGAAGAGACATCACTCTTCAGCCTTTCACCTGCGCTAAAACATTCAGGACTTGCCTGTTATCCTCCTTCATTCCCTATTGCAAGCCTTCATAATCTCAGCACCCAAGAAGGAATCACACTGGCTAGAGCCCAGATGTGGTCCCACATACCCAGCATCCAACCTCCAGAATTATCCCATATAACATTTTTACATCAAACATGGTCATAAACTATGCGGGAGAAAATTCCGCTCTAAGCAGCTCGCACAAGAGCAAACCCAAAATTTGCAGGAAAGGCTCTACTTTAAAGACATGGTTAAAGACAGAAATTCTCTATCTCACCACTCCTCCCATGAAATTACACTTGAATAAGTAAGGCAATGGCAGAACTGAAACTCGCTTTCCAGGCGTGTTTTGAGCAGTGTCTAACAGCACCACCTGGTGACTGAAGCTGCACGGGATTTTGAACACATCCACTAAGTTAAGGCATAGTCATCAGCACAGAAGAACAGCTTCTAAGTCTGGTTGTGTATAATCTGGCATTTGTTTCCATTTAAAATACATGCCGTTTTTACCAGAAAATGGTAAAATTTTGTGATTCTGTTATAAAATTAATCAAACTCCTCAGACCTAGCATCAGATGACTTCTAATGTTAAGTGAGGAAAAACTCTTTACACAGGAACACTCAGTTTAGTAAAATACAGTAATTGGTTCAAATGTTTTAACATACTAGGTTAACGAAATGACTGTTTAAAGGTTTGCTTTGTGGTTCAGAGAAACAGAAAAGCCACCTCAGAACCAGAAACAGTCAAGCCTGGGTTACTCAAATACTTGAAAAATATCAAACTGGATGTCATGCACGGTGTATTTTCTGAACTGATTAATATATAAACAGAATTAGCATTTTGGTCCTAAAATGCATTACAAATTTTACTGCTGCTCCATCAAAGCATCGCAGAATGTCTAATACACACTGCTGGAAAAAAATCCTTAGGGATCCTGAAATGAAAATGTACTCCCCAAAGATGTCATGAGCAACAAGAATTCTATTAGAGCTGAGCATTTCTTCTTCATCACTCCTTTTTAAGTTGTGACTAAATTAGCACAGCCTGCACACTCCGGGGTGTGTGCTGGGAGGAGGGAGGGGGAGAAAACGGAAGATATCAAGGCCTGAGGCACTTCAAGCAGAGAGCATCCATCTGCTAGCAGCAGTCAATGAACAGAACATTTCTAAAAATCTTCCCACTCATATTAAGTCAAGCCAAAAGAACAGAAAACACCTTCTTTCACTCTGACTGTGCAGGACTGAACGTAACAGGACAGTGGGTTATAAATAAACATTTTATAAAAACCTAAGAGAAAAAAGCAAAAGAGGGAGAAGCTCACTATGCAGCTCTGTGTTCAGCCTCTCCTGCTGCAGAACTGGTTTAAGAGGCCCCTGCTCATCTCCACGTCACCCATTCCCCCTCCAATCTATGGTGGCATGTGGAGGAGCAAAATGATAAAAGGAAAGCAGGAAAAGAAAAAAATAAAAAAGGGTTGGTTCTTTATATTTTTCTGTTTTGCTTGTGAAACCAGATCTTTTCTCTGTCCTGGTACAGAGATGCATTGTCCAAGCTAAGGCCCAGCATATTTGGGTGAAGGGAGTGGGAAGGGGCAGTTGAAGGATGGGAAAGGCTGGGATTGAACTGGTTTTGCTGTTACAAGGTACCTACCATGGAACTGGATTCCAGAGCTGCAGCAGTCTGATGGCAATAGCACTCAGAGGAGCTCCCAACCTTCACACCACAGCTCCTTCCCACCCACACCAGATCAGCCCTCTGGGATGACACAACAACCTGCAGCCAGGGCAGCAAATCCCAGCACTGCAATCATCCAGGTCAAAGATAACTTGCTTGTGTGTGCACGGAGTTGTTGTTCAGGCTGGGACCAGAGTTTGGTTTTCAGGTTTTTGCTGGTTTCTTCTTTTGAGCAGGGGGCTGACACAGGTCAGCCTGCTAATAAATTTGCTGGTGTGGCTGTACTGGATAGAAGGAAGCTCCACTGACACACATTTCATAGCTGATAGAGAACCCTGTAGTTTCTGAAATTTTTCTGTTACTTGTTATTTCTGCAGAGGTCCAGAAGTTTAATACTGTGGCCATTATTTCAGCAAAACAATCTTCCAAGAAAAATGCAATAGCTCTGAAAGCAAATCACACTTGCAGACCCTCAGGCTTAGGGAATGCTTTCCTGTACTGTCACATCACCAGCACTCCAATTTATTCCACAAAGCAAAACGAAAAGGCACTTTCAACACATGAAAAGAACTCAGAACTATCAGAGAACACAGCATTAAAAAGCAACAACAACCTTCTCCCTCTCAAGTTCTGAGCCATAGTGCCTATAAAATGACACTAACACTTCAAAACCCATGTTTTAATGTTTAAGACAGTCCTGTGCCACAAAACTGACAAATATATTGTTTCATTATCAAAAAAGAGAACAGCAGTTACACAGAACTTAAACCAAAGCTACTTTACCTGGAGTATATTTTAAGTTTGTCTAACAGCATTCCAAAGCTAAAATGGCTTAATTAAGATGCTTGTTAAAAGAGCAGTTGGGCACTAGCACTGAAATTACTAGCACTGAAATTTATAGATATTACTAGAGGGGGAGGAAAGAGAGGCAGTCCCCTATTTTCCGCCACACTGTACAAGAAGGGAGATAAACTTATTAATATTCAAGTCATTTCCTTGTGAATAGTACTATAAAAAGCAAATGTTTTAAAAAACATTAGCCCTTTAGGTAAACTATCTTTAAGTAAAGGATTGCTCTCAAGAGAAATCACAGGTTCTAATTACCTACACAAGGCTGAAGGGAGATAAATCTCCATCAGTGAATTCCACAAATGTGATCAGTATCATGCTACTCTGTGTCACACAGAAATTGCCAAATTTAACACAGAGACATTTGGAAATACAAAAGGCCAAAACTTTGATATCCAACCAAGAAATTTCAAAAGCATGCAGAACCATAGAGGGCATTTCTTCTCTTGTTTGATAAAATGAAGCAGAGATTTGTGCTTCCCTGCCACAAGAGTTCTCTTGCCCACAGACAGCTAATAAACCAAGAGACAGAGCAGAGACAGGAGAGGAGACAGAGCAAAGGAATCATGAAAGATGCTTTTAACTCCAAAGTCACAAACAGGCCAGTTCAAAGGAGCTGAACATGCAAATATTTCTAGTTATTAGTTCAGACAACAGAAGGCATGTTAACTCATTTGATTAAGACTGCAATTTTATTTTTTTCAACTTCAAAGGCAACCTTCAAAATTAAAAGAAAAAGTAACAACAGAGACTGTCCTCAGCCACAGGACAAGCTCTCTGTTTACTCTGTCACATACAGACTGAACCAACACCTCCGAAGAATTTTAGAAATGCCTTTTCTAATTTTTCCCTTTTCAGGTTAAGCAAACACAGAAACAGAGTAAGGAAGACCAGCAAAGCTTCACTCACAGTGGAATGCTGTGCTCAAAGTTTTAAGCTGTCAATCAGTCTCTGGGCAAAATCCTACCACCTTATCTCCAGCAGATCCTCTACTCCTTACTTAAGGGTCCCAGATCTTCTTTAGAAATGTAACAGATCTTATTAAAGGACACATGGACTCTTCCCCATTATACTGTCCCTATAGGGATAAGCAGCACATCAAAAGCATCTCCAAGACAGGTACTTTATTCATCATTCCCCAGCAACACACAAAAATGGCCAAGATTTAAGACAATAAAAAATTTCAAATTTCAACTCAAGTAGGAACTAATTAATCAATGTATAACCAAAAGGTTGTACCAGATCAGCTGATGAACTCGACTGGTCTTTTACCAAAGGTAACTGGAGATGATGAAGAACAGGGTGTCATTAGCCAAATGAAAATGAAGAGATTCTCCATGTGCTTAAGGAGAAGCTGGAGTACAGGAAGGATTCCAGCTTCCTCAGAGGGCTCTGAATCAAACTCTCGAGTAATAGGGCAACAGGCAGGGAAATACAATCTACTGCTTTTACCCAAATTCTTGGAGTAACTCATGCTGGCTAAAGAGTAGGTTTTCGGCCCCTGAAGTTTTTTGTTTGTTTTCCTTAAATAAGTGTTTTTTCCATCTCTTCAAGTCTTTGCTGATGAGTGCAGTTACCTGCAAACCCTGGAAGATGAAGCTCTGAGAAAAGTGTGCAAGATGCTGAGATACCCTGAAGGCTCAGCCACCAGGCAGTACAGCATCATGCTGTGGCTTGTGCTGCTGGAACTTACCAGAGGACCAGGAAAGCCCACGCTTACTGACATCCAAGCAAGCCTCAGAAGCACAAAAGCTGGAAGTCAAACACAACAGCCTATAAACACCAGAAAAGTTCCCTATTGAACTGTTAAGTCATCAGTAACAGCAATCACAAATGTGAAAGGTCAAACAAGATGGGAAAACAACATTCCTTTAAAACTCTTTGATGAAGAAGCTAAGGACCAAAGATTTAGCATTCCAGGTCACAACTTTTCTGCATTCCTGGCTCTGGAGCATATTCTGATGAGAGAGGAAGAGTAATGAAAGTCAAGAGACACTTATTCAAGAAACAAATATGTGAGTGTTATGGCTAAGACACATCCATGGTTTAGCAGATGCTGGAGAGGGTGGATCTACAAGACAGAAGGAAAGAAAGCTGTGAGTGGCCTCAGTGGGAAGAAGTTTGAACTTGTTAATGTGCAAAAGGACAGAACAGTTGGATGCAATTTGTAATTCAGTTTTGGCCATGTTAACTCTGTGTCAACAAGGAGATTCACAAATACAGACAGATTCAGCAGACACAAAAGCCTACAATTCATCACCCTTATCTTCAGAGATGAGTGACTGGGCTTAGTCAATATAGACTTCCTTTCAGAGAGTGAAGAGAAACAGACGCTTCAGAGAATGAGTCATTGACTTCCTTTCGGATTAAATTAATCACACCCTAAATCTGTCTGCCTCTATGCAGAGCCTCTGAAAGGAGATGAGAAACAGGAGCTCACACAGACATCTAAATTTTGCCACCCATGTCCAGCCATGACATAGGACTAGATGGAAGAGGTATGTTGAGGTTCAAGAAGTTTACCAAGGGAAACGGCTGTACTTGAAACATCAACCACCACACAAAACAAACAACAAAAAAGCCACCACCCAACAAAACACACCCACACACCAAAAAACATGTAATATCATCCCAAATGAAAAAGAGAAGATGTCCCCTTATCCTCCTTCAAAGAGAGATGGGGGAAGTTAACACATGAAATGTGAAGATGAAGGAAATGCATGAGAGAGAAATTGGTAATGATAACAGAGGACTCGCAAGGGACAAGGCAGTAGACAGATCAAAGGGTAAAACTGAAGCAATGGTCTGACTAGAAGAGGAAGTCTTTCAAAGCCTTAGTAAGGAATTTAGGAAGATATGAGGCAAAACCAGAAAAGGAGAACTTTAAGCAATGATTAGTTTAAAAGACAACAAGAGAAAATTTGATGCGGAGGTAATAAACACAGAGATGAGAGGATTAGGATTAGCTTCTATTGCAACAGAAATGAAGGCAAGATAATGGCAGAGAGACTAGACTACAAGTTCCATTATTGAAATCAAAGCCAGGGACAGGAATTGATACAGGAGGAAGAGTCAAAGAAAAGATTGCATCTAACGAAGGAAACAGTCTAGAAGACTTCAAAGCCTATGCACAGCTGCAAAACTACAAATTCACTGGGGAGTAACAGACACACTGTGGAACAGCTCACGTGACTGGAGTAATGAGATGGATGGTTACAGGCTCCACAAGAAGGACAGACAGGGAAGGTGACAGGGATTCATTCTATACAAAGGAACAGCCTGAAAGTGTGAAGTTCTGCTGAAAAATGATTGACAGGCCAACAAAGAGTAAATGGGTCTGGATGAGAGGCAAGGCCAAAGCAAGCAGTCATGAGCACCTGCCATAGCCCATCTGATCCTGGAGATGAAGCCTTCTTTAGAAAGCAGGAAGACATCCAGGTTCTCACGGTGAACTGCATCCACCCAGCAGCTGCTGTACGGGACCCACAGTGGGTCACAGGCAGTCCAGCAGAATTCCAGAGCACATCAGGAGCAGGGCAGGCAGAAGCACACCTGCCACTCTTTGGAAAGGAAGAAGTGGTAGAGGATGTAAAGTCTGATGGCAGGCCTGGTGACGGCAACCTGAGATCAACAAGGTCTTGAGGGGTGTGAGGAAGATGGGTAGCATAATTACAGCCCTGCATTTCAGAGGGCTTCAGCTGGTTCACAGAAGAGGGAAGCAACTATCCGTGGTAAAGAAAGACTGAGCAAGGGCTCACTCAAGCAAAATCTACGCACAAAAGTTAATGGGACTTGATGAGATACATCCGAGGATGCAAAAAGAGATGGTGAAAAGAATAATATCTGTCTTTAAAAAGTTGTAGGAATTTGAAAAGGTTCTCTCTGATTCGAAGGCAGGAAGCATCAGGCTTCTCTTCCAGAAGGAGAAGTAGGACTCCAAAGGTGAGTCAGGCTCCCCTCAGCCCCTTGGAAGGCTACAAATCTACTTGGAAACCACTTCCAGACACATAAAACCCAAGAAGGCTACCAGGAATTACCAGCACAGATTCCATGAGGGAATGCCCAACTGCAACAGGCAGAATGCAATCAAGATAAATTGTAACTACTGCTCTTCCCTCATCCACTTTCATCATTCTCCCTGGCAGCCAAATTGCAGAGATCTGGACTAGGCCAGTGAACAGCAACTTGGGTGAAAGGCTGGCCTGGTTCAAAAAGTAGTGCTAGGCACTTTCACCATCAGACTTACAACTGGGACTGATACTGGGGTCAGTACTGTTTGACACCTTCATTAACAACATGAACAACAGGCTAGGAAGTTTCCTTTGCCAGCCTGCAGATGACATCCCATTGGAACAGTGGCCAATATGCTGAGGGGCAGAGACACTATTCAGAGGAATCTCAACATGCTGCAGAAATGAGCTGACAGAAGTGTCTTGAGCCAAATGCAATTTTTCTGCACCTGGGATCGAAGAACTGCAGGGCAGAAACACAGGCTGGGGACTGTTTGACTTTTTTGCAGAAAAGGATCCAGGTTCCTCATGGACAAAAAGCTGAACATGGCTCAGCAGCACCCAGTCGCAGTGGTGAAGGTTAACTTCATCCTGGAGCTGTGTTATTAACACTGCAGCCAGCAGGTCAAGAGAAGTGATTATCATTCCCTGTTGAGCACTTGTGAGATTCTATTTAGAGTACTTTGTCCAGTTCAGGACCCCTCTGCAGAAGAGGCACTGACATATTGGAGCAAGTCCAGCAGAGAGTCTCTGTGCTGATTTGGAGACTGCAGCACATGGATTAGGCTGATGGATGAATTTTCTGAGTCCCAAGACAAGACAGCTGAGGGAGAAGTCTCTTTGGTGCCTTCAGCTATGCAGCGGGAGCTTATAAAGATGGAGCCAGAGCTGCATCACCAGAGATGCACAGCAAAAGGACACAAGGCAAGGGTCACGTTTCATCAGAATAAGTTCTGACTCAACACAAGGAAAAATTCCTCACAGTGAGGGTAGCCAACCATTTGAGAACAGGCTGTCCAGGGAAACTCTGACATAGCCTTCCTTGGTAACAACTGGAACTCAGCTGCCCTAGGCCCTCAGCAGCTTAATGCAACTTCAAAGCCACCATTTTATCAGCCTCCAGAGGTCTCTTCCAATTTCAGTTATTCTAGGGTTCCACTATTCTCTCTTCCCTTGCTGTTTTAGTTTTGTAAAATAGTGTTCTCTGTTCCTCCCCTTTGGATACTTCTGTTTTTCATGTGTGTAATACACTGTCCTGGTCTAACTCACAATGTATAGCTCTGGGAGGAAGCAGAGCCCTCCATAACCACTTGTAATAAACCAGCTATAAAATGAGTGATGACAACAAATGTTGAAGAATTAAGCAAATACATTAAATGTAAACAGTAAAAAATGCATTACAGAACATCTTCAGAAACACTTTCCCATTTAGCATTAAAATACTGTTAGCTACTGTTAGCTATGTTTTGGTATTTAAGAGGGAAAACATTCATTTAAAGAAATAATTAAAAACACAGCACAACGGTTCAGAAATTGGATTAAGCTAGATGCAGCTGCAATCTTCAAATTTAGTTTAAACTAAATTTGAATATCTGCAACTGAAGCTTTCAAGTTATAATCATGCCATTGACCCTCCTTCCCCACTCCCTTTTCTTTTTGGTCACTGAAGACTATTGAAAGTATCAGAGCTCCAAGTCAAGAACAACTCCCTTGTAACAACAACTCTGACACGGATATAGTGAGAGCAGATTGCCTGCAAGGAAACAAGAATAAACTGGCTATTTAGAGGGATTATGTAATGCAGCACAGAACTGTAAAATGGGATTTAAAGAGACATCACTCTGCATTTCAGCCCTGTAAGTAACTGTAAGAGTTGACCAATACTGTAGAAATTTGAAGAGGCTCAGACACAGAGGAAGATGTCTTCTCAAAGCTGGTATTTTATTCATAACTCTTCTTTCTCACAAATTCAGCAGTGTTTAGCTATTTTGTCCTATCCCTTAAAACAAAGTTGAAACACCAAATCATGTCACAGGTGTGCAGATTTTTAATACAAAAATGAGGTCTGTATGCACAAATACAAAGCATTTTGTGGGCCTGAGCTTGTTGAACTTGTGGAGCTTCATACACTCAATTAGCACAGTACTGCACTCTGAAAATCAAAGTGATTATGAACAAATACAACAGTATTAAGTCTTCCCTGCATAAATATTTTAGCAAGTGTAAACAAGACTCCAGTTTCTGTAAGCAGCCAATTCCCAAACAAACACACATAAACATCAGCTGGTTCAGCAAAGAAAGGGAGAAACTGAACAGCCGTGCCCTGCTGCATTATAAATAGCACGGAAAGGTAGAGCAAAGGCACATGTGGTAAGGGAAACTAGTTCTGCATCATGGACATTCTTACACAAACCTGAAAACTACAAAATGTTCAGGGTTCGTCCATGGCTTTGTCTGGAGCACATATATACATATTTATAAAAACACCAATGCACACAATGATTTTATAGAAGAGTCCAGAATTGATGAACAGTTGGTGGGAGATTTTACTTCTGCATTTCTTCACTTTAGAATGGACGGAAAAAAGAAGTTATTACCTTAAGCATTCTAATGCAAAACTGTTCTTCATCTAATTCTAAACATCCTTTCATTAAAAGCCTCGAAAATCAGCAGCATCATACATTCAGCCAAGCCCAGCTGCTTTGCTGGTAATTAAGTAAGAGACAGTGAGTCCAGACTGCCTCCCTTCCACCTCCCCTGAAAAGACAGATTTTAATTTTATCCAAGGAAGAATTTGGCCCAAACTACATGGGGAAGGAGAAGGGCAGTGGAGGGATAGCAGGGGTAGGTGGTTGTTTTTTAAAACCCAGACAGTCCCTGCTCCATGGCCGTAATTTTCCCCGCACCACGTCAGCCCCGCAGGTTGCTGGCAAGCAGAGCAAGCGCAGAGCGAGACCTGCCAGCCCTCTCAGACCACACACAGGCTCTCAGCTGCTCTCCAGTACACTGGGGACTTCCATCCACACATCCCTGCTTCCCACAGCCTGGCTCTTCCCTTCAGCAAGAGCCTGCACGGAGCACCGATGGCACGGGAGAGAATCGCGCGCTCGCAGCACCAAGGGCAGGAGCAGCCTTGCCAGAAGAGCCAGCAGCGAGTGGCAGGACCAGGCCTCCCAGGGCTGCTCACAGGCCGTGCTGGGCCAGCATCCCTATGAGAGCAAATTTCAGCACTTCATCTGCAGCACAGGTAATTTTGGAAATGCCAATGTAGTGGCAGCGGCAAATAAATAAATAAGTAGCTCGGCATTTTTTGTAACTGCTCGTTTTTAATACAGCCAGCTACCAGTGCACTTCAGCTTCACCCAGTGAACAACTCCACACCTCTCCTTTAAAATACATACAGTAAGTTCATTTACCTTGCTACACTCTCAAGTCTAACCACGATGGATATTAACATAATTTCACCCCCCAAAAAAGCCATGATCATGGGCCCACAGTGACAGGGTGAGATTTTGTAAGCTCATTGCCATAGCTCGATTTGCAATTAAAAACTATGTAAAGCCAGAAATGTGATTAAAAGCAGCAGACAACCGGCTCATTATACAGCAGCAGAAAAGAAAAGCCTTTCAAACACCAATTGCTCTACCTGAAATATCAGCTCCTGTTGTCATGCCTGGGACTGAGCAAGAACATCACTTAGCTCACTGAAAAGAACTTTCCCAGAGACAGATTGGCAGCATGACAAATGTAGTTTGGCTACAGAAATCAAAGACCAAATACTTGCTCCTTATAGAAAGGACAAGCACAAGGAAAAAAAAAATAGAAGGAAACCTGCAAAGAGCTTCAGAGAGGTATAAGTAAAAAAGAAAAATTGTCTTCCTGTTTCAAGACTGTTTGGGATATAAGCTCATTTAAAGCAACTAAGATTTCTTGTATACAATGCTGATACACTTTAGCCAAGTCACAATCATTGTTTTTGATCAGGGAGGCCCCACACACAAAAGCTGTGGGGAAGGAAGATGCTCAGACATATTCCCCAGCAAACACTCATCCAAGAAAAAAGCTGTGTTTAGCTTCTAGAAAAACGCCTACACTGTCTTTACTTGTGATTACCTTTTGGCATAACCAAAAGGGCTTTTGAAGGATTCAAACACTCCATGAAGCAACAAGACAGATTTCCTTCCATCAGCATTTTACTTTTCTACAATTACAGACAACTGTGAAGTTCTTATGCACAAAAAGCTAATTTATTTTTAAAATGCCTGTTCAAAATTACAGTTTTGATTAAAGTGCCTTACTCCAAAATCAGACTTCACTAAGTTTAGTGGCTTTATCCCACTGCTTATGTAGGTTACACATTAGACAGGAAATTTAAAACTCCTAAGATAGTAACTTCAGACCTGACACTGACACTAGCTCACCTAAAGTGCAAGCTTTATTTTGCCAAACAAAAAAAGGGTGCAGTACTCTTAAGTACAAACAGGTGAATAAAACATTCTGTATATAGAACAATCTGTATATGCATCAGCTGAATAATGCTGAGTGAAGTAATCTGACTATATTTCAATGACAGATCAATCTTAACCTGTCTATACCTATGAAGATATAACATCAGATCAATCTTACTCTTCATATACCTATGGGGGCATAATATAGGCAAGATTTTCCTGTGCTGAGTTGCAAATGTAAGATTAATTTAGGAAAATACCTTTCTCTAAAATATCCCCCCCAAATGAGCACCTTATCAGTAAAACCCATTTACATCCCTGGTTAATTACATGTCAGCTTCTAGACTTTGCTATGACAGTCCATCAGCTGTCAGCTCCAAGAGTCATGAGACAGGAGCATTAATTAGCCAAAAAATGACAACTCCTGTCCCTTGAAAGGAGTAACAGCAAACTGGAAGACCATTCTGCTCCTGGAATAAAAGCTGATATTATTCACTCTCTTTAAAGAGTGTAGAGTATGGAGTTCTCAATTAAAATGTAAAGCATGTAATAAGAATATTTATTTTAATGTCATCTGTGAGCTGAAATCTTTTTTTCATTTTTTCCTCTCTCTATTCACTGATCACATATTAAGCACATGATTACTTACATGCATTATCCCATACTTGTATTGCTTAAGACCAAAAATATTTGAAGAATTATACTTAAAAATAAAGGTGAATAAAGCATTTCAAGAACCCCAAAAACTGACTTAAATAAAAAGCCACAATAGGTTTAACAGATAATAAAAAGCTGCAATGGGCATGTCAACCTTGAAAAAGCCCTTTTAAACCACAGTTGTATTGTCAGGTGCCATTACCCTTTGTCAGTCAGCTACATGAACTCATAAATCAGGTGTAGCACCCAAATGAGAGCACAATGAAAAATCAGCACTAGGTAGACTTGTCCACTGAATAAAAAGGGGCCTGTCAAGGTTTTGAGGTCATATTCAAAACTAAAAATTATTGGTAACAATACAATATATTTTATGTATATTAATAAAAAAATTGGTAACAACAAGAATAAAATTTGCTAGTACCATTCTGTAAAGTTTGTGCTCGTGACTCCTTTCCCAGATTGGCGTGGAATCCTCCTCCTAAAGTCGGTGTTTTCCCTGCACCTATTAGAAGAAAAAAAAACCAAACACATCACAAAGGGAATAACTTAATTAAAATATTAAAATAAAACTTATTGTGCCAATATATTCAGTATCTGTATCATCTAAAACATGCCAAATTATATTAAGGTCTTAAGGTACTTAAAACATCAAGTACCAATACTGTGCAAATTATTTCCTGCTTGGGATACCATAAGAATTACATAAACCCTCCCAATCTCAGCTCCAAAGAAAGTACAAAAATCTCTCAACACCTATTTTAAGCAGAACATGAAAATCAATACTGTAAAATATTTCTCAAAATAAAGGATGAAACAATTGCTTAGTTAGTATTTTTTGTCTGAAGAATATTCAATAAAGAATTTGCAGAATTTTAATAAGTAATTACTGGCATTACAGAACATAAAACATGTTTAGCATTCAATAATGACTGTGTTGGCCACTACAGACATAACACTTATTTTAAAGTAACTTCAGTTTGTCATTAGGTAAACACAGCAACACTTAGGCTACAAAAACTGCAAGTCTGGAACTGTTGCTTTTACACCCTGAAAGGCTGGAGACTAAAAGAAGTCTGAGTTGTAAATCAGAATAAACTAGAGGCTGGTTTGGGCATCCGTGCCAATGCTGAGCAGCCTGAATGCAGAGATTGCTGGGAGTCAGTGGAACTACTCATGCAAACCAATCTTGCAGAACAGGGAATTAAACTACCAAGGACAAAAATAGTCTCCCATTAAAGCAAGAAGTTTTTTTTTTAAAACAATCAGGGTACCTCAAGCAGGATATCTGAATCAATCAGCTTAACAGCAAGTGAGATCAAAAAGCTAAATTGCACAGGATTGGAAACAAGCAATTTGTTGGTAATTTGAGTTCTACTTAATTCAAGTAGTCTGGTCTTCAGGATAGGGGGAAAAAGCCATCTTGTTGTCTATGATGCCTACAGCTTTTCCTCAAGTTCATGTGGCTGTTTTCTCCTCTTACACTAGCTCGTCAGAACAAACTAGAAAGGCTTTGGGATAGACACAGAGAGGAGAATGAAGTGGCTCTTTAAAGCAGTTCAGGGCATTTCTCCTGCACACCTGAATAAGATACTTCCATGGCAGGTACAACTGATCAGAAACTGTGACCTAAACTGTTCACTCTTACCAGACTTTAATAGCTCAAGTCTCCTCTCAGTTGCACTTAATGTACACCTATACCAAGAAAAAAACCAGAACCAACTAAAACCAACACCCAGAAAAGCTAATAAGCTAATATTCCTGCAGAATTATTATCAGCCTTTAAAGCTTATTTTTCCATATAACCTTTAAATTAGGTTTCCAGTGCCATTCACAACAGAAACCAACTTCATTTCATTAACAGATCCTTTCAACAAACAGTAATCAGCTTTCACATAAATGCCCCACAGATTAAGTACTTCATCCTAATGCAAAGTGAAAAATATTCAACAGTGATCTCCTCACTGGGTACAGAGGGAATTCTTCCAACTCTGTGTTTGACTATTAGAGACAGCAACATCTCCTTGCCATTCTTACAGCTACAGCCTTCTACTTCCACAAACACTTCAAAACAAACCAATGCAGCAAACCAGAGAGAGGTTACCAAGCTACCACAGCAGGCATAACATTTTTGGTGTTCGTTTAGTAAGAACGGTTTACCTGGCAAAAAAAGTATCAACAGTGGCAATAGCTGTATGTTCCTTTTCTTCAATAGCAAATATAAACAGAAATTCTCTCTCCTGTTTTCCTTTGTTTTGTTGTTGTTTTAAGGTTTGCTTTACTACAGGCTTCCTCACTAGTCTGATCTGCAGCAGGAGAGCACACTTGAGCATCAGTACATGGGAGGAGGATGGCAACCACATGGCAGGAGCAGGAGCAAAGAGCAGGGCAGGCTGGAGGCAGGAGGCTCACCCACAACTTGAGTCAAAGGCACCATTCCCCCTCCTGTAGGCAGATTCCACTTCCCAGTCCCCTCTATCCTTGAATATACCAAAATACTGAACTGGTTTGGGTTATCATTGGCAAAACAGCTTGTTTAAACATCTCCCTGTTACTACTAAGCTTGCACAAAACAATCCTACCATGGTGATAAACAATACTAATAAATAATTTAACTTACTCAGGATTTAAAATCCAGAATAATATAAACAAAATGAAATTAAATCGAGATTTCAGTGATTTTGTGCTTTAAGACTCTTTTCCATTAGACATCAAGCTGTAAGATCATACATAAAAGTAATTTCTTTGCAAGCTATAGAGACTGCAGCAGAGCTATCTGAAAGACAGATTCTGCTATTAGAATTGATGTACCCATTTTTCAGCAAGTTAACTGGAAAGACTGAACATCTCTACTTAGCATTTGGCTTTGAAAACTGACAGAAAACTAGTCTGTTGAGCACTTACACTCTCGGAACTACAAACTAATGTTGCCATTGACTTTGTAGTCTCACCATCAGCTTTAATCTTACAAGCAAAATGCAAACCAAACTCATTAACATAACTGTTCAGCTGAGTAATAAAAAGATAAACTCTTACAAAAAGAAAACTGAAATCATCAAATTCATTTGAAGACAAAAATCCCTACAAAGCTAGCAATTTAAAAAGTACAAAGGAAAGGAACAGCAATTGCTAGGCACAACCAAATTAACACTTCGGCTTAACTGCAATTTTTACATTTCTTGACCTTTTCCATTCTTCCTCCACAACTTCAAAAGTGAATTAAACAGGCTTTTGGTTTTTCACATGCAGCTTTCAAGATACACAAAAATACATCTGAGAAGTATTTGGTGTCTTCAAGTACTGCCTGCCAAATCTTCAACATGAGCACCACCATTTCCCTAGGGCAAATAGAATGCACTCCTTCCCGAGGTGCTGCCTCCAAAGGTACATTGCCAGCTACTCATCTCATCTGCTGAGCAGGGCCAGCCGTGTGCCACGGGGGCATCAGGCACAGCCAGGTGAGGGGGGGGACTGTCCCACTCTGCTCTGCACTGGAGTAGCCTCACCTCCAGTTCTGGGGGTGGTTTTGGGCACCACAATATCAAAAAGATATAAAGCTGTTAGAGTCTCCAAAGGAGGGCCATGAAGACAGTGAAGGGCTCAGAGGTGAAGCTGTATGAGCAGCAGCTGAGGGCCCTTGGTCTGTTCAGCCTGGAGGAGACTGAGGGGACACCTCACTGGTGTTACATCCTCAAGAGGGGAAGAGGAGGGGCAGACACCGAGCTCTTCTCCCCAGTGACCTGTGGCAGGACCTGAGGGAACAGCATGAAGGTGTGTCAGGGGAGGCTTAGGCTGGCTTCTAGGAAAAAGTTTTTAACCCAGAGGATGGTTGGGAACTGGAACAGGCTCCCTAGGGAAGTGGTCACAGCACCAAGACTGACAGAATTCAAGAGGCATTTGGACAATGCTTTCAGACATTTGCTGTGATTCTTAGGGTGTCCTGTGCAGGGCCAGGAGTGGGACTTTCATGATCCTTGTGGGTCCCTTCCAACACAGGATATTCTATAACTCTGTGATTACTTTAAGAAACTCACTCAGATTTCCAGCTTTGCACAACTGAAGGTTCCTTTTCTCTTCAAGTTTGCTTTGGACATTTACATTAAATTTTGGACAACAGAAGGTGTGGAGAGATAAATTAGGCAGCTCAGAAATACAGCTCCTCCTATTTTTTTATTGTCGTCTCAGTGGGCTAAAGTGCCCCAACACAACAAAACTGAAGATGCAGGAGATCATGCTTGGAAACTTGATGATACTTGGTCAAAGCTCACACAGGTCCAGACCCAGACCATAACCTCGAGTGCTGAGCTACTTGTCAGAGCTGGGTTAACAGCTGGATTTGAGATCTTGGAGGTCTTTGGGAATTTTCCAACTAAACAATTGTATGTCTACAGTGACTATACCTCCATCAGCCAAAAGCAGCCACCCCCACTCTGCTTCTCACAGCACAAGCACCTCGGCAGTTTCTGTTTTGCTCCATCAACTCCCTAACAAAGGAAGTCACATCACTCTGCTTCTCTATAAAAATGCTCCTCAAGCTGTAAAAGGTGTGAGCAAAGCTTGAAGTCTGTGGTAACCTTGAACAGCAACAAAAAACAATAGGTAACAGGAACAGCACTTATCAAATCATAACTTATCATACAGTGGAGGCAAAGAGCAGCCACTTGGGTATCTGCAGCTTAAAGGGCACTTTTCTGTCAGGCAGTGACATGATGAGTTTCAGATTCAACACCTGAAGAAGAAACAGACTCAGTCCCAGCATTAAAGATTTTGTTTCCTCTACATAAATGAGCAAGTGAAGACAGGGAATGCAGCTGCTTGTAACCTGAACTGAGGTGTACCTGCTATCTGATAGGACCAAGCCTACCAAAATCCTTCCCTATAAAATTAAAGCCAAAAGCCACTAGTCCTTTCTTCAAGACAAGGTAGGGGAAAACCTTCTATTTCAAATACATGTATTTACAGACCCAGCATAAAATATGGGTCTGGTAAAGAATGCAGACTGCATCACACCAGTGACTTCATAATCAGGGAAGGCAAGATAATCTAATATAAAAAAATTAATGAGCTTCCTACTGAAGTTGGGCCATAAAAGTAAAAAGGAGGATAAGTAAACCTCCCACTACAATTCATACCTATAAAAGCAAAAATATTTGATTCAAGTTCTGAAGTTTGTAACTGAAACAATTCTTTTCTCACTCATTTTTACAGGGAAATTAACAGGTCTGCAGGGACCAGAGCCTGCTGAAACAGTACTGCCACATAAACTTACACAGACAAGCTTTACATCTATTCCATCACAGCTTATTTTCAAGGGCTTATTTTCATAACTACCAACTGTAGAGATAAATACACTGTTGCATCCACCACAACCCAGCTTAGGACTGTCCAAATCCATTAAACCAGTCTGTATCCAAGTTATGTGCACGATTCTGCACTGCCACAGCTGACAGCAGCACCCTCTGTTGTTGCCATCCCAAGGACAGTATGGAAAAGACTCAATGCCAGAAAAAGCTTCATATTTACTCTGGTGCACGATCGCCATCTGGAGGATTTGGGGAGAGAAGCAAAATTGATTTGATTCATCTCACTAAAACATATAGCAGATAATTATTTTAGATGGAAGTTCCCCTTCTTCCTTTCCAACACAGCATGAACATGAATTAGTTTTGTAATGAGAAAATCTGGCACAGAGTAAAACATGTGAATACTCTTCATGATTTCCATCAAAAGGTCTGCAAATCCAGCATACTTTTTTTCTCTGTTTTGCAAATGACATCATGACCACTCTGCATAACTTAAAATTAACCACGAATTAGTGTCATCTCTAAAAAGCTGGGCCGCAAATTTGAGGAAATGTGTTCGTATTAATATTATTTTAACTTTTCAGTACCCAGTGTTTTCATTTCAAGCTTAGCACATGTATTACTGGCAGAGGACACTTCAGGATTGTTTGAGGCTGCACTGTAAGAAACATTTAATGTTAGTACTTGGTCTATCAATATCTTACATGGAAACCAATTAACAACTACCAATTAAAAACAAAACTCTTACTCCTTTCACTTTTTAATATTCAAAAATACACAAGAATTCTTTATTGTACACAGGAACCAAGTGGACAAAAGTACAGAATCCAATACAGAGTTCATCCCTGTTCCCAGCTGTCTCAGTAGCACTCACTGTGACAGTGATTGTCCATCTTAAAAAGTTCTAGAGGGCAAAAAGGTACAGAAGACGAATGACTAGTAAGCTTAGCTTAAATTTTATTGAAGATTTTTCCTCCATGCATTCAGTCCCTCTCTTCTTCCCAGTTTGCTGACCATACATAACTTTCCATTTCCACAATCCCCAAAAGACAAATATTTAGATTGAGGCAAACTCTTGTCAAGTTCTGTATGTGAGGTCAATGTAGTTTTTACATCGACGTAAAAACATAAAGATTTTAAGTATAAAATAGTATAGAAAATATTTCAGTAAGCTTCCACAGGTAGACCTGAAACACTGAGCATACCTCAGCTTTACTGAACACAGATACATTAAATCTGACATGGGACACTGCAGAGTGAGAGTACACATTCAGCATTTGTGGCAGTACTAAGGGGTCTCTGTAGTAAGTTTGTTATAATTTACTTGCAAAAAAAAACTTTTAATAGTAGAAATAAACTCTTCCTTGATGTTCTAAAATTTGAAGCAGGCTACTTACAAATGTTGTGGAACCTCCTACACCAAAAACTTTAACAAACACTTGTTGGTGTGTTAAGGACTACTAGTTCACAACTTCCCTTTCTCCTTATGAGCAAAAGCAAGAAGATAACCTCCCAGTAGCCTCAAATTAGTGCACTGCAAACTCATGTACATTTGGATATGCAGAGTCTTAATGCATGTTTGCTGTACCAGAGCCAGGAGCTCTGTGTGATCCTGACTCAGTGCTGAAGCTGAACTGATGCTGTCAGTGCCCACTGCAGAATCCTGTTTCTGTGACCATGTCTGTGTATTTGTCACTGCCCTAAACCTCCAGGATAAGTCACTAAGTAAAAGTAAGTTTAAAAACTTACTAATAATTCTCATTTAAATTTTTACTAGAGATGTGACCCTGAACTCTGCAGCAGGGCAGGGACAGGCAGAGGTGAGGGCATTGGGCACCTCCATGGGTCCAGGAATGAGCTGAGGTCAGGCAGGACATCAGACTGCACATGGGGGTCAGGCTCAGCAAGGGGAACAAGGTCAGACAGCCCCAGAATGTCCAAACAGGGCCACAGGCATGGGCTCAGGCCAGACAGGATATGAGCCTGGCTCTACAGGACCCATGGGTGGGCAGGGCAAGGCTGTGGGGAGCTGGAGATCAGCCCTGCTGTGCAATCCCTGGGGCAGAAGCTGACATCCCTGAGGTCTGGAATGGGTCCTGGGCCATGGGCAGCCTTGAGGGAACCCCAGAGAGAAGCTGGTCAGGGACAGCAAGAACCAGAAGTACCTGGTTTGTGATCAAGAAGCTTATCAGATCTGTTTTTCTCAACTTACTACCAAGCATTTAAAGGGAATTTCTGGAGTAAAAGAAGCTGAGCTTCCCCAGACAGCATGCTTGAGGATCACAAGCTCAGTACACCTTGCAGCATTGTTTCTTTGTGCTGTATTTCTCAGTTACATCTTCCAGCTTGCTGCTGTGCTGCCTGCACATCAACCTTCCCAGGTGGGACTGTTTTCTTCTCCTTTGATTAGTGTCAGAAGTCCCAGATTTCACCTTTCTCAGCTTCTTTAAACAAAAGCCTGAAGAGAGATCTGGACTGTCAGGTTTGCTCCATCTCACTTTCTTTCTCTCCCTCTCTTCAGCTTCAGTTTTTCTCCTGTCAGCTTCAAAGAAAATACTTATGAAAACAGTTCCTCCCAGCAACTACCACAGGACAGGGGACTCCCACCCAGACACAGTGAAAGAGCAATCAGAGAACTCCATACCTTCAGAACTGGCACACAACTCTTAACTTGCCTTTCTACAAAAGCAGCAGCCATCAACCAGTGCAAACTGGCAAAGGGCTCGGTGTAAGTCCATCTTCCAGGATGCAATTATAGCACAATGGAGGGAGAAATGTAGCTCACTCTTAGACCCTGCACAGCTGTACTTCCTGCTGGGATGCGTTCAAATGTAGTGACTGATACTTGGGTATGACAAAAATAAAAAGCAAGGCACATTCATTCCAATGAGCAGAATTCAAAAGCTCTCCAAATTTGTTAAGAAGTCACAGGGAACAATTTCTTGGGCTAGTCTGAGAAGGCCTGAACTGGCTATCAATTATAAAGTGAATAGTTATTGTTCAAAACTAGACTCAGCTAGGAAAAGTATGTGCCTCAAACACTTTCTGTGCAATTAACAGAGTTCCTTGGAGCTCAGATAGGCATTGCAACCCTTCTCCACTAACACCTGACTTATCCAGGGTCAAATCAGTCAGGTTCAGAAACCCAATTTCAAGGCATGGCCTTCAGAAGCTTCAAGACAGTAACACACTAGGGCAAAGGGCTGAGGCTGGATTGTGACCACTCACAACAGAATTAAGAATTACACCTAAGTAGACCAGTACAGGGCCTATCAAAGCTTTCAGAGGACTTTCCTCTCAAAAGATCAACAAAACAACACACAGCAGCCCCCTCTAGAGCATGAAGGGGTTATTCCCTTGCTAGTGAAAGAACTTACCAGCTCACGACCTAGGAACTGACAGGTAGCTTGCAAGAAGACCTGAACTGTTACTCCTTTAGACAAACAGCATTGAAAGGAATGGTGGGATTAGCCCTGTGAAGCTAAAAGAACATGATCTTCCTGTGAAGACTCAAAAGAAAGCTGTGCCTAATCAGACTGAAAGACTGTATAACCCAGTGTCCTACCTCTGACTGAGAAAGTCCATTAATATATATGCCTACAAGGGTAACACAAAACAGGAGGAAAGCTTGTTGTGATAGTTTTCTCACATCATCTCCCCTTGTCTAGAGATCTGTGGCTCAAGGATTTCCTGAGCCAGAAACAATGTATTTTTTTACTGGCCACAACATATTTTCGGTCTGTCTCCCAATCATTTTAAACTCATGTAAACTTTTAATATCCACAACTTCAGATTCACGTGGGTTTTTTTTCTGTAAAAACCAGAACCAACCAACCAAAACCTCCTAATGCTTCTGAACCTCCTACCCACTACCTTTGTAATCAGCTAGCTGCTAGATTTCTTAGCACTCCCTAGCTTATGCATTATGTGACCCTGAGCAGCCATTCAGCCTATTCTACTGCATTTACAGCTCTCTACTATGGCCCCATTCAATCATCTCTTTTCCAGTCTGAACAGGCTGAGTCTATTCAGTCATTCTAACTGAGAAGCTCTTCAGGAAGCTCTTCTCTTAATCACTCCATCATCCTCTCTGTATCTTTTCTAGTTCTATTAGAGGTTTTCCTGAGGAGGGGGAAGAAAAGAGAAACCCACCAGAACTGTACACAGAACTTCAGTTGGAGGTAACACTGTGGATACATAACAGTGTACAGACATGCTGTACATGCTCTTTTAACTTCTAACATTCCCCTCCCCACTCAGTTTTTTTTGTACCATGAATGAACATTGAGCTAATTGTTCTTACAGAGCCATCCATAAAGACCTAGGGATCTCCTTCCAGCGTTATGCTATCCAAGTTTAGATGTAGAAGAAGAAACCACATGTGGAAGAAAGGAACAATACTAACTCTCACAACAACTCTGGATCCCATCTGCTATCCTACCACCCAACCACTAAAAGCAACAGGTCCTTCTACAGTCTTTACTACCCCAAAAAATTTAGTATTGCCCATAAACTTCATTAACTCACCAGTCACTTGTTTTCCAGATCATCAGTCCAATTTCTACAGAATTTCACTTGTGCCTCCTTCACGAGATATATTATTTCTCTCAGACTATGTTTCTTACCATTTGAAGAGCTACTCTGCTCTGTAAAGACTTCTCCTTATCAGTGACAGCTCAGATTGTATAAAAGCTTCTGGTTAAGGATCTTGCTGACCTTCCCTTGAAAATCCAAGTTTTTGCTTTGCCCACTTACTAAAAAGGCTTCTGGAGAAAGATCTTTCTGACCTTCCTTTGAAAACACAACCATCTGCTTTGTCCACTTACCAACTTCCTCAGAAAGCTCCAAAGGATCTGCAAGGCAAGCCACTTTGCCAAAAACCATTGTTACCCTATATTTACCTGTAAAAAACACCTATTTTATCTTTCACTACTTCTACCTTCTTGGCTCATCCTGTGCATGTAGATATGGCACTCAGGAACATGGTTCAGTGGATGGACTTGGCAGTGCTGGGTTAAGAGCTGAACTCAGTGATCTCAAAGGTCTCTTCCAATTTAAATGATTCTATGATTCCACCCTTTTGTCCAACACACTTAACTAGCCTGCATTTTCCCAAGACTTCATGCAGAGCAAAGCAAAACCCCTCACTCACGGCCAAGCACAAGCCCACACTTTCTCAGCTCACCAAAAGCTCAGTTGCTAAAACATCAAAACAATGGAAAGGAACAGACTCACACACATGCACTGGAAAACACTGGCTGCACCAAACTTCTCTGTGAAAGGCATCAGAGTTGAGGCTTCCTACACCAGGCACGTAATTAGCTCAATGTAAATACTGCCAGAGAAAACTTAACTGTGAGCTCATACCTTCCTTCAACCCTGAGAGAATAAAAGAAGGGATTTCCCATGTTTTATAGGTATTCTACATGACTTACTATCAAGGACTTGGATGCTTTGTATTAATACACAGAAATGCAGAACTCACTCCTTCAGTTAACAGATTCAGGATTCTGAAATTTTAACACATAGCTTGGCAAAATAAAGGTTTTGCTACATGTAAAAAAGAGAAATAAGTGTCTCAGTGCTTCCCACTCCCTTTTGCTTTTTTATGATGAAGGTGAAAATAAATTATTAATAAATGCATCTGTAACTATTCAACATGTATTAGCACACAAATAGAAGTTGTTGTGGATCTTGAAAGGATCTGAGGAATATTGTTGCACAGCCAGCAGCTCTGAACTCCACAAACACCAAACACCCCGTTCAATTCTCAGCCCTGCAATAAAGAACCTGGCATCTCTCATCCTTTGCAAACCCTAGACAACGTTCTCCAAGACAGCCAGCCCTACTAACCATGAGCCAGGGACTCAAAAACAGCACCCCAGGCACCTCTGACACTGCAAACACTCCACACAGTAAGGCTGTCTGAGATCACCAGACCACAGTCCAAGGACCCTCAGACCAAGGCATTTCATACACAGGGGATCCCTCAGGGCCAGACCTAAAGAGCTAATCAAGGTAACAGGAAAAAGTGTTAAAAATCTGTAATTTTGGTGGAAATTTGTTAATGTAATCGGAAGTCACTGAGAGATGTAGCTTACCAGAAAATGCTCCTTTCAGCAAGTACATTGTTACTGACTTAAAAGAAAGATACATTCCTTCAGAAATTCTCCATTCTTTATGAAGTCTTTCTTACACAGTACATTACTTTTCTCCCCATTCCAGAGGACTTGTCATACACACATTAATAGACAAGCACACATGATAAAGACACTTCTTGCAGCACAAAAACATCTTTTCAGATTAGCTTGCATCGCTCAGTTTATGTCAAGGAAAAAAAATATTCACAACAAAAGCACCTGTTTTGGAACATAGAGAATTGTATCAGCATAAGCCACCCATATCCTAATTTCCTTAAAATATTTCTTGTGTGGAACAGGGCCTGCACTCACAGAATCACAGAATGATTTGGGTTGGAAGGGACCTTAAAGAGCATCTAGTTCCAAACGCCCTGCCATAGACAGGGACACCTTCCACCAGAGCAGGTTGCTCCAAGCCCCATCCAACCTGGCCTTGAACACTGCCAGGGATGGGGCAGCCTCAGCTTCTCTGGGCAACCTGTGCCAGGGCTGCAACTTAACAAACCTACAAACAGCATTGTTTTGGAAGTCCTGTTCAGTCACTTACCCAAACAATACTTCCCCCAAGCACACACACCAGTGCACATGGGGACTTGCTAGAAGATCACAGTATGAACACACACTGAAGCCCCTGCAACCACGCCTTGTGCCAGCCAGATAAAGCCACCATGAGCATGGTAGAATGTGCTGCAATCCCATTTTCATTTTTACACACCCACCACCTTTAGGGTGTCTATCTGTCTTCATGGGCAATAGACTTTGTTCTTTCAGGGTAACATATAAAAGGTAACTTACTAGCTGTACAAGATCAAAGAATTAATGGACTATCCAGGAAAAAAAGATTAGCCAACAGCAGCATCTCAGGACTTAGACAAAAAAGAAGGGTCATCCCTTAAAGATATTTTGTAAAGTACTGTGCAATTTATCCAGAAGAGTAAAAAAGCCTCAGTGTGGTGCATTTCTCTCTTTTCCCTTAGATTTTTTTTAAAGGATAAAGGCATCCCAAAATGAGCTCTAGCTTGCATGCCATCTGTCCTGCATAATTTTGGGTGGGAGGGAAAAAGCAGAACAAGCCCTAAAAAATGTAGTCTCCACATCACAACAGGAAAAAGTGAAGGATAGCTTTTATAGCTTATAAGCTATAAAAAAGTAATGCCAGCACCCTGAGTTGGAAGACAGGAATGGCATCAGACAAATCCTAGCCTACAGTAAACTCCTAAACTCCAATTTGCAGTGCTGCATTCTCCACCACGATTCCTTTCTTCCCCACAGCTATACAATCCATCAGAGCCACTTGTTTCACTGCTCTTTCCCATGCTTTTGCTTATGTTTCTTTCTCCTTATACACTTTCCCCACACAGATTTTCCATCTCTCTCCTTTCAAACACTACATTGTCCCCACCCCCATTTTCCTTCTCTCCCATTCCAAATGCTGTGGAATGGGAGAGACATGGCCTTTTCCCATGTTCTATCCTCCAAAGCATTCACACAAAAACCCCAACCCATCTACTGACAAGACTCTTGATCCTTCACTTCCAGCCTGTTTCTCCTCCATCACTGACTCTGTGCCTTCACATATTCCCCCTACCCATTCAACACCCAACCCAACCTTTCCTATCCTCTACCCCAAATAATTTCATTTACCTCCCCATCCCCTGTGCACCCAGCCCTTCCACAGAGCCCCAAACCTTCTCACACACCTGCCCCAGTCTCTCACACATTCCCTCCATCACACTCGGAACCTCCCTCATCCTGCACAGGTCTTTCCCCTTATTCATCCCAGCCTCCCCCACCCCATTTCTGTCTCACCCTGCACAGCAGGCTCTCCTTCTCTCCCTGCATTGCCTCTCTTATTTCCACTCTGGGCAGCTCTACCTTCCACATGCCCCATCATATCCCTTCTTTGCACAGCATGGTTTTCCACAGCCTGTCCCTCACACCCCTTTGCACAGCACCCTTTTTCCTACACATTGTCATTATCTCCCAGCACAGTGTCCTTATCTCTCCCATACATTGTCCTCACTCCCCCATGCAGCATCCCCATAACCCCACCCTCTGGCACAGCATCTCCCTGTCCCTTTCCCCACACTGCCCACAGTTCCCTCATCCCCATGAGAACGCACAGAATCACACAATCAGTCAGAGTGGAAAAGACCTCTGAGATCACTGACTACAACCTATGACTGAAACACCACCCGGTCTACCAGACCATGGCATTGAGTGCCATGCCCAGCCTTTCCTTAAACACCTCCAGGGATGCCGACTCCACCGCTGCCCTGGGCAGTCCATTCGAGTGCCTAATTACCCCTTCTGTGAGGAAATTCTTTCTAATGTCCAACCTAAAGCTCCCCCGGGGCAGGAGAAGACTATGTCCCCTCGTGCTGTCCCTCGGTCCCTGGGAGCACAGCCCGACCCCCACGTGGCTCCACCCTCCTGTCAAGGAGTTGGAGGGTGGTAAGGTCTCCCCTGAGCCTCCTCTTCTCCAGGCTAAACACCGCCAGACTTGTGCTCCAGACCCTTCCCCAGCTCCACTGCCCTTCTCTGGATGTGGTCCAGCCCCTGGATGTCCTTCCTGAATTGAGGGGCACAGAACTGGACACAGCACCGAGATGTGTCCTCACCAATGACCAGGGGGACGGACGATCACTTCCCTGGTCCTGCTGGCCGCACTATTCCTGGTAGAGGCCAGGAAGCCCCTGGTCTTCTTACTCACTTGGGCACACCTTGTGCTCATGTTCCGCCGCTGCCGACCAGCACCCGAAGGTCCTTTTCCGCTGGGTCGCTCATTCCTTGTGCCCTGTCCCTGATCCCACACCTTTCAGAGCCCCCTCACCCTGTCCCTGTCCACGCGTCTTCCAGCACCCCTTCCCTTGTGCCATGTCCCCCATCCCCGCAACACCCTCTCTTCGCACACCGCCCGTCACT
>VXAC01007149.1:0-11224 GCA_013399225.1 Rhipidura dahli
TTTTCTTTTCTTTTTTTGCCATTGACAAGGCAAGTTACAGTGATATATGAAGAACCCTAATTCTATGCTTCACTTAATTAAACAGCACTGAGTTCATTTACACTGATGTGCTCCTGCTCACTTTGACTCAGATGTACTGCACCAAAATCCCACATTTTGGTGTGAAGTTCCAGTCTCAGGGCTCACTTTCCCAGATAGAATCCATGCTTCCTGAAGTGCCAGGGATTTTTAAATGATGCAAAACTCCAAAGCATTTGGGAACAGCAGTGAAAGTTCAGCTTAGCTTGGGTTTGCAGGCTGCTGCATGTAATGAAAAAGGCTTGAGCAGTCCCACTTCGTAAACCCTGCCTGCACAGAAAGGTTATTTTTGTCACTGTGACTAATTAGGGACTTGGGGTTGTAAATAGGAACTTGTTAATACCTAAAATACAGCATAATAACAAAAAAAAAAAAAAAAAGAAGAAAAAAAGAGATGAAAATAATGCAACATTGTTTCCTTGAAAGAACACATGTAACAATTGATTTAATAAGTATTTCCATATTTTTATTTCTGCTTTTTTTGCAGTAGTAACAATCAAACCACTGGCTACTACAGCAGTCAGGCACAGAGGTGTGGGGAGAAGAAAGCTTTAAATCCAGGATGTCCCCTCCCTGTGAAACTCATCCATTTCACCTTCACTATAACAGGAAGAAAAGTGATTTTTAAATGCATCAATAATCTAAGTCCCATATTTTGGTCCTTTGTTGCCCCTGAGTCCCTTATCTTTATGGCAGGCTGTGATATTATCTGTCTCACTGCAGGACAGAAAATAAGAGGGCTGTCAGGATGACATGCATCTAAAAGCATGAGCTCACTTTCAATGAAAGACCTTCCAACAATTGAAAATATTCTCTCCTTTGGGTGCATTGTTTGATATTGCTTGGCTGGCCAATACATTTGGATTGAGGGCAAAAAGCAGGGAAAAAACCTTTCTAATGCCCATGCTCAGGCTGAGCAATATGGAACAGAGCTGAGCCTCTTGTTCTTGGAATTCTGTCCCAAAGGGAATACTGAGCCTTATCCAAATAATGCCATGAGGATTTTTGTCTTTTCTTTTATACCCCTGTTATAACTTTTTACAGTTTCTGTATTCTTGGTGCTTTTCGCCCACATTCTGGGGCTTGTTTGTCAGGCTGGGACACTGAACATTTCAGCAGCTTCGCAGTGAGGGATCAGTGTGCCCAGAGCCCAAGGGCCTCTCCAGAACACATTTTGGAACCTGAGACAGAACCATCCAGGGGAAGGGTCCTTGGGGAGGGGGGCTCACTCCAGCCTCTCACTGGGGAATCTTTGATAGATGTGCTAATTAGTGACACCCATAATGTGATCCCAGATCTATTGTGGGTGGGCACTGCGGGGTGCATGGAGGGGCATTCGACCTGGACGTGGTGCACCTGAGGATCCTGAAAATAAATCCCAAGGGAAAATCCCTTTTTCCCTTCTAACCATGTTTGACTCTTGATTTTAAGACCAGGAAAAGGCATCACAATCACTCCCATATTTCAGTCAAAATCCATATTTGTTTTGTGTTATGTATAACTCAGTATAACAGAATCAAGTTAAAAAATAAACACAAACTGTACTTGCATGGTACAAAATATTTACAGTAATAAACTGAATACTGAGGCAACCCCTCATAATCCCTTAGGTTTCAGCACATGTTAAAGATTAAGTACTGAGCAACATATTTATCTCACTATGAAATATTTATCTTCTCCCCTCCTTTAAAGGATAAATAATCTATTTTCCCTGCAGCAAAAATATTTTGCTTTGAAAGTACTTGTTTTTCTTGATGTCATTATAATACTTAATTAAAACTTACAAGATTCTTTGTATGGAATACTGGTTAGAATGAAAATAAAGTAAATATAAAAATAAGTCTCACAAAAAAAATTGAATTTTATTTGCAATATTAAGTGGAGCCAAATTACATGGTACTGCAGGGACATTACTGAGTTAACTCAGAAATAACCCAATGACAGAATTTTGCTGTACATGTCATACAAAAGTAATTAGAGTTTGAGATTTCAAAAAGCATGCAGTCTTGGTGTAGCTCTTTCTTAATCCTCAAGAATTCAATGATAAACCACTCATAAGGTTTAGTGGAATGAGAATTAAGTTTCCAGAACACTTCCCAGGTATATAGTAATTACTTGTTCTCCCTCCCAAAAATCCTCCCCTCCCCCAGATCTGTTCTTATCAGAGATAAATATTTTGAGCACTGTATTTGGAATGATAGAACTCTAAAATTCAACTATTTGTAGCAATATGAACTCAAGGAAAAAACAAGGTGTTGGGCAGGTTAATTTGTGCCTGGACTATTGCAGAAAATAATTCAGTGTGTGATGCATTTTTCAATAATTTGCCATACTGTAAGCTGTGAAAAGTTCACATGAGATCCTCTTTACCTAAAATTTGGCCTTTCTCCTAAAATGCATTCTGTACACTGAGTTTCCAGCACTGTTTAATTCCTGTCACGCACGCAGAGTCCATTGATGTGTACTGGAATCACTGAAGGCAGGAGATGTAAACTGCAGGTGGAATTTTAGCAACTCTAGGAAAACGTGATCAATAATTGCAGGAAAACAAGAGTAGTTTATATAATTGAGACTACAGCAGAGTGAGAAGCAGGTATCATTCTATTGGGTTTTTTCTTTCAAGTATTTGGGGCTTTGGTTTTTTGTTTTTTTTTTTTTTTTAATATATATTTCTCTGACAGCAGAGCTGTAATTATTACAAACTTGAAGTAACTAATTATGTTTACTGATACTGAGCAAATTACTTCTGGGCAGCTGTAACACACAGGTCTGGCTTTCTGATAACAGAAATTCTCTGCAGTGTTCTGTTGTTAATCATCTCATTCATTTAAAAGTAAAAATGATGGTATTTTCAAAATCTCATCTTTGCAAGATCAACTTGGCATTCAACGCTTTGTGTGTGCTAAACTTTTCCAAAATGGTTTGATAGCAAATTATGGAGAAAACTGCATTTTTAATTATCTTTAGAAAGTAAATTTACATTTGCTGTAAGTGAAAATCATTCTCATATTTGACCAGTTTTTCTCCACTGGGTACTTAACTGTCCTGTAAAGCTTTATTTACTTGACTTTTGTTACTCAGAGGTGGTTGGCAGGTGAAAAAAACAGTGGAAACAACAAAGCCTGGAGCACCAAGTACTTGGCACATTGCTCTTCTCGGGGGAAGGTACCATTTAAAAGGAGACATTCCCAAAACCCAGGACCCATGCTTGTGTAAAATTTGACTGCACTGCACTGTGTGGCTGTGGGTGTACCCAGGGTGCTGGGCGCACTGACAGTCTGTAGCTCCTGGCCTTGCAGATGTGCAGGAGGCATGTGGACATCGCGAGTCTCTGGTTTGTTCCTTTCACTTTTCCCGAGTCTGTTTTACTCAGAGTTTGAATCAAGGCACAGGAAACAGGGAGGTTTTTATTCAGTCTTAGATGTTTATTATATCTTATCTATGACACAGCTACACAGAGACTGCTTTCGAGGCTAACAAGGTAAAAATGGTGCAGGATGTCTGCTTCCAAGGTCACTTATACCCCAGACTGCCCAATAATTAATTGCCAACAAATTTATTTTCACTTATAAACCAGTGGCTATTAATTTCTGACCAGCATTATGGGATTGTGGGCCTTTTTCCAGGCAACAACTGACAGAACAAGAGGACACAGTCTTAAGCTGTGCCAAGGAAAATACAGGTTGGATATTAGGAAAATGTTTTTTACAGAAAAGTGATAAAATCGTCTACCTGGGGAGGTGGTAGAATCACCACCCCTGGATGTGTTTAAAAAGAGAGTGGATGTGGCACTCGGTGCCAGGGTTTAGTTGAAGTGTTGGGGCAGGGGTTGGACTCAATGATCTTGAAGGTCTCTTCCAACCTGGTCATTCTGTGATTCTGTGATTTTTGACGCAATGATAGAACACTCAGATTTGTCAAGAAGAAAGAAGAAAGAAGAAAGAAGAAAGAAGAAAGAAGAAAGAAGAAGAGCAAACCCATGCCCAAAATCCGCCATCTTCTTCCCTACAAATTACTAATATCCTACAAACCTAATTCTTCTACATCTCTACATATTCCACCCAGTGATACAACTTTTCTTTTTAATCACACAGCAGTACCCTCTGTACCCTTTCCCAGGACCTCAAATGGAGTGTGTGCCTTTGAGGATCATTGCTTGAACTGAAAGACTGAAATTCTCAGGATTCAGGGTTCCAACACGTGGACACTTTTGGGAATGTAAATCCAGCTCTTTTAGGCAAATGATGCTCAGCACTGAAAACCCAGTGGGTATTACAAAAGTGGGCTGGCATAAGATAGTGCAGGGAGATTAACAGGGCACTGGGATAGGGAATGAATGGCTCAGGACTGGGACTGGGAGCTCACCAGCACTTGAGCAGCTCACATAGGAGTGCCCTGCCTTGAGTGACCCCAGATCACATGGGGGTGGCACAGTGTTGGCACATTCTGCAAGTGCTGCAGTACCAGGAACACAGTACAGACACTATTTTCACCTCTCTTCATGCTGAGCTCAACAATCTAAACTTTGTTTAAAGTTACGGGTTGGTTTTTTTTTTTTTCATTTTACAGCATGATCATCTCAAAGAGCAGAAGCATTGATACCCCAGAGATGTGTGGTGCTGCTTGGTGTGGTTCATTCTACACACTCAGATGAAAAAACACTACATGGGTTAATGGTATTAATTCAGTTTACAGCTTCCAGAATGCTGCTGCTTTATTGTCTGTTTATGTCTTTGGAGAAAATACCTAAGTGGTACAGTTAAAAAAAGTTAATCTCAATACAGTCTTCTCCAAATGCATTCCTTTGGTGCCTGTGATTTACTCTGCAATCTGCTTCTCCTTGAGGGCACTGCTGCTTCTTTTGTTTAGTTTTGCTGTGTATTACACCATTATTTTACAGAACATAAAATATCACCAAGAAAAAATTAGGCCACTGCAAATATAATCTTTGAAATGTGTCTTGTTATTCATAATAGGGCACCTTGTGCATTTTCACCTGGGCTACACATCTATTTCACTTCAGCAGATGTTGCTGATGCTCCTAGGGGTATTTTAACTTTCATTGCTTTATTTTCTCACTGAGTAACCAGATGCCAGACCACAGAAACCCCAAATCCTGGTGAAATGTATGTCTACTCCAGTGATCAGAATACAAATTAGGTATCTAATCTACCCCACTAGGACATAATTACAGATTGAAGACTGCAGGCAAAGCCCTAACTGGTGCTTACTTTGCATTTTTTCCACATATATAACACATTTAGAAAGAATGATTCCAAAGTCTACACTCTGCTTGGCTCTGCCACTGAATTGCTGAGTGACTTTCTCTTTATTTTCATTGTTGGCCAATGGCTTTAAAGGAGAGCTAGAACAAGTCCAGACAAACATAACTGGTGTGATCAGAAGCACTCAAGAGGTTCACTATGAGAGGAAATTAAATAGGTCACATAACTTCTCCTTCCTAAAAGGCTGAGAAAGGAATATAATGGAGATCTTGAAGGTGCTAGGGGTGCAAAGAGCACCTTTTTCTTCCACAAAACACAGGAACTTGGGTTTATTCTGGGGAACCAGCAGGCAGCAGGTTTAAACCAAAGAACTCATGCAACCAACATGTTTCCTACATGAAGGTGTGAAGATAAAAGGTTGTACTGCTTCAAAGAGGGATTACAGAAGTTCAGGGGTCAGATTTAGTACTAACTATCAAACACTGATACCTGTGTGCAAGATCTTGTACAAGACACCCACATTTCCTAGAAGCTGGGAAAACATGACCCTAGCTGTGTGTTCTTCCCTTAAAATTCCAGTGGTCCCTTCTCTTGGAATGTCAGAATAAACTAAATTTATACCTGTGTGGCCATTACTTAATCAGCAAAACATTTATCACAGAATCCTGGGATGGTTTGGGTTGGGAGGGACCTTAAAGCTCATCCAGTTGATGCCATGATGATTTTTGTCTTTTCTTTCATACCCCTGTTATAACTTTTAACAACTTCTGTATTCTTGGTGCTTTTTGCCCACATTCTTGGGCTTGTTTGTCAAGCTGGGACACTGAACATTTCAGCAGCTTCGCAGTGAGGGATCAGTGTGCCCAGAGCCCAAGGGCCTCTCCAGAACACATTTTGGAACCTGAGATAGAACCATCCAGGGGAAGGGTCCTTGGGGAGGGGGGCTCACTCCAGCCTCTCACTGGGGAATCTTTGATAGATGTGCTAATTAGTGACACCCATAATGTGATCCCAGATCTATTGTGGGTGGGCACTGCGGGGTGCAGGGAGGGGCATTCGACCTGGACGTGGTGCACCTGAGGATCCTGAAAATAAATCCCAAGCGAAAATCCCTTTTTCCCTTCTAACCATGTTTGCCTCTTGATTTTAAGACCAGGAAAAGGCATCACAGTGCCACCCCTGCCATGGGCAGGGACACCTTCCACTGTCCCAGCCTGCTCCAACCTGGCGTTGAGCACTGCAAAGATGGGACATTCAAAACTTCTGTGGACAACCTGATCACATCAGTTCATGAAATTTCACATTTTCATGAAGCAGGGGAGCTTCTGGTGGTAATTAAAAAAACCCTACAGAAACGTAAGGAAAGGAAAGACTGGGTTTAAAAAAAAAAAATCTTTTTTAATATCTGTAATGCTTTATTTATTTTTGTTTGTGCAAAATTAGCAAGCGTAATGCTTGACCAAGTTCACTTTTGATCCAGATGAGCACTGATGATCTTAATTTTTTAAAGCAAAAGGTACTTTGTACCTGGGGATGTCAACAGAAGGCAGAAGATGCACTTAAATGATGCAGGGATTTTGCCACAAAGTCTGCAGCCACAGATTTCCATGCTGGGAATGCCTAAACACTGTGTGAAATCACTGCATATCAACCAGTTCCTGCAGTCAAGAGAGTAACAACGTGCTTGACTGTTTCAGTTTCAAACTTAAGTCACGCAAGATTAGAAATAAAGAGGGAAAATTACATAAAACAGAGCAATTACTCACTTGTGTCAAAATTGGGCAAGGACAATATTTTATGCAATATCAACGAATTAAAATGATATTATTATTTTCCAGCTGCTTTAGCATTTGCTGATTTGTTTGACATTTTACTTGTGTGATTTAACATGTAATTTTACTTTAAAAAAATAAAATATTGCCTGGAAAAATGTCATTCATTGTGAGCAACTACAACTATAAACTAAGGTTTGTACCTTGTTTTGTAACCTGGTTTTTAAAATATGTCCTGTTCATATTTAATTAAATTAACTGCTCAAACATCTGTATTACAGTGTCAGACTTATTTCAACTTTTTCTGAAGAGCTGAAGGTTTATAATAATTTTCAATCAGTTAAAGAAAGAAAGATACCTTTTAGCTGGTGGTGATATTGAACTGGAACTTGAGCATTTTGTTTATATGTAAAATTATCCAATCTAAAAGAAAATATATAGTATAGATAATGTATTCTATCAAGTTGTGTGTTGGGGAATAATAGTTAAAAACCAAAATACCAGTCAAGACAAAGACCATAGAGAGCCCCTGATCTATAAAGAACACTCTTAAATTATAAAATACTACAAATGGTTCTTCCAGGCTAATATTTTATCAAATAGAAACAGTAATTCCCATGGTGTTAGCAACTTAAAAGAAGAATCACAGGGAATAAAGGAACACACGAGGGGATAGGAAAATGCAACTAAGCTTTCAGTTAACCTGCCCAGAAATTGAGTACAATTTGAATGATAGTACTCTCAGTAATATCCTGAATATATTTATGTCTTTAGCATGTTCCAACGTCCAAAAGCAGTGTTATTACAGTAAAGACACTGGCAGTTTTAGGGATTTTATCAGTATTATGGAGAAAATTCTAGTATGGAAAACAGATTATCACTGAAACTTCCACCAAAAAAAAAAAAATTTAAGCAGACCTTTGGGAGATCTTTCACCTTTAGACAAAATCATCTTTCATTCATTTTGTGAATAAAAGCAAGGCAACATCTTCTAACCCACTGAAATATGTTCACTAGCAAGATACTGCTAAGGTCATTGTATCAGTAGGAAGTGTGGGTTGCTTCTGTTATATAGTTAAAATATTTTTTTTTTTAATTCCAGTAGAACCCCAGAAAAGTTTGAACTGATGTGTTTTTCATACCCAGCTCAGGTTTTAGTAACTACATTTAACTGTAAAACACCTGAAAAAGTTTCATATTTGACTTTTAGTGCTAGAACCAAAGCACACAAAAGCACTCCTGCACACCCAACACGGTGCTGGGGGTAAAGAAGAACTCTTCAGCTTTAAAGAAAAGCTTCAAGCATTCTCTTTAGCAGTCTGAAGGGGAAGCTGTAGCTTTCCATAAAAAGATTAAAGAGCAGGAAAGACATTGGAGGAAGATCTTCCCTCCACTTGGACATGACAGATGATATACCGTGTGCCAGTAAAATAAATAATTCCTAGCAGGGGGAATACACTTAACAGCTGAGCAGCAGAGATGTAACTTACCCTGTCAGATCATGGGAGTGAGACAAAGAATTAAGAGTCCTGAAATAGTAACAGGGAACAGACAGAAGTAGTTAAGGATTCTACCATGTGACGCCAGTGTCAGACCCTTTGAAGACAAATGTGGCATCTCAGATGAAAGTATTATTGTTATGAAATTAATTGCCTAATAAAGGCTAGAGAGATGGCAATTTATAAATTATTTAGCTGCTCTGCATTTTAACAGCTTCAGTTTTCTTAAGAACCTTCAGCATCTTCAGCATCTCCTTAATCGATGCTGAAGCCATGAGTTGCAGCTCCCCACCCAAAGCTAAAGGCAGCTCCATAGGAGCAGCTTTGTCACACTGGGAAGACTCCAGGCTGTCACTGAGTTCAGGAGGACAAAGATGTGCCTCACGTGCGTTTGGACCTTCATTTATTGGAACTCAGCACCTGACTGGCCTCAACAAGGCCTAACAAGTGCCTTGGACACCTTTTGATGCAGGTCTGTTGGTATTTTGTTAGCACACATCAGCCTCTGACACTCTGCAATCACCTGAAATGTGTCATGTTTGTTGGGATGTGCTGATCCTTAGCACAAACATTCCCACTATTAAATATTTCAGATAAGACTTGGATTTTTATGTATTTATTCTAATTCTCTTTAATCTGAAAATACGCAGGAAAACTTTTATTCATTTTAGTTTGATATGTCAGCAGATTTTTTTTTTTTTTTTTATGGCTTTTAAACTTTCTTTCAACTTCCCTTTTACCCTCAAGGCTACTTTTTCTGAGTATGAGCACTTCACATTTCCCTTCTGAACAAAAATGACAATTCCTACTTTTTTTGACTTTTACCATCACAAATACAATTACTTTAAATAAAATTTCTTCTTATCCTTGATATCTGATACATTCTCAAAACAATTACAGCACTCATTTAGAACATTTCTGGTCATTAGAATTAGCTATATAAAATAATTTTTATTTATTGGCTTTCTTATTAACATGATCTCTTTCTTTAGCTGTAGATATGATATATACAGTATTCTCTCAATGTAAAACATGTGAAAAATATACAAAACCCCTTTTATCTGTACTTTTTAAAGTCATATCCAGGAATACAAATGGCTGTAAGCACAGAACAGCAGTTTGGGGAGTAGATTTTGACATCCAGTGAATACAAGTTTCAGAGCATGCAGGAACTAGTCCCAGACACTTGTCCCAAAGACAGATGGGAAATTAATCACCAGCAATTAAATCTATAAATGATAGTTTAGTGAAGAGAACGATTAATAATCCACATCCTTTTGTGGTTATTCAGGTCCTGACCCAATCAGTTTTGCTCTAGGATCGGGAAAAATTTGCTTACTCTGTGCTGATTGTTGCTGACACCAATTTTCCCAGTTTTAATTGTTGGATTATTCCTCCTTCTTGCACCAAATGCTTTCAGCTCTCAGAGCTGAGGAGAGGCAGCCTGGGCCCAGGCAGGCACGGGACCGTGGCCAAAGCAGGCAGCACAGCCAGACCTGCTCCACGCTCTCATTGCTCTCACTGTTCCATTTGCCACTAAAATGCTCCCCAAATGTTTCTTTTTGTGCAGCCTGGCAGCACCACACGTTTTAGGACAATACTAACGACAAACAACTGCAAAAATCCCTCCAGGCCACAATTAACACAAATTGGGATGTTTGATTTCATTATAGCTGTAGAACCAAGATGAGGTGTCTGCTTCGTTATCGCTCGAGTGAGGGGTGAGGGAAAGCGACTGGGCAACACCTCAGGCTTGACATGATTCTAACTCCTCATTAAGCAAACCAATTGTGGCTTGAAATGTAAGCAGACTGCTCTCAGGAACGTTCCATTCCTCCACAATGAGCACTCACACACTTGGATGCTTTTCCCAATGAAACGAAAAAAGAACATGTTTCAAGCAAAGAACTCATCCACGTGAAATGGCTTTGACCCTTCCAATGGATTTACTTTCCCAAATAGTTACCTCTTGAGGATTTAGTTTTCTTTCAGGCATCTTCACACTTAGAGATCCCACAGAAGCTAAAAAGTCCCACTTGTATTCCTGGCCAGAAAATGACCTGTTAGATGGCTTGACAGTGCTATAAGGTGTATTTGAAAACCTTCTGGCATCAGCAATTCCCTGCTGGAATTGGAGGTGAAATAGTTCATGTCAAGAATAGTGTCACTTAGCAATTGTTCACATGAGACTTCTATTATAACCTCTTTATGTTGTGAGGGGAAACTGGATATTCTATTAACAGCCAGGAGAGGAGCTGATGAAAAGCCTTCTTAGGTTTCCAGAAGGAAACCAGAATCTCCTGTATCTGATTTACTCTGCTACTTCAAGGATATATCCACACAGAAGATAGAACCCAAAATTTGTCATCGTTTCCCCCTCCCGTGCAGTCTAATGCAGCCAGATTGGCAGGAAACTTGAACCTCAGGCTGCTATGGTAAAAGGAGTCCCTCTGAATGCACTACTTAGGTATTTCTCAAATCTATTTCTGAATTTTAGCAATAAATTTGCATCTCAGCCCATTAATCGAGGCCAGGGGTGGTTAATGTTGCAGTGCACAGCTGCCCTGCTGACCAGGAGCTGTTTTCAACCCGTGTCCATCCCACATGCAATGCACTGGTTTGTGACAAAGAACTGCCTTTTTTTTTTTTT
>VXAC01007149.1:11285-31635 GCA_013399225.1 Rhipidura dahli
TTTTTTGTGAATGGTAACCACGACTTCAATGGAAATTTTGGTTAAATATGTGATTCTGTGCATTCAAGATGAACATGAAGATGGCAAAATAAAGACAGACTTATAAAATGAAATTAATAGAATCACAGAATATCCTGGGTTTTTAGGAACACACAGGGCTCATCGAAATCCAGCTACTGGCCCCACATAGGGCTGCCCCAAGAATCACATTTATACCAGAAAATGACACAATGGTGCAAAATTGAGAAGGGAATTAACTTGTGCCTCAAAAGACCCCATGCCAATACATATTAACATTTCCTTTGCAGATTCTATGTTTATGCAGTTCATGTTTAGAGATCCACACCTGTATTTTAAATACCTCTGTCATTGTGGAACTGTAGTTACATGAAAGTTGTATTTGGGTTATTCTGTAAAACAACCAAAATTTGTGTAAAAGTTTTTAAACTGAGTTAAAACACATGGAGATGGAGGAATTTATATGAGCGACAAAACACCTTGTTTCCAAAATCATCTAGGAAATTTAGCAAATGAAGGTACCAAAAGAACAGCACTGTTACAGAGGGTAGATACAAGCACCATTATTATATTGGTTCAACTCTAGGTAACACAATTATTTTATTCTTTTAGATTGGGAAACTGTTCGGAAAATACCAGTTTTCCTAAGCTGGTCCGATGCATGCAGCAATTCCTTCATAATAGAATTTTTTATATCCAATAGAGGCATTTATGGCAGATGTTTCATGCAAAATTACTGCAAAATTACCACAAGTCTTCATTACCAACTGTTAGGAGGCAGATAATGAATTTGGCATGCCCTTTAAAAATAAGTAACTTAAGGAAATCAGGAGCACCTCTTTCTTCTTTTCAGGAAAATTTATTATATTACCTTATAGATTCCTTCCCTCAAACTATTTTTTTCCTTTACTGCTTCCTTCTTATGGCTCCCTAAGCAAACAATGATGGCTTTTTCAAAGCAATTTATTTCTTTTGTTTTCTAAAGCCTCTGCAATTTGAAAATGCATAAGAAAAGTGCTGGGAGCAGCCAGGCCACCATAAATTCCCTACTGTTGCTTTTTGTGAGTCCATGACCAGCACAGATCCTGTCATTGATCTGCATGTGCTGGAGCTCCACAGAAATCAATGGAGACTGCTACAGGAAAAAAGGAATCAAAGGCAGGAAACTGGCTCCTAATGAACAGCCCTGAAGTCTGTCACAGCCCCCATTAGCAAAACCAACTCTGCAGAGAGTTCCCCACACACAGCCCAGTGCCAGCCAGGATTAATTTGGGAATATGGACATTTCAATTCTCATCACTAACAAAAATCCTGTTTTTTTCCACAGTTCTCCTCCCAGAAGATGAAACACAGGTTTGTTATTTTGCTCTCCTTTCCCAAAGATACTCTAAGATTCCCTGGGCACAGGATGACTTCCTCAGTCTTGGCCATCCTTGGCATTCCTGGCTGAGCTGAGGGAGTAACATTCTCGGAATATCTATCATGTGGAAGGGTGTTATCAGTAACAAGCAGGATTATCTAGGAAACCTGTTCCTGAACAGAACATATTGGAAAAAAATCTCTAAACTGCACTTTCATATTTACCTGGGATAGTGGAAGGTGTCCTGTAGGAATCCTGTGTTTTAGGTTTATGGGATGTTAGTAGTAATATGTAGGTAACAGGATGGAGGATTTGGGGTGTGGGTTAGTCCTTCTTTCTTCTTTCTTCTTCACAAATCTGACTGTTTTGTCATTGGGTCAAAAATCCTGCAATGCAGGTCAGAAATTAATGGTTTATAAGAAAAAACATATTACTTGGCAATTCTTAACTGGATAAATTAGGCTTTAATTTGCCTTGGAAGTGAGAACTTGGGGCCATTTTCCACCTTGTTAACTCAGAGGCACATCCCATGCAGGAATGCCATAGATAAGAATATAAAAAACATCTGCTTAGAAGAAAAATCCTGTGGCTTCTGCCTTTTAATCAAAACTCCGAGTGAAAGAACTCGTAAATCAGAAACAAAACAAATAAGAGACTTTTTAATAGTGTCCCTGTCCATGGCAGGGGCTGTAAGGAGATGAGGTCCTTTCAATCCAAACACTTCCATGATTCTACAATTCACATCATCATTTACACCAGGATACACATCCCACTAGTTCTGACCTGTCACAACTCTTAGGGGAAGCCTAGACTTCAATAAAAAGTTTATTCAACATTTTAGAAACTCCTGCTTGATTTCTGCAATTCCATTACACGAACCAAAGGCACAGGTAGCCAAAAGGAAATTTTCCAAATTCCCAGGGAGGGAGAATAAGCTCATTAATTTCATTACCATTTCATCTTACTCCACACACTGCCTTGCTCATAATTCATTTAAAAATAATTTAAACAAGATAGAATGGTCTAAGTCATATTTAGTGATCTAAAGGATCATGGAACAGAGTTTTACTGGTTGCCCAGCCCCATGTTACTCATATGACATCTGCCAGTGCCATGGCATAAAACTAGACATACAAAATAAATCCAGACAGTTTTAAAGCTCCCATTTTTTCATCTTAATATATTAAAGAATGCTTCAAAAATAAGAATTCTACATAGAATCTACAATAAGAAAACTTTAAATGTTTAACAGATTATTTATTTTACATTCTTCAAATTTAAAAAAAAAAAAAATTTTCTAAGCATAAAACCACTCTCTAGACTATGACAACTCTGTGAAATATGAGAAGGCATCATGGAATTTGATGGTAGCAGTGATTCTTTGTGGAAAACAGTAAATTCTCCTTGAACAAAAATAACCTGCTTTTACACCAGAACAACAAAAACTGATCAGGTATTTGTAGGGACATCCAGGAGGACCACTTATAATACAATGATGCAGGAAAAGCACAGCCACTTGCTAATCCCACAAGATGTGTTCAGAGAATGTGAAATGTTATTTCTGCATTTTCATAATGTTTGCATTTGTGCAGAGCCCCTGAAGAAATCTTGGCAAAACTGAGGGCACCTGGAATTTACTACTGACTTGGGAAAAAAAAAAAAAACAGGAATCCATTCTATGTCTAAAACCAACAACATAAAAACATTTCTCTGTTTCTACTTGTATGTTTATTTTTTATTACCCTTATTGAACTTTTCTGCAAAAGAAAAGCTGCAATAATCTCTTCAATAATGATGAACTTTGTCAAGGCTGTTAGAGAATTCAGAGTGTCTGAAGTGGCACTGACCTTCCACCTGCTTCCAGAAGGGAACAGCCACTCTGGATCTGCCACCCCATTCACCATGCCTGAGGTCACACGGCAGGAATAGCCACTTGTGCAAATAATAGATAATGTTGGGGATTTCGGTGTGATAATGATTATTCCGAAGCATATTGTTCACAAGAATTAAACATTCAGAGTAATCAGACACTCTAAATTGGAACTCTGAGTCTCAGCAGTTTCCTACACTAATTTTGTAATTCCTTAGGTTTGACATGCACAATGTTAAATAAAAATAAATTTTGAAAAAGCATATTTAAAATGCAAAGATTTCCTATAAATAGGGCATTATGCAGATGAGAGCTTCAGCTTTGCTCTATATTTTCACATTCTGTGTAACTTGGAGAAATGGATAGTTTGCATCAAGTAACAGAAAAAGTCTTAAGGAAATCTGTATATCCTGTATGCAATGAAGCATGAAGTAATTGCATTGAAAATATAGTCTCTGATCCTGCAGACCTTCCATTTCCCCAGCACAACTTCCAAATAATTTGCTTTCACCTGAGTGAAAACCAGAGGAGCTTGGAAATGAAAGTTCACCCAGCCAGTTTAAGAACTGGATTTCATGAGAACTGCTCACCACAGATTATTCAGTTCCATTTCTGGTTTGTAGTGAAAATAGAAAATTGGCATTGATCAAACACCATAATTTGATAATCTGCATAAAAATGTTTTAGGTATAAAATGTGCCCAGAAGTATCTGTGAGCATGGGGCATCAAAACCCTTTAATCCAAAGGCATCTTACCTGGCAAGTGTAAAGAAACTTTGTCTCCATCAGTGTGATTCATGCTGTCTGTCACTTGAACTGCTCCATCAGATCCTTACAGCAGTATTTGAGTTTTAATTGTGGATCTGGACTGTGTGACTGCTCCAGGAATTTCCAGTGGATATTGCCATGTAATTGCCATGCTGGCTGCTAAAGATAATTATCCCATCTTACCATTCCTATATCATTAATTCCATACAGAGGCAAACCCATCTGAAGGAGGGGGTGAGAGAGTGTCAGAGGAAAAACAAACACAGGTTTTTTGCTGCTCCTCAGTGGTGCAGGCAGATGGATGTCACACTGCCTTCAGAATTCCAAAGAATCTCAGCTATTAGCAGGAATATGAGGGTTTTTTAAGTCTTGTATTTCTCCTCACACAGCATGTTTAATTTAAAGTTAATTTAAATTATAGCTACTGTTGTAGTGGAAGAGCAAGAAAGAAAATCCCAGCTAGAGACCAGTAATGGGCTGTGAATTCATTCACACAGGAAAGAAGTCAAACCCTGCTTGTTTCTCTCGTGCTGCTGCCACTGCCTGGAAGAGCAGGCACAGGGATTCTACTCTATGGAATAACAGTTAAATACACCTCTGCTGATCCTGCCAAAGAGCAAGTGCACTCAGCAAGAGCTGAGTTAGAAGTTCTAAATGGCAATTATATTGTTCCCAGGGAGCAAACACATCATCATCCTCTGGCTGTGCCGTCTCTTGCTTTCTTTCCAAGCTTTGCTTTCTGGCAGGCTGATGTGAGTACAGCTACACAGCAGCGAGAACAGTCACTTAGCAACTTCACTGTACCCACTTGGGAGAGGAGTGTTTCCAGGGAAAAGTTGCTTATTGATCCAAAAGAACTCACTGTGACTCTGCTGTGCACGCAGATAAGGGCGAGTTTGGCAGCGTGATTTCTACAGATGATTGATAGATATGCCGGGAGTGGATGTGAACATGTCACTTAAACTCTCCAGAAATAGAGTCATTAGAAATGAAAACCAAACATTTTTGACACTTCTTCAGCATATAAATAAGTTTATAAGAGATGAAGTACTCAAGGGACTGGAAATTTTGAGGAATGGCACATTTCTCATTGTAGAATCACTGAAAGGTGTGGGTTGGAAGGGACCTTAAAGCCCATCCAGTGCCACCCCTGCCATGGGCAGGGACACCTCCCACTGTCCCAGGCTGCTCCCAGCCCCAATGTCCAGCCTGGCCTTGGGCACTGCCNTGGCCCAGGGCAGGGACAGCTCTGCAGGTGGGGTCTCAGCTGAGGGGACAGAGGGGCAGAATCACCTCTCTTGATGTGCTGCTCACACTGCCTTCAAGGCCCCATCCAAGGTGCTGTCTAAAAAGAAGGGAATAGGCTTAACGATTAAGAAACTTGCTTTGAAGAAAAAGTAAATACTTATCCCATAACCTTAGCTGCTTCATTTAAATTTGTCCTGAGCATCAAGACCAAGCAACAGGACAAGAGCAACAGGCTGGGGCTGCTCAGCCTCGAGAGGAGCCCCGGCTGAGAGGGGCCCTCAGGGCTGGGTGTCCCTGTGTGCAGGGAGGGCTCCGGGCAGGGCCCAGGCTCTGCTCCGGGGCCCCGCAATGGCACCAGAGCCACGGGCAGGGCCTGAGCCCAGGGAGCTCCCCCTGCACAGGAGGCACAACTCCTGCCCTGGGCAGGGGCCAGCCCTGAGCAGATTGTCCAGAGAGGCCGGGCAGTCTCCTCCCTGGGGATATTGCAGAGCCCCATGGACACACTGCTGTGCCCTGTGCTCTGGGATGGCCCTGCTGGAGCAGGGAGGTGGCACCAGAGGAGCCCCTGGGGGCCCTCCAGCCTCACCCACCCTGGGGCTCTGTGAAATGGGTCTGATCTACCTACAGGGCATAAAGATATGCAGAGGAAAAAGCCCCAAAATAAAGCTGAGAAAAAATATTTTTCTATCCTCTGTGACCAGCTGCTGCTGGGGAAGCTGAACAAACCAGTGTGATCCACTCCCAACCTTTGTTGTGTAAAGCTGGGGTAGAGTTGCAGTCATAGGAGGGCTTTAGATGAATCAGGATCTCAGGGAAAGAAGATTCATGTGAGAAAACCCAAAAAGAGCTCTGTCCATGCTGTGCTTATTTAGCTTTCCCCATTATCTCCATGAAATACAAGCAGCCTCCTTGCCTCTGCACCTGTACAATTTTATATATTCACCTCTACACAGGTATTTTATTATATAAAATCACATAACATTATGTATCACATAGAATAAATACAGTGCAAGTCACCGTGACTGAAATCTGACAAACAGAATTGACTGCTTTAACAGCATTGTGCTTTTGCACCCTGTGGTATTTCTATTTGCATATTAATGAAGTTGAAGGTCAGATGCCACTAATTACAACCTATTCACTCTGTCCAACATCCCACCAACCAATACTCAGGAGTGGACCTCTTAATGACATTATGCAAATGATACTTAAGTGCAGAAATAAATTCAAAATAGTGGCATCTAAAGCAGCATATTAGCAGGAGGTAAATTAATAAATATATTCAAGAAATTGAAATTAAAAATTATCATTCAACATGAGATTAATCATTACTTAATGATATGTTAAAAAAAAAAAATTTTTTTCCTCCCTGGTGTAACAGAATAAAATATCCAGTATCTTGGCAGGATGCAACATTCCAGCATGGCTCTGATAGAGAATACGTTGAACTAAATGTTAAAGAACTACCTTGATCAGTAGAAAAGTGAAGAACTGATTTTAAGTTTTTTGAAAATATATCACTGGAAAAAAGCTCCAAGAAACCACCCAAAAAAAACCCCTCCAAAAAACCAAAACCCCACAACACCTCATAGTATAGCAGCTAAGTAGTGGAGACAATGTATAATATGTTTTCTATAAAGAATTGCTAATGTAAATAATAACTAAATAGTTGTTTACCACTAAAAATTAGGTAACTCTCACATGTAACTCCTTGGCAAAAAAAAAAAATTGATTATTATTTCTTTGGTGTAGAGTGTGAAAATAAATCAACCATTTTTCTAACATTCCTTTTTCTATAAAAAAAAAAGAGAGTGTAAACAACTGCACTGCTTGAAAGAAAAGACCCCATATAAAAAATATCCCTGGAAACAAGCACTGAACTCAGACAACCCAGCATTTCCAGCACTTGCTGAAAAGGAGAAAGGAGGGAATAACATTCTTTTGTCTCCTGTGTCAAACACAAGACTTGCAAAGACACAGCTCTGTGTGAAGGAGCCCCTGAAGTCATGGGCAAGGTTTTCATTGTGGAGAGTGTGATGGAGGTTCGAGGAAAGCCACAGGTCAGCATTTGTAAAACAACAGAATGGATTTAACCTGTGGCAAAACCCCAGAAGGAATTCTGGTGATGAGCAGGATAGAGAGATCGGGAAGGGTGGAAGCTGTTTGTGCTGCGGGATTCAATCACGCCGGGAGAGAGGAATTATTTACAACCCAGAACTGGCAAAAACCAGAGAAGCACAACAGAGACTAAGAGCTCATGGAGGAGAAAACAGTGGTCCTGCAAAGTGGAGATTGAGCAAAATACTCGGGGAAGAGGATAAAGGCAACCAAGGGAAAGAAATAGATTGTCAGGGAAAAAACAAGTGTGATGTCACAGAGCAGTGCAAAGAGCCAGGCCACAAAACAAAAGGATGAGCACTTGTTCTGTAACAATCTGATCAATCTGGCCTCAGTCCTTCACCTCAATGTAAAATATAAAGGAGAGCATAGCAAAAAAAGATTACATAAAGGATAACTCCCCCCTAAAACCAAATGTCAGTCAAACCAGCAGGAGCATCCACTGTTTTCATAAATTAAAGCTCCATTGTGGGACTTTACCTGCTATGAAAACTTCAGGCTTCAAAAATTTTGTTTCCTCTTCCAATGTCCTTCATATGAAATTTTTATTAATTCTCTTGTACCAAGACTTTCTTCTTCGGTCACTTTTATATAAATGCTCAGCTTTAAAATGATAAAATTTCTCAGCAGAACAGAAATGAAGTGCCATGACGAGACCTGTGGACTGAAGAGTAGGAGAGGGAATATCACCACAGCTGGAATTCACAAGGTATCCAACTATTCTTAACATTAGTGTCAAAGCAAGGGGAAGGCGAGGGCTGCAGGAGAAGCCTGGACAATACAAGAATGCTCACAGCATCGTGATACGTGTTTAAAAAGATCATCAGCATTTCTTAAGGATAAGTTTCTCTCAGAGTAGAAATCTGTCAGAGCAGTATCCAAAATGGGGAAGGGCACACAGTCCTATGGAAATCTTTGTTTATAAAGGCAGGAAACAAAGGGAATTCTTTTAGAGTATCCTGCAGAGGATGGTGGAATAATAAATCACCATCTCTGGATCCTGAGTTCTGTAATATTTACCCAAGAGTCTTAAAACTATTTCTCAAAAATACTTTATCAATAAGGAAAAAAAAAACCCAAAACAAAAGAACTCCACTCTAAGATTTCATCTAAGTCTATGAACTCAGCAATTTTGCCAATAATTTCTTTGTCCATTTCCTACCTGATCCTTCAGTCTTACAACTATTTCATCTTTATATCAGTTCCTTTGGACGAAGGACTCGGCAAAAGTCCTTAGGAACTAACTACAATTTCTATTCTCCTTCCCTTTGTTTTTTGCCTTTCTGTAGTATGTAAACCCTTTTAAGCTAAAGAAATTATGCTTCCTTAGGTTTTGTCTTTCATTTTTTTCAGTGCAAGACAACTGGACACGCACGCTTAATGTAATTCCTTTTATAATAATCAAGGGGGAAAAGTGAAAAAATTATTTCCAGAGGTTTTCTTTTCATAAGGTTGTTGTATTAAACCCACTTCAATAACTGTTATTTTGTTATCAGAGTAGCAGAATAAAGAAGGAAAAGTGTTTAATTAACAAATATGAATCAAAATTTAGAACTGATAATTTAGAGGCTTTAAAATAATGAGCAAAAATAAAAGCATGAAGACATGAAATATAAGACTTAGCAGTATGTTTTAAATAAAAGAGTTTTCTGGGTTTTGCCTAATTCCATCTGGTTTCAATCTTAGAGCTTTTCACTGCAGCAATCCATTAGATTGCATATCATGGCTATAAAAACCTGCCAGAGGAAAGATTTCACCTTAAGGTGTAAAAGAACTGAACAATCAAACACTCCTCCCATTATACCTACAATAATGATTTCAACATTAGTTCTTCTGCTGCAAATTCCTGTCATTTAATAGGCACGAGACACAAATCTTGCAAGGAGCTGAGCAAGAACTCATTTCCAAAATCCTTTAGCAGCGAGTTTTACCTGCACAGAGCCCTTTGCAGCTCTGTGTTGTGGTTTACCCAAAGCAGTGATGCTGGAGCTGCTCTGAAAGTTCCCCTGCAGCACACAGGTTTGCTTGTGCTCAGATGGACACCAACCAAATGTTAACTGGGTTTCTCTTGTCTGGCAGAACAGATTAACATTAGCAAAGCCACCTTTGTTACAGGAGGTTTGGGAGTCTCTCAAACCTTTCATATGGACTTCAGAATGATGTGCTGGATGTCTTCAGCTGCTTTCCCCATATTTGTGCATGATTTTCCCAGAATCATCAGGCTGCTTCTACTCTGAAACCCTCAGGAAGGAAACTCTTGCCGATATTTGTAGGTATTCCTGTGGCGTATTAACAGGGGTCATAAGCAATTACTTAAAGATTATTTTTATATTTTTTTAATGACTTCTGGAGTTCTAGTTTAGAACCATGAGAGTGATTGAACACAGCCAAAACATGTCAAATTCATTTACTGAGACAGGGAAATCATTTGATGGCATCCCAGCCCCTGAAGGGAGCCTACAAGAGAGCTGCAGAGAGACAATTGCCAAGGGCTGCAGGGCCAGGACAATGGGAATGGCTTCCCAGGGCCAGAGGGCAGGGCTGGATGGGATCTTGGGCAGGAATTGTTCCCTGGCAGGGTGGGCAGGCCCTGGCACAGGGTGCCCAGAGCAGCTGGGGCTGCCCCTGGATCCCTGGCAGTGCCGAAGGCCAGGCTGGACATTGGGGCTGGGAGCAGCCTGGGACAGTGGGAGGTGTCCCTGCCATGGCAGGGGTGGCACTGGGTGGGCTTTAAGGTCCCTTCCAAGTCAAACCAATCTGTGACTCCATGAAAACACAGCACATCTCTCCCAGCTGGAGAACCAGGCAGGCCTGAGTGTATTTGTACATCTGGAACTACAAATATCCTGTCCTAACCCAAACCAGATGAGCACAGAGCTGTTCAAGAGTTACACCCCCAAAAACAGTGACCTGCTTCATGTCTCAGTTCCTTTTCCTTGCCAGCCAAGTACCTCCACTTTGCCATGTTCACCCTTTCTAAATCAATCAATCAATCAATCAATCAATCAATCAGTCAATGCTACTGTCTTGCTGGTGCCTCAGTGGGGCTCACCCAGCCACACACTTCAGGAGTTCCTCAGTAACTGCCCTTGTAAGCAAGCAGGTTTTAGTACAGCTTTTTTCCTGCTTGTTTAATAATTCATTCCCACTGTATACAAACAGAAAAAAATAAAACTGTTTGGAAAACAGGAAATAGGAAGTATAGCTGGAACCTTGAAGTGTGAGTGTGCAGGTGTTGGAGCACGAAGTTGCTGTGCTGAGCCCTAATGAATACCCAAGGCAATAAATAACTTAATCTCTAACAAGAAAGCACTAGAATATTCGCTTTACAGAACTAATCCACTGACATGCAATTCATTAATTATATCCATTTGATCTTTTCAGACACAGTAATTGACTGCAGATGGAATGTCACAGTAAGGCACGCAGGAAAGGCAGAAGTTACACTTTAGGGTTGGTTATGCCAGCCCCACTGGCTGCTGACAGCAACAACCACAGAACCACTGAGGTCGGAACAGAGCCTCAGAGCTCTGCAGCATCAGAGTGAAGCCTTTGAGCCATGACCACTTTGTTCACCAGCCCAGAGCCCTGGGGGCCACATCCATTTCCTTGGACAGCTCCAGGGATGGGGACTCCAGCACCTTCCTGGGCACCCCCTGCCAAAGCCTGACCACCCTTCCCACTGTTAAGAGCACAGAGGCACAAACACAATCTCTGTTTTTCTCAGTAACTCTGACCAACTCACACTATTATTTCAAATCACAGTTGAAGTAATTCAGAATAAATTTCTACACATCAGCTGGAAGCAGTCTGAGCAGAATGATTTCAGGAAGCTTAGTAAGGACTTTTATTTTGTGGTAATAACAGAAGTGTAGGCCTTGGAGGCTTAGCACCAAAAGAAGGAAGAAAGAATTTCCTGGTGTATAACAGGATCATTTAAAGCAATCTTGTGATGGCCTCAGTGAGGAACACTTTGTAAAAGTCTCATGGGGTAAAAATATCAAAGATATTGATTATATGAGGTGAAAAGCACTCAAGGACCAAGCTCCCTTGAGGAGCACACAAAGAATACTGCAACTACCTGTCACTGAAACAGCTTTGTTACTATTTCCCTGTGCCTTTGAAATTGAAATTATTTACATAACATTTAAGATTGCCACTTTTATAACAGGGCTAACAAGTAGCACACAGGCCTTACAACATTATCCAACAATGCCAGCTGTAAATTAGCACTACTTTTAGTACAGCACAGCTAAAAAGGAACCTTTTCATTTAACTTGGAAGTTAACAGTTCATTTGACTTTACAGTTTGTAATCGAAGACTCTCTCTGTTCTCAGGTGGATACAAGGTACAAAATTATTTTAAAAAGTGATGATAGGTACTAAACATAAACACTGGAATAAAAGAGGCAAGACTGAGGAATTTTTTTTTTACCTTTGCTAGGTAACTTACATTAAGGTTTTTCTTAATTTCTTTTCTTTCCTTCTTTTTATTTTTAAATTTTTTTTATTTTTTTATTTATTTTTTATTTTATGGCATGATTGTGTCTTTAATGCAGAAGTCACTTAGTCCAGGTGTTAAGCAGAACCCCCCCCCCAGCTGTTACAGAGGGTCACAGGAAGATGCAGAGCACGTTGTAGACAAGCTTCTTTGTATTAAATTGCCACACTGAGATGGGAGGTTACCTCACTATTAGAATCAGGACTTGCTTAACCAGGATAATGAGCCAGGGCAGTTAGGTAACCCTCTTCACTAAATCTATTCTGTAGCTTGTGATAGTGCTGCAATCACAGAATATATGTGTATTGTCCTGAAAAAGGTCAAAGACCACACTAAAAAATCGTGCTGTTTAAAACCTTACACAACTCTGACATCCCAGTTCATGCCCAGGATTATACTTGTCTTGTTTAGATATCAACTGATAAAAGATAAAATCACTTCTTTCTCACTCAAATGAGCAAGTTAAGAGCAAGGGAACAGATAAATACATTTCTTAACATAGTTTTGCTTAATTATAATGAGGTACAAGAGATCACTGAATGTTTTGGGCTGGAAGGGACCTTAAAGCTCATCTCTTTCCAGTCCCTGCCTTGTGCAGGGCCACCTTCCACTGTCCCAGCTGGTTGCTCAAATCCTGTTAAATACTATGAAATTTTATCTCATCTAGCAGCTTAAAAAAAACTCTTGCAGCATAAGGTCCTAATCAGATTTTCATTCCAATATTTAAATCGTTGCCCTTTGCATTTGAAGTAGAGCAGACAAGTACAGGGAGTTCCACATCAAGTTGCTTTTAACTAATTGCTGAGGTTGGTTGTGTTGCTTTAAGCCTAATTAACTGCACTGACAGGAGTTCCACACTTCCAAAAGGCACTGAGGACAAGGGGAGCACAGAGTTCTCAATATCCTGAGGAGCCATTGCTGAAACAGATGTTCTTGCTACTCATCTTGAAATTTATAAGTTGAAAAAAAGTGACATTTCTTGTTTCCTCAGCAAGAGAATACTCAGTGCTGATATACTGAGAACCATAGCACAGGAACACTGATTTATTTTTAATGGGAAGAAATTAGATGGTCCCATCATCTGAATAGAAGGTATTTAAAATATTATTTATTTGAGGGAAAACTAAAAGTTTTGCTTAATCCCAGAAGCCGGGTACTCTTCTTGTGCTCCGAAGGTGAAATGCTTCTGTGTTATGTAATAAGCCTTCATAGAACCAAGAAGAAAATGTATTTGAAACAAAAAAATTACTTTATATCACATGCTACTGTATAGGGGAATAAGGAGAAATCCAATCTCAAGACAATTTTCTGAAAGCAGAAAGAAAACAATGGAATTGCTAAGAAAGCAATCAGACACTTTTTTTTATACTGTCTTGATTTTTTAAAAGCAATAGCTCTATCTCCCAAGACACAATTTGATACCAAATATAATTTTTTTTCCTGAGTTCAAAGAACTTAAATTGTTTCTTATAGAATGTAAAACAAAACCAAAAAAAACCCAAACAAACAAACAAAAAAATAAAAATGTCATTTACTTTTAAGATATGCAAGGAAGAAAAAAACCCTCATGTACTGAAATTGTAAAATCTTTTTTCTCTTTTCTCCACACACCAAATAGATGGTGGTAATACATCTCTGCAATCTGCATCCATAATTATTCAGATGGTGTTTTAATAATCTTCAGTCTACTGGAAAGCACAGAAATACTGTGGTTTGATTTGCTTTTGCATCTTCCTTGGAAGGTAACTATTAATCATGGAATAACATGAGCTGGAAGGGACACAGAAGAATCATCCAAGTCCAGCTGCTGTCCCTGCAGTGGTGAAAACCACCAGTGGCTGACATTTCTGGAGAAGAATATTCAATTAACAAATTACAGAAGCCTGAATTCTATTTGCATCAATGACCTCGAGGAAACAATGAGACACAGTCAGGTCATTCAAAATTTTAGTTTCCAAATTTTTGTTTCTAAAGAATCATTACAAATACTGTTGAATTTTCCTTTCATTTCCACAAAACACGTTTTGTCTTTTGAGTCTTAATTGCTTTTGCAATACACAGATTATTAACTGAATGAGCTGAAAGTCATGATAGGTGTTTATTGCTGAGAGGCATTTTCATCAGGAGACTGAAAGTAATGCACTTTCTCACTTTAGGGAGATGACACGCACTGAAATGTAATAACTGACCCCCACCAAATTTTTAAGTCGTGCTTAAAGTGAATAAAATTTTCCTTACTGACACTCTAGCTCATCTGAATAGATTATTAACTGTTAAATATGTGTTTCTCTACTCAAACACAAAATATTGCATGATGGATATTTTTCAGAATATTTTAATTGCAAGACTGAATTTTTAAATGCTTCATGCCATGATCCTGGTGATGTCTCTGCATGAGGCCATCAGATTCCCAGATTTTGGTGTCTGCTCATTTGTGATTCTCAACAAGCCACTTCTTCCCTGAAAACTGAAGATTCCCAACCATTTCCTGTCTTTTGCATGTCCCATTCAGTCCCTCCTAGTCCACTGTTCATGGACTGAAAAACAGAAATACAGATGATGTAGCTCTGCTGCGAAGAGAGATACAATTCTATAGATAACATGCAGGGAAAGATGAATTTTGGGATAATTTGGTGTGGGTGTTTGGTGCATTACTGTACAGTACAGACTGCAGGTTATCATTTGCTTTTACACACAAGAGCACTGACCCTGCTGTGCTCCCAAAAACAATTTCAGGAGGAAAAGAGCTCCTCCCCTGACTTAGTAAAGTTCTAACAGCAAATTAATATGAAAACATGAGCAGCCACAATTATTAAATTAGCATGTGTGAGGAGCACAGCAGCCCTCCTCAGTAACAGAGTCGCTCCATTTAATGACTGTCAATTAAATAAACACAGCCACAGGCACAAACAGGTATTTGCTCTCTGGGTGATGGACACGGGGTGCACACCCTGGCTCCTCTCCTCTCCTCTGTGCCACACTGGCAACTCGAACGGGGTCAGCACAGATGCAGTCAAAGTGCCAAATGGCTCCTGAGGCAAACATGAGCAGCACTTAACTTCTGATCTCAAGGTAATTAAATTTATTAGGAATGCAGGCTTGAAGCCTTCTGAAGCCTCTGCAACCCAGTAAAGACCTCCCAGTCGGTGCAAGTCAGGCATCCTCATGCCTTCCGATGTCAGGGTCACTGCTACCTTCTGCATTTGTTCTTTCTGGATATTATTTTATAAATAATACATGTGAGCCTAATTCTGCTCAGACTCTATCAGACCAAACTATCTGACACTGTTTGCTTTCCAGAAACGTGATTACTGCCTTCTGTCAGAAATAAAGCTCTGTGGGAAACCTATTTTTCATGGTCAAGAAAATACTTGGTGGTGAATACAGAGGGAAGGGGAGCACTTCAAGTACAAAAGCAAAGTGAAAATTATGCAGAGAATGTGACTGGAGGAGAATGAGGAAGAGCAAAGCTACATGTGTAGGAAAGTGCTGATATCACTGATGATGTAAGAAACTCATCATCAGCCTCTGCTATCACCTGCTAAGGTTCACAAAACTGGAATCTACTCATTTCCATGCTAATTGTCATGGTCCCTGTCCATTCAGCTGGGGAGCTGGTGGGGTCTTAAGTCTGGATGAGAAGGACAAGTCTTGCAGTTTTAACCAGCTGTAGGCAGGTTTTTGATTTGCTCTCTGGAAGAAAACTTTTGCTGTAAGGTTCTTCCCTCCAATGTCCCAGGCTGCTCCCAGCCCCAGTGTCCAGCCTGGCCTTGAGCACTGCCAGGGATCCAGGGGCAGCCCCAGCTGCTCTGGGCACCCTGTGCCAGGGCCTGCCCACCCTGCCAGGGAACAATTCCTGCCCCAGATCCCATCCAGCCCTGCCCTCTGGCCCTGGGAAGCCACTCCCTGGCTCCTAGCACTCCAGGCACTTGTAAATAGTTTGTCTCAAATAATGTAGAAGAGGGTAAAAAATTGCAGCTCTTATCCAGTTGCCAGTGGATCAAGAACCTGATCATTAAACAATTGCATCTGGAATTCAGCAGCTTGGTGCTCACTACTCTGCTCCATATTACATGCCATTCAGCAACCAGCACCATCTTCCTAGAGAGCATAAATGTGGCAGCTGGAGGTTTCTTAGTGATGGTTATTTACAGATGCCTGAGGGTTCCAAGATCTGGCATTCAATCCTTTCATAGTTCACAATCTATCAGAGCTATTACCTCAATACTGTCAATGCTAAATTTTGACTTAATCTTCCCATTTATTAAGAAAAAGATTTTAAAAAAAGTTAAGAACCCAGAGAAGATATTAGCTATTTTATTTCTAATGCATTTTTCTAGCTCCAGTTTGTATTCTTCAGTGCCTGACATTTTGCAAATCATATGGTGTGTTTCCTCAGGGAGAGTAAATCAGCTGCTCTCCTGGAGTGCAAGCTTCCTAATACACAAAAAAAAGTGCTTTGTTTGAGAGCAAAAGTGCTGTACAGTTGTTATGGCAACTGGATTTTTAAAAGGAAATGCATAGTTTTGAGGGGCATCTGCTTAATTCCCAAACAAATTCTTCACCCCAGCTGCCCTGGGAGGGATGATTTTAAATCAGTCTCCTGCAAGAAGCAGAGACTTCCAGCTGAGCAGCTGAGCACATCTCCCAGTGGCTCCATGGAAAGGATGATCCTGGTGTTCCAGCTGGGGGAGCAGCTCCCTGTGAGCCCCCTGTGAGCCCAAAGGGGCAGCTGAGGGATAGAAAACTGAGCAGCACCCAGCACACACAGATTGTCCTCCCTTCCTGGGCTGACACACAGAACTAACTTCCAGTGCAGGTGTAAAGTCCTTTAAAAACAAGGCAAAAGCATCAATAGAAATCCATCTGCTGTGTGTGTGTGACAGGGACTGGGAGCTGCAGTGCTGCTCGGGGCTGTCACTGTGCTGTCAGAACCTGTCAGAGAAGTTTCACTATGAAGCTGTGAACCAGGAACTGAAAGTTCTTTCATATCTCGAAGAAAGCCTGTAATACTTGAATCATCCATAATTGACAACACTGACTTACAGTTGTCTTCACTGTGTGGAGTTTTATGAGATTTCAACACTGTACAGATGAAGTTTTGGGGGTGTTTTTTCAGAAACATGCAGCACTGGTATATACAACATATTTATGCATAAAGACAAAATTTAAAAAGAAAAATACTCATATTGGTGAAAACCTGTGCCAGGACTAATGGCTTTGCATAGAAAAAATGTCATATGGGGAGTCAGAACTACAGCTAAAGAGGCAAGATTCCAAAACTTCCAAGGCACACACAGATTTACTCAGGAGTTCTTTCAAAGGGGCATTTACCATCAAACACAGACTGGAGAAAAATGTAACGGCAAAGTAACTGAACATTCCAAGAATCACATGTTATTTTAAATTCAGAAGTAATTGAATAACTTCTGAAAGCTATGAAAGTCTTTTAGTGAACAAGATCAAAAAATAAAAATCCTCCCATATCTTATTAAACCACAAATGGCTTGAGAAAAGTAAAATACTGTGTAACAACAAGCAGAAGCAGAAAAACTAAATCTGAAATCAAGTAGAGCAAGGAGTTCATAACAGGCAGCCTTGGACCATGGATTACATTGCAGCTGCTGAAAGGACATTTTCTTCTCACCTGGTTTTGCATCTGCAGGACTTGTGTTTTGCCTTCAAAACTCTGAAATCCCTACCAAGTGTACCAGCACTACAGCAAAGCTCTGGGATTTGTGCTGGTAAAAATCAGAGAGACTCAACAGGTGTGGATAAACCCAGTGGAAATCAGTTCTGTGGCTGCTCCCTTCCCTTTTCACTTCCTTTCAAGGCTGACTTTCTGCTTTCAGTGCTTCTGTGAAAGATGGGCATCAGAGTTGGCTGTTTGTGCACATAAACAATGGGCACCTTTAAAAATCCCTAAATTCTAGGTAGCCTACAAACACTGCCAGCTCTCTTCACCTGCACTGTACCCAGCCAGATTTATAGAAGGAGCAATTGTTCATTCACGGATGCATCTTAACATTAAAGTTCATTTCATTTACATGACCCTGGAGCCTTGTCCAGACAAGCTCACTTGAGCTTTGCCCAGATGGTGCCCATTTGCCAGGGCATCATTTATTACAATTCCCTGAGGTTAGGGCAGGCAGCCAGCTGGCAGAGGCTCCCAGATTTGTAGAGACTGCACGTCTTCATCGCTGCGTGGCAAACACTGCAGTGGCACTTCTAAACCTGCCACTGCTTGCATTATTCTGCTGCTTCAGCTGCTGTCTTCGAGCTTGTTTATTGCCTGAAAATTACATATATGTATATATATATAGATATATGTAAGATAGATATATATAAATAGGCAGAATCATGAAAGAATTGCAGCAATCGTGAAAGAATTGCAGCAAGAGCAGAAAGGAGATGCCCTGAATTAACAGGACATTGGTGTTGCCACCTAAGCCCAAAATAAAACTCCAAACTCCACGAGAAACTAGTGCAGGATAAAAATAAAAAATATCAGGTGAGGATGACAATATGAAAAAACAATCAATTTTTTTTTGGCAGATTCTTGTTCTAACAACCTAAGCAGATTAATGGGAAGCTTTTTCATTCTCAAATATTCTGATATGGCAGCATGAGCAAACAGATGAATGAAAGCCACAAGCGAGAGTTTTTTATTTAAAATGTCCCAGGGTTTAATATTCTATGTCCTAGGATACATGGAGGAAGGCCAGGCAGTGCTGAAGCAAGAAATTAATTCATTTGAAGCTGGAAATTTTTTACCAGTTTGTAACTGCAACTGATTAATTAATCTCCTGCAACATACAACCTCTGTCCCTACGAGACTTTCATAGATCACATTCATTAAATATGCTAACTTCACTATTGCCACACAACTGTTTTATTATCATGGTATTTTCTTTAAGACAACACCTGCTATCAAAGGCAACCCACCGAGCTACATGCACTTTTAAAATAAAAATAAAAAAAAATAATAATAAATAAAACTACCCCTTTCATAACCCATCTAAAGCCAGTGTGAAGATTATACAAGGCATACACTGGCAAACATCACAAATACCTGGCAGTTTGTAATGCCCTGGTGGGGACTGTCAAGTTAAAATTTACCCACAGCAGAGCAGTGATTGTGAAGGGTCCAGTTTATGACACCAAACAGGGAATAAATTTGTATTAACCAGGCAGCAGCCAGTGCATACCCAAGTATGGACCATCAAAAGAAATCTAACCTCTTCTATTCCATCAACATTAGTGATAGCAGTAACAAAAACATCTCTTTTCCCAATTTGCTAATTTTCAAGTCTCTGAAGTATTAAACTGTTAATTTTTTCCATGGATCTCATGGAGAACAACTCATCCATTTTAAGGCAGTTTCTGAGCTTCCAAAAGTGTGTAATTTCATACTCCAGGAGAGCATACAACAAGCTTAGAATTTATTGTGAAAGCCCAATCTTTCCAGTTAAAAACGGAGAGTTTGAGATCTCTCTTCTCTTTTCCCAGGAAACCAACTCTATCTCTAAATCTACATCCAGAGTTTAATTAAACACAAAATACTTGACTAAACAAGGTTTTCCATCACTTCCCTGTACAAACAACATTCCAAATTAAACTTCAGCAAGGCCAAGGCCATTGTCAGAAAAAGAGACAATCTCAAATCCAGGAACCACAAAAGAAAAAATTATTTAGTAGGCAACTCAAAGGAACAAAACAAATAAAGGCTGGGTGCCGGGATGAAAGACCTCAGCCTGAGCCTGAAGAGAGGCAGCGCTCGGAGACAAGGGGCTGCTGCTCAGGAACAGACTCCCCAGTTAAGCCGGGTTGTCAGTCTATAAATGCCAAAGGGGCACAGGCCGTTTATCCTGAGCAGGGCACTCTTGGGGCTAATCCACTGAGGAGTGGCACAGAATCCTGGAGGATGAGCCTTTTTATCAGTTCTTGTCCCCGCCCAGGAACGCCCCGTACCGCCCCTTGCCCGGCCTCCGTGGCCCCGGAGCATTGGATGGTTCCAGCAGTGAGCTTTCTCCTGCCCACCAATGGCTCGCTGGCTGTCTATGACATTGGTTTGGGTGGGAAGGAGCCTCATTAATGTTCCAGGTTGCCATGGAAGCAGCCTGCAAGAGGGCAGTGCAGCTGGTAGTTTTAGAAAGTTTAATATTCTCTCTTCAGACCCAGCCAAGATCTGATCCCAGTTTTGAAAATATACCATTAAAAAATGAAAATTGGCTTAAAAAAAGTCTAAATTACACACAACATATAAGCAAACTCAAAAGCTTGAGTAGGGATTACATAAAACTTGAAAACTTTCTTAAAAAGTGAACCTTTTAACAATTTAAATTAATTCTGAAGGAAGATATGTCTTAAAACTTCTTAAACATTTTAATTTAACCTTTGAATGTATAAACTTTAACTTTTGAAACTNTAATTCTGAAGGAAGATATGTCTTAAAACTTCTTAAACA
>VXAC01007154.1:0-30131 GCA_013399225.1 Rhipidura dahli
GGACAGGTTGGGGACACGCAGGAGGGGCTCAGAGCTGCGCTACAGTGACAGCTGTGCCAACACCCAGCACTGGCAGTCAGACAGCCCCAAGTGCCACCTCTGCAGCTTCCCCTGCTGTGGGACCTCCCAGACCCCCCTCAGGATTTCTTCCCCTGCAGTGCAAACTCGGTTTAGGGCAGAGCAAAGCAGCCGCTTCCTTTTGTTGGATTTGCACGTAAAAAAAAATTTCCCTGAAGGGCTTTGCTCCTTTCGGGTGCTGTGTGGAAATTCCTGAGGGATGCAGGAATTCCTGAGGGACACAGGAGGGGATGGGGGAGAGGATCCAACCTTGCCCCTGTGTGGGAGTGGAACGAGTGCAGTGCTGCTTTAAAGGGCTGTGCTGTGGGGTACAAACGGGACTGAGCAGGAACGGGAGCTCTGGGGAGCTTGGCTCTGGAGCCAGGAGCAAAGAGAGCCAAGAAAAGGGTGGGAGAGTCAGTCTGGCAGCCCCTGGGAGCTGAGGGGAGCTTGGCAGGCTCAGAAGGGCTTTGCTGCCCGCCAGCCCCGCAGGAGGCTCTCAGGACTGGCCCTGGGGGTTTTCTCAGGGCTCAGAGAACTCGAGCAGGGCAGGCTGTGAGGGCAGCACCAGCTCCTGTGCAGAACAGCTCTGCCCACGGGAATGGGCCTTTCCATGGGAATGGGCCCCTGGTTTGTCACTCGGCACAGGGAGGAGGTGAATGCCGAGGAGCCTGTGGCTGACCTGGCCTGAATTCTGTCATTTTGGGGGTGGTAAAAGGGTCCTTGGAGGGATTCCAGGCTGTGAGGGGGAGCCAGGACACAGCACTGGGACCGATCCCTCTGGATCCAGAACAAGCTCTTGGGAAATCAGTTTGACCTCTCCAAGGAGGGCAAAGCAGCCAGGCCAGGAGTGGTGCTCAGGTGGGGAGGTCGTGTCCAGCACCCACCTGGAGCTCCCAGGGCCGGTGTGGGGTGGGATGAGAGACATGGAACCATCACAGAATCATGGAATGTTTTGGGTTGGAAGGGACCTCAAGGCTCATCCCATCCCATCCCATCCCATCCCATCCCATCCCATCCCATCCCATCCCATCCCATCCCATCCCATCCCACCCCTGCCATGGGCAGGGACACCTCCCACTGTCCCAGGCTGCTCCCAGCCCCAATGTCCAGCCTGGCCTTGGGCACTGCCAGAGCTTTCCCCAAATTCCCCCAGCCCACAGCAGAGCCAAGGTGGGCTCATTGCTGTGCTCAGCCTGATGAGAGAAGAGACTCGCTGAACACCGTGGGGAAAAGAACCAGAGACTCAATTATCTCTGTGCATAGAGACACTAATTAATTAACTGAGGGTGGCAGAGGGGATGCTTCCCATGACCCACAGAGAGGAGTTTCAGGGAGAAATGGCCGGTGATTGATGCTCTCCTGTTCCTGCTGCACCAACAGGATCCTGGGAAGGGCTGCTTGGCAAAGAGAGCTTGGAGATGCTGGGTCTGAGAGGGGGACACTGGCAGCAGGGACAGGAGGGGGCCAGGACTGGGAGAAACTGGGAGAAACTGGGAGAAACACTCGTTGTCCCTCGGAGAAACTCGTGGATGTGCCCCCTGTGCTCGCAGTGGCACTTTGTGACCGCAGGGAAATGCAAATGTGCCCTAAAAGGGGAATAAAACAGGAATGAGCACGGACAGACCCTCAGCCTCTGTCCCCCTGTCACACCCAGGGACAGCTTTAGGAAATACGGAGTAATTTTAAAGAATTGTTAATGAAATAATTTCATTTCACATTTAAAACCATGAATGATTTATTATTCCATATAAAAATGGGGGAAATGGGGTCCTGTAAGGGATGTGGGGCTGGGAAGGGCCAGCCCTGTGCTGAGGGTCTGGTTGAAAGCTGCCCGAGGCTCAGCCCTCCAGAGAGAACCCGGGATGAGGATTTTCCTGGGATGCTCTGTCCTTCCTTTTCCATCTGCATCCTCCCAGCCCTGCCCACCAGCAGCTGGTCCAACTCCAGCCGGTGCCAGACTCTGTGTTTGCAGTTTGCTTTTCACCAGAGTTCCACAATTTCTGACATCACCAAGGGTGGCACGGCCCACGTTTCCACCTGTGGGGAAGGAGCAGAAAGGGTGACCAGAGAGTGGAGAAGTTTTCCAAGAGCCAGAGCCAGCCCAGCTCCTTGCTTTGAGCTCAGCAAGGCAAAATGGCAGCTCCTGCTCTGCAAAATAACCTGTTTGGGAGATGAATTCACGGCACAGAGGATGCGGGAAGGTGAGGGCTGGGTTAAGCCCCTGGCTGCTGCGGTTGCAGGGTGGTTTAAAGAACAGCAAAATCAACACAGCTAATTGATACTTCACAAAGCCGCTGTGTAATGATAAATGTGGGGAAAAAAAAGAAAAAAAAAAAAGAATAAGGGTTGTCTCTGCTTGTTTTTAAAGGGCATTTCAGGGCAGTTCACTCACCACCAGGCAGGAGTCCAGCAGCTCGTGTGCTGCAGAATGAACAAAAGGAGAGATGTGAATACGCCGCAATAAAAATGAAGTTCATGGTCACGGTAACTTGGTATTTAAAATTTCATATTTAATCGTGATGAGCCGCGTCAGCTGAAAGCAGGGATTGCTAGAGGATGGTGTCTACACTCCCCACACCCAGAATGAGCAGATCTTTTTCTATTCCAGCTGTAAAATGTTAAGATTTCAACTCTGAATCCTCACCTGGAGAGCACCACTGGCTGGGGGGGGATCTCGCAGAGCATTAGGCAGAGCTCGGGGCGGGGGAAAGGTCAGGGATGGGCTTTGTACCTGTCACTGTGATGGGAGAAAATCTGTCTCCTCTCCTGGAACATGGGCTGTGATTGACAGCGCTGCTGCTCGGGATGAGACCCTGCAAACAGCTCTGCAGCTGCTGAGAGGGGCTGGGGCTGCGAGTTCCCAGCCCCTGTGCCAGCACCGGGAGCGTTCTCGGGGAGTGGGTCTGGTTCTGTGGGGTTCTGTGAGCACCATTGTAAAATTCAAACATCCAAGAGGAAGGCCCAGGCTGTGCTGTGCTGGTTTCAGATGAGCTGTGTCACCAGGAAGGGTGTGATGGCTCCTGCCAGCACCAGAGCTGGGCTGGGTGAGAGGGAAAAATGAGGTTTTGGTCATGGTAAAAACCACGGTGGTGGTAAAATGCTCCAATGATGCCTTGAGAGGCCTCCCAGAAACCCAGAGCCCAGACAGGAGTAAAGGGAATAAAGGTGGGGATTTATTGGAAAGGCCTCCAAAGGTACCCCTGGGGAGCCAGAGGTGCTGCCCAGAGGGGCCCCGAGATGGACCCTGAGAGGCCACGAGTTCTTCCCACTTTTATAGCTTTGGTTCATTTGCATCTCAGGGTTCATTCTCCAATTAAAGCTGCAGTTAATGATGGAATTGCCCTCAGCTTGCCCCCCTCAGAGGCTCTTTGGTTGATACTTTTTGGGCCCAGTTTGGGCTGGGTGTCCTTGGAGAGCAGCCCCGGAGAGGCTTTGTTGTGTGTGCCCAGCACAGAGAGCAGCACTGACCAGGGAACAGGCAACTCCAGAGTTACACACTGGGCAGGGGTTGGAAAATATAAAAGTTCAACCCTAAGGCATCACCAGCACTTCTTCATCCCCACTTTCCAGGCTCAGCTGTGCAGGTGGCACCGCTGCTGGAGGGATGGCAGTACCTGAACGGTGCTGTCCTGCTGCAGGTGAGAGCTGATCAGCACAGACTGAAGCAGTGCAGAAGGAAGCTGGGCATGGACAGGCTGTCTCTGCACACTGGGGTCTGTGTCAAATAGAGCCCAGGCCAGGTTCTAAATCTAAATGTGGTGCCAGGCTCTGATCCCTTCTTAACTCAGTTAAATTACGGAGCAGCACCAACGAAGGCTGTGTTGTCACCTGCTGACATTTTATTTAACAGATATATGAAAACAAGGATGCTTTCCGTGTTGGAAACTGCTGTCGGAGTCACTGGGGACTTGGGGATGCATAAAGAGACAGACAAGGCAAAACAAACAGCTCAATCTGCCTCGCAGCCCCGGGAGCCGGCGGAGCTCCGGGAGAGCGGCGCGGGAGGAGCCGGGATCCCCCCGGGGCTGCAGGAGCCGGGATCCTCCAGGTGCAGGAGGAGCCGGGATGTCCCTGGCACCGCCCGTCCTGGCCACGGCCCCGGGGCAGCCGGAGCAGGGCTGGGCTCCTGGGCAATTCCCTGCCTTGTAAAGGTGCCTTGGAAGCTCAGGTGGGTCCAAGTGCTCCTCTCTCCCGTGGAAATGATCTGAGGCCTCCAGAGCATCTCTCTGAGCATCTTGCAGGGCCACGGTGCTTTTTGGAGGTCCCTGCTGTGCCTGTAGAGAGGCGATTCAGCTTCGTTTGAGCTTTGACACCTGACAGAGGCATCCACGCTGAGGGAGGGGAGCCCTCCACCATGGAGGATGTGCAGCAGCACAAAGGATTAATTAATTACACAGTAAATTACACAGAACCACAGAACACCCTGAGCTAAAGGGACCCACAGGGATCATGGATTCCAGCTCCTGGCCCTGCCCAGACACCCCAAATCCCACCTTGGGCACCCCTGGCAGCGCTGCCCAAACGCTCCTGGAGCTCTGGCAGCCTCGGGGCCGTGCCCATTCCCTGGGGAGCCTGGGCAGTGCCCAGCACCCTCTGGGGGAAGAACCTTTCCCTGCTCTCCAGCCTGAGCCTGCCCTGGCCCAGCTCCAGCTGTTCCCTGGGTGCTGTCCCTGTCCCAGGGAGCAGAGATCGGAGCTGCCCCTCGGGAGGAGCTGCAGATCCCGGAGCTCTCTGCCCCAGCTGAACATTCCAAGAGCCCTCAGCTGCTCCTCGGGGTTTTGTGGGAAACAGAAGTGCAGAGGTGGGAGCAGGAACCAAGGAGGGGTTTCCTCTGGGAACAATTTGTGTCTCTGCATGAACTGCCCCTCCCTGACCTGACCCGCCTGGAGTGTCCCCTCTGGGGCTCTCTCTCCTCGTTCTCCACGGGATGAACATCCACGGTGTGAGAGCCCCTCCCTGTGCCCAGGAATTCCTCAGGCTCCTCAGTCCCACCCAACAAGATCCCTGGAAGATGCAGTGTCCTCCTCTGTGCATTTCTGGGCGCTTTCCCCCCATTTAACCTCAACCCCTGGAGCCAGACCCTCCTCCAGGCCCAGGGGGGTGTGTGGTGATATCCCCCTGGCCCGGTGCTGGAGGAGTTGCCCTGTTACTCCCCAGTGCTCTGGAGCACAAAACAAAACCAGAGAGAAGGATTTGCAGAGGTCCTCTGGGAATTAGGAGCCTCTTGGCTCTGCCAACAGCCAGCTGTGGGCAGTTGTGAGGCTTCTTTTGGCTGGAGAGTTTATTCCCCAAAAAGATAAAATAATTAATAATAATAATGATAAAAAGCTCTTTTGCTGTGACTGAATCTGTCTCCAAAACTCCATAAAGTAACAGAAAAGCGGAATCAATTTAGCAACAGGAAATTCTGAAAAGTAATGAGGTCTTGATTCCCCACTTTAAATCCTAATGTTTTCTTTTCAAAATCATTCCCATCTGATGAAAAACAAAAGGTAAATAAGCTTACCTGTTCTCAGCACAACAAGCCTTTGGCCAACCACTTTGCCGTACCCTCGGTAGTTCTTAATTCCTTTTTCAGTTTAACTAATGAAGTGGAGAATCAATTACTCTCACAGCTTCCAATCTGCAGAGTTATTAAGGTAATCTGGGGCCAGATCCGCAGCAGCATCCCTGGCACTGCACAGGCACCTGGCAGAAGCCACCAAATGAGTTTTGCAGGTGGATTGTTTAGAACTTTTCCAAAGACGCTCATCAGAAGTCTGAGACTCCCACTCAGGTCCCTCCAGAACTCTGGAAATCTCGTGGTGGGATTTGGTGTTAATTGTCCCTCGTCATCTGCAGAGGAAAACCCTTTGGAGGTGCTCTTTGCTGCCAGCTGAAGGTGACCAGCTTGGATCCAGGCCAGGGGAGAGACTGAGCTTCTCCTCCCCTTGGTGCTGAGATCGCTGCTGATCTCTGGTGGGAGCTGGATTGGGTGGGGAGAGACCTGGAGGGGCTGGAGCGAGTCCAGGGAAGGGAGCAGAGCTGGGGGGGGGCTGGAGAATTCCTGAGGGAGCTGGGAAGGGGCTCAGCCTGGAGCAAAGGAGGCTCAGGGGGGACCTTGTGGCTCTGCACAGCTCCCTGACAGGAGGGGACAGCCGGGGGGGGTCGGGCTCTGCTCACAGGGAACAGGGACAGGAGGAGAGGGAACGGCCTCAGGCTGGGCCAGGGGAGGGGCAGGGTGGAAATCACAGAAAATTCCTTCACTGAAGGAGGAGTGAATGTCCAGAATGGGCTGCTCAGGGGAGCTGGAGTCACCATCTCTGGATGTGTCCAAAACTTGGGCAGATGTGGCACTTCATGCCATGGTTCAGTGGGCATGGGGGGATTCAGGGACAAGTTGGACTCGATGGTCTTGGAGGTCTTTTCCAGCCTCAGGGATTCTTGGATTCATTTCAGGGTTTCTGGGATTCTGGGATTCATTCTCGCTGCTCTGAGAACTGCTGAGAAGAGCTCAGCTCCTTCCCAGTCCTCAGCAGATTTAAGGGACCCTCCGTGGGTTATCCAAGCGCTGCTGCTGCACGAGCTGGAGCCACCGAGAGGGAAAAACCCTCCTGTCACCTCTGTCCCTGCATTCCATCCATCCTGTCCGTGTGGCAGCCCCTGGGGCCCGCGGGCAGGAGCCTCGGCCGGGGCCACGGCTCTCCCCACGGAGCCTGTCAGGGCTCGTTACGGCCACCGAAAGGTCACCGCTGACCGTGCCCCCCGTGACATTTGCGCCTCTCCAGCTCCCGAGGAAGCCGCGAAGGGCGCCGGATGAGGGATGAGCTGGAGATTGCCTCCAGCCTCTGCTCCCCGCCGCTTCCCCGCGGCCGTGATGGATGGCAGGAGCGGGGAGGCTGAGTCAGCTCCCGGGTGACCTTCGCGGGTCCCTCCTGTCCCTCGCTGTTGCGCGGGGCCGCGGCTCCCGGGCAGATTGATGGCGGCTCACGCTCAATTTCTCGGATGCACTTTTGCGGAGAGACACTCGTACATCTTCCCCACGTCGTCTCTCCATATCTGAGGTCAGGCTTTCAACAGGCAAGAAATGTTCCGAAATAAATCACGGCCAGCCCTCAGCCGGGGGCTCTGCCAGCGCCGGGGGAATGGGGTGGGGACAGGAGGAGGCTGGGAGCCAGTGGGACCCAGTGCCACGGACTGGCCCTCCCGCCTCGGGGACACACCCAGGCAGGCCCCAAAGATGCTGCTCCCCATGATTTGTCCAGGCTCCCCATGGAAGTGGTTTCATCCCTGTGTTTATTGCTCTGGGGCTCAGTGCTTTTGCGTGCTCTGAGTGTATCAGGGTGCACAGAGCATCACATCCCCCTGAGTCAGCAGGAAAAATCCCAAAACTCCTCCTCTGGGGTGGCTTGGAGCAATCCTCGGAGTGCTGGGGCTCAGGGTTTACCCCACGTCTCCTTCCCGTTCCCCTGCCCTCGGTGTGACCCTGCCCTGAGGGTGGCCCCTGTCCCCAGAGCTGCAGTGCTGGAGGGCTGGGGGGAGCACCCCCCTCCCAGCTCTACCTTCCCACTAAGGGATCTGATGGATATTGGCATTCCCAGGGGCTGGGGACGAAGGTGAGACCCTCCCAGCAGCGGCTCAGGGCCCTTTGCTGCTGCTCTGAGCCACAGATGTGCTGGGCAGAGCACATCTGGCCCACAGAGCACATCTGGCCCTGCAGCTCCATCCCTGCCTGAGTCCAGCCTCGCTGATGCTCCAGGGCCGGCCAAGGGGGCCGGGAGCTTTAAGGAAACCCAGGGGATGAGTCTGTGTGTCCTGTGCACTGCAGCTCTGCACCAGGAGCAGGGAGAGCCCCAAGGCTGTGCCAGCACAGGCACCTGAGGCACCCTGTCCTGGCCCCAGGGCTGCTGGGATGGGCTGGCATTGCCTGGCCTGATCCCAGTGCCCAACCCCTGCCCCGTCACAGAGGGAGGTGAGCTGGCACAGAAGGAAAAGGTCTCGGTGCAGGAAGATGCACTGATGGCCTCGTCTGATAGGTGGGGAAACTGAGGCACGCAGAGGCCAGGGAGTTTCCCAGCTGTTGAGGCTCCAAAGCCTTGTATCCCCAATTATAAGAACCTCTTTCTCTGGAGATTGCACCTCTGCACCCCAGAAGTGCCTGGCAGGGCTCAGCAGGTGTGCAGTGAGGGCTCTGCAGCTCCTCACAGACATTTCCATGCTCCAGGTCCCGCACAGGCTCCAGGGCACGTCAGCCTCACCCTCCCCATCCCTGCTCCCAGTGCGCAGGGGGTGAGCAGCCTCATCCTGCTGCCCCAAAGGACATCTCTGGACAAAGAGATGCCCCAAAGGGGACCCCTCAGGGCAGAGACCCTTCCCCAGGGAGTGGCTGCAGCAGGGCAGGGGGATGCCTGAGCTGGGTGCACAGTCTGGCCACAGAGCCTGCTGTGTCTCCCTGCGAGCTGCCTTTTCCCAGGGAATCCCACCTTCCTGGGATTTTGGTGTTGCCAGCCAAGCTACAGAGCCCAGGGAGAATTGGGATTTACTTAATGAGTGGCCACACTCTTTCACTTCTGATGGTGCCCAGCCAAGTTGGAAAGAGAGACTGGGACTGTGCCAAAAGCTTTGAACTGGAAAACAAAAGTCAGCCTTGAGCTCTGTGAGCTCTGTCATCTTTCCCAGTCATCTCAGAGCTGGGGCTGGTGGGATTTCTCAGTCTGTCCCCAGAATGGCTGTGGGTCCCAGTCCAGGAGGTGCTACCAGAAATGTCATTTCAAAGTGCTGGGGTTCATTTCACAGTGGGAAAGAGGTCTGGAGTCGGCCTCAAGCTTCACTGGTTGAACTGGCCATGATAGGGACACCCAGCTGAGCCCCTGGCAGCTCTCAGGAAGGTCTCCTGCAGCCAGGTGTGTCTGGCAAGGATTGTCCTGGGGGGTGGGGGGGAAGGAATTCTCTCCAGGACTACAAGAGAATGCTCAGGATCTCTCCCATGCAATGGTTTGGAATTCAAGTTCAATTCAGGCATCCTAAAAAAAGCAAGTGGTGGGAGGGGAGCAAGTGACAAGGCAGGAGCAGGCAGCTGCCCAGGAAGGAGCTGCAGGGCCGGACTTGCCCAGCCTGCACTGGAGCAGCTCACAGAGCCCAGCCAGGCAGGACACACTGAGCAGAGACGGGGACAGAGCACACATCTGTGCCTGGAGCTCTTCGCAGAAGGAAGAAAGGTCACTCATGAGGAGGAACATCCCTTGTTGCTCTTGAAAATCATCTCTGAATCTCTTCCAGGGCGGTGAACAAGTCCTGAGCTGGAGTTGCATGTTTTCCCCACCTTGCTGGGGGTCTCAGTGCTCTGGTGTGGCCCTTGGAGCCTCCCAAACCCCTCCCTTTGCACAGGGCAGAAGCACAAGGCAGTGGAGCTGTCACCACCCCCCAGGAGAAGACTCAGGTGCCACAGGGCCGTGTGACTCCTCAGGAAGGCACTGCACGGCCCTGAGCTCTTCCTCTGTAAGCAAAGGGCAGAGACTTGAGTTTTTTCCAGGGAAAAGCAGGATTGAAGGAGGGAAGGTCTCCTCTGGGAGGCTGTGGAAGGGCAGGAACACCCAGCTGGCTGCTGGCCCCGTGATGCCGAGGGGGGAAAGTGAACACTGGAAGGAACCTGCTCCACATTCCCACCTTTGCTTTGTCAGAGCCTAAGGATTGTATTTTCCCATTTGTGAATCAGAAAAAACCACCCCCATCCTCTCTTCCCTCCCAGAGCCTCCACGAGGATTCACTCGTTCAGCTGAGTTCCTCCAGGAGGTGTCCTTTGATGATCCTGGTGGGTCCCTTCCAGCTCAGGACATTCTGTGATTCCGTGATTTATGGTGGAGTAAAAACGTGCCAAGTGCTGGGTGGACACAAGCTCCCTGCTGCCTCCTGCTCCTGGCACGGTGCCCGTGCTCTGACACACCTTGGAGCACCTTTCTAGGATGCTGCTGCCCACAGTCCCCTGCCTGTGACACCGTGGGGACACCCCAAGCACGGCCCGGCACAGAAGGAGCCCGGGGGCAGTGAGAGGAGAGATGGAGTGGGAGGTGAGGGGGGGGGGAGCGTGGCTGCCTTTGCAAATCACGGGACCTTTCTGGGTCTTCTCAAAGCAAAACCCAGCAGGAGTGGGGTGGGATGAGGGAAGAGTCTCCCTCGCCTTCTGAGTGCTTTGCGTATTTGAGGGGGTGTGACTGGCACCGAGCTCATTTCCAGGATCTGCTTTCAAGGAGGTTGTTCCAAAATCTCCGGAGGCCCTGTTGTTGTTCTGCAGCTCCCTCCCAGCGCTGCGCTGCCGCTGTGGGCACACTGGGCCGTGCCCGGGCACCGCACCAACCTCGCAGCGCCTTCTCCCGGGACAAACAGGGCAGGGCTGTCCCCGCGGCCAGCGAGGCTCCCCGGGAGCTGCCAGCAGCTCTGCAGGACACCGGGCACCGCCAGCCGCATCCCCAGCCCGGGATGTCCTCGCTCGTCTCCAGCCCCGGCGTGTCCACGGGCTGCCACCACCCTCTGCTGGGGGACGGGGACCGGAGCGGGACGGGGACAGCAGCAGGACGGGGACCGGCTCGGGATAGCCCCGTTCCATCGCAATGCCGTGCCCAGAGCTCGGCTCAGCCCGCTCGGACCCTGCCAGCCCCGGGCGGGGGGCTCCCGGCTCCCGCTGCCCTCCCCACCCCCGGCAGGCTCCCGGCTGGAGCAGGGAGCAGATGTGACAAACGCGCTGCCTGCTCCATCTCCCCCGCATCCCCCCGGGGCTGGGCTCTGCCTGCTGAGACCCTTCACAGCCCATTAGGCAATTCAGGTCCGGGAACACGCGTCGCTCTCCCGGCGCTGCAGGGGACGGCGGCTGCCTCCGGCCCGCCGCGCTGCCTGCCGAGGGGACCGTGGCTCCCCGGCACTCGCAGCTGCTTAACTGCGGCTGCCAGAGCCCGTGGGGAGCAGCCGCCCCGTGTCCCGGGGGTCACCTGGGGATGGCAGGAGGAAGAGAAGGGGCCCAGCCGTTGTGCGGGGGCTGCCTGCGCCCTGTGGGGCAGCTCAGGCTTCCAGCGAGCCTTGCAGGAGGTGGGAAGGGAAATGAATTTATGGCATGGAGGAGCCTCTCCGCGCTGCTCCAGTTTGCCGGTCCGAGGCGGCGGAGGCTGCCCTGGGGTGGGCTCTCCGGAGGCTCTGTCCTCGGAGGGCACCAGGCACCCCTCAGCCGCATCCCATCCTCCAGGATTCCAACCAGTCGGAGCAGGGTTTTGAAGTTGGTTCAGTGAGGCGCTGTGTCTCAGACCTTCTCTCAGGGCCTTATTAAAATGCAGACTGCAAATTCAGATACTGTAAACAAGGTCACTGGAGAATGAAGATCAACAGAGTGCAAGCACAAGGAATGCAGAGCATTAATATTCTGATGTGTGAGCCCGTCCTAAATATTTTATCAGGCTAAGCTTTTTTGTATTGAGGCATCCTTCCCCTTCTCTTCCTCCTCCTCTTCTGCCTGCTTCACGTCCTTTTTCTCTTGCGTTCACAAAAAGCACTTTGTGTTTTGGCTGAGCCTTGAAATGTATGCAAACCTTCCTCTCCCCCCTCCAAGAAAACCCTCTCCCTCTTCCAGGAGGGGGAGAGATTTCCTAACGGGGTTTCTTTTGTCTCTGTCAACATCTTACTTAGGCAAGCAGGCTCGGAGACTTTATTGAACGCTGCTAGGGTCTTATCACCCACGGCACCTTCCCCCTCCCCGCAGGAATGCAGGGATTCCCTCCCACCTCCAGCTGCTCTGCAGATCCTCACTGGCCATGCTGGGCCAACGTCCGGGGGACGTGGCATCATTCTGGGGATGTGCTCTGGTCCTGGCAATGTTCCATCATCCTGGGAAACTGCCATGGTACTGGGGATGTGCCTGATATCATCCTGGGGATGCTCCATCGTCCTGGGGATGTGACATTGTCCCAGGGATGTGCCACTGTCCCAGGGATGTGCCCTGGTCCTGGGGATCTGCCCTCATCCTGGGAAAGTGCTATTGTCCTGGGGCTGGGCCATCATCCTGGGAATGTTCCATCATCCTGGGGATGTGACATTGTCCTGGGGATGTGACATTGTCCCAGGGATGTCCCACAATCCTGGGGACGTGTCCTCATCCCGGCCCTGCTCCTGAGCTGCCTCCCTGTGGGTGATTTTGGCTCAGGGCGATGGTGCAGAGGCTTCTGACCCGGAGTCAGAGCAGCCAGCATGGGGTCGTTGGCTTCTGCCCCGAGTGGAGAAACCTCACCCTCAGTGAAAAATGAACTGAAATCCAGCCCAGCCTCAGCTGGGCTCAGCAGGAGCTCCCTGACCCCCGGAACGTGCCCCATGCCCTGCAGAGCTGGATCTGATTTTCCTTATGGAGGCACTCCTGGGCACAGCTGCAGCTGCTTCACGCGGTGCTGAGGGGATCTGGGCCTTCAGAAATCCATCGTGGGCTTGATTTGATTTTGTTGTTACTTCGGATCACGCACTCCTGGAAGGATCCAATCCCTTCAGTGGTTTTCCCCTTTCCTTCAGGTCAAGCAGGGAAATCTGGCCCTGGTTATCAAATCCCTGCTCCTGGAGTCGCTGCTGCAGAGACCACTCCCAGCCCTGCTCTCCTGGCCCAGGGGGGAGCAGATTTCTTGCTGTGCCACTCAAACGACAGCCAGAAATTCGGGGGAATATTCCCTGATCCCGAAATCTCCCAGATGGGACTTTTTATCCTCATTTCCACCTGGTGGCTGCGTTCTCCCCTCTGCTCTGCCCTCTAACCCCGGATGAGTCTGGGCTGTGGAACACCACTCACCCAATTAGCCAGAAAGCCCCGCAAATTCAGTGGCCAACCAGACATCCTCGGGAATAAACAGCCGAGGATTGAAGGGAACAGTTTGGGAATAGTCAATTGAATGGGAATTATTCATGCAAACTCTATCACAGGCTCTTACAAATACCACATGCACTCCAGAAAATGAGGGCATTTATGTAATGACATCTCATTAAAAAAATAATCATAAGAAATTGATTATTAATAAAATATTGAGAGATAATTAACTTTTTTTTATTCTCTCTCAGTGGAAGATTCCAGAAAAGGGGCCGCTTCTCCTTTTCAACTTCAACTCTGCCTTCCAAAGGACTTGAAAGAGAATCCTGTGCATTAACCAGAGAAATCTGGCCTAAAATGAACATTTAAATGCAACATGAATTAATGGGTGAGCTTTTTAGTAGGTGAAATGTTGGAGTCTATACAAATTGACATTTTTTGATCATAAATAATAGCCGAGATCTGAAACTGTTGCATAATTAGCAGCCCTTGGATCTGCAACCATTTTGCAATTGTGAGGAGTAGATTTTATTTTATATTTTGTGCTATTGCCCAGCTGCCAGCGGGATGAGGAGCAGGAAGGAGTGGATGTGGCTGGAGGCATTGCTTGGCTCCATCCCTGCCCTGGGGACAGGGTTCTGCTGCTGGGGTCACCTGGCAGTGCCAGCGTGGGAATGGACAGACAGGAGTGACAGGCAGGAAACCAGAGAGAAAAATCTGAATTTGTTGCACAGATTGTTGGAGCCAGAACGAGTCTGGCAGGAGGAGCAGAGTCCCTGCTCTGCTTGGTGCTGGGCCCAGGGTGATTTTCATCCCTGGGGCTCACCCAGCAGAGCCCAGAGCTCCTGGACTGTGAGGACACGGCTGGTTGGGGTCTGCCCTGGGACTGGGGGCTTCTTGTGCTGCTGCAGCCACAGCCTGAGCCTGGGGGGCTTTGCAGGATGGGCTGGAAGGGCTGAGTGATGGAAGAGATGCAGACTCTGGGGAAAGGATGGCCCAGAGCCACAAATGCTCTGTGCCCAAGGTCCTGGCACCTGGAGAGCTTTGGGCGAGGATGGAGGGACCAGCAGCTCCTCAGGTGAGGCCCTGACTCCTCCTCCCTCACCCCAGGTCATGCACCACACACAGACAGAGCCCTCATCCATGGGACCAGGGCAGAGAAAAGTGGAATTGTGGAATGATTTGGGTTGGAAGGGACCTCAAGGCCCATCCCCCCCCTGCCATGGGCAGGGACACCTCCCCCTGTCCCAGGCTGCTCCCAGCCGCAATGTCCAGCCTGGCCTTGGGCACTGCCAGGGATCCAGGGGCAGCCACAGCTGCTCTGGCAATTCCATCCCAGCCCCTCCCCACCCTCCCAGGGAACAATTCCTTCCCAAGATCCCATCCAGCCCTGCCCTCTGGCACTGGGAAGCCATTCCCTGGCTCCTGTGCCTGAATCCCTTGTCCCCAGTCCCTCTGCAGCTCTCCTGGAGCCCCTTCAGGCCCTGCAAGGGGCTCGGAGCTCTCCCTGGAGCCTTCTCCTCTCCAGCTGAGCACCCCCAGCTCTCCCAGCCTGCCTCCAGAGGGGCTCCAGCCCTGGAGCAGCTCCGTGGATTCCTCTGGGCTCTCTCCAGCAGCTCCAGGTCCTGCTGATGTTGGAATCCCCAGGGCTGGGGCAGCTCTGCAGTTGGGGTCTCACCTGAGTGGGGCAGAGGGGCAGAATCCCCCCCTTTTCCTGCTGCCCACGCTGGGGGATGAACCCAGGACACCGTTGGCTTTCCAGGCTGTGAGCAGACCCTGCTGGCCTGATCTGAGCTGCTGCAAACACCCCAGGCTGCCCAGCAGGGACTGGGATGAGCAGTTTGGTCCCTTATCCTGGGCCAGTTTGGCTCCCAAGGGCGCAGCAGGGTGGGCGTGGGGCTGGTTCCCTGCTGCTGCTGCTGCCCCCGGGCTCTCGGCAGCGCCAGGACACCGGGAAAGCCCCGACGAGGTTCAGCCCGGCTCTCTGGAAAAGCCGGAGCACATCTGCTGTCCCTGGGTGCCCGTGAGCTGCAGCCCTCCAGGCCAGCCAGGGGCACCCTGGGGAATGAAGACATTTCCAGTGTGAACTGAGGGGCCCGTGCCCCGTGTGAAATACAGCAGCCTATTGATTTATATTGGGAAGGGCTGAACGCGGCATAAATCAGCGTATTAGACACACTCCACACAAACAGAAAGGGCACCCCTGCCTTCCCTCCCCAGCCATCCATCACCCTCCACAGCTCTCCCAGGGAAGCAACTGAGCAGCCCAGGGGGAGAGGGGATTTCTCCCTCGTGCAGGATCGAATTCCCTGGCGTGAGCATGGAATGACACGGAATCACCATCTCCAAAGCCCCCGAGCTTCTGCTTTGTTGCTCCCTGCAAAGGGTTTTCCCTCCAGGCCTCTGGAATGCAGAGCAGAGCTGCCACCCACATCATCACCTGGGGAAAGGGAGGCACGGGACAGCAACTTCCCTCAGGTCCCAGTGCAGAAGAGGCAAAGGTTTGAACGTTGAAGGTTACGGACTCCTCATCCCTGGCAGTGCCCAAGGCCAGGCTGGACACTGGGGCTGGGAGCAGCCTGGGACAGTGGGAGGTGTCCCAGCTTTCAATCCCCCGTCCCTGCGCTGCCCCGAGCTGGCTCTGGCGCTGCTGCAGCGTTGTTTTATTTATCTGGCCATAAAGGGCCACCTGTTGGCACAGTGAGGGCTGCAGCTGGGCACAAATGGGCACTTTGGGCTCAGCTGGACACCTGCCCGCAGGTGAAGCCTGATGGGGAAGGAGCCCTGCCCTCCCTGCTGCATGAGCCGTGCCCATGACCTGCTTGCCAAGGTGGCCAGACAAGGACCAGGAGGTCCCCCCTGAGCCTCCTTTTCTCCAGGCTGAACCCCCCCAGCTCCCTCAGCTGCTCCTCATAGGATGGACTCTCCAGACCTTTCAAATTCAGACCCTAAAAATGACATGTCCAGGGGTTAACGTGGCTTCCCCTGAAGGCAGTGGAGCTCCTCCAAACAGGAATTCACCTCCTCAGGTGGCCCCTGTGGTGGGGCAGTGACCCTGCTCTGGAGGTGCTTCCTGGCCTCTACAGGCTCTCCAGGGAGTTCGAGGTGACCCTTTGGTCAGAGGGCTCCGTTTACAAGGATTTATCTCAAGAATCCTGCACCACAGGCAGCCCAGCATGGGGACTGACCTTTGGGGCTGGTCTTTGGGGTGCAGTCCTTTGGGTCTGTCCTTTGGGGCACAGTCCTTTGGGTCTGTCCTTTGGGGGATGCTTCTCTTCCATGACGGATTCACAGGGAGGAGGAGCACATCCCTGCCCACTGAGGGTGAAGAGGATTTACCCCCTCTGCTCCTGATCCTCGCTCTCCTGCCCCAGGCCGTGCACCCTGGGGGCACCACCCGTGCCAGCTCCTCTCTTGTGCTGCAGGGACAGGCCCCACCCCTCCTGTTTCCCACCCTGCCATGGGCACCTCACAGAAAGGGGAGTTTGGCCTCACAGCCCAGCACGGATCTAATGCACCAAAACCTCAAAAGGAGAGGTTCTCACACCCATTAGGTCACTTTGAGTTAATCAAGACAAGTCCAGGATATCCCAGGACATCCCCTTGCCTGTGTTGGTCATTCACCAGAATCCCCAGGGAATGGGCACAGCCCCGAGGCTGCCAGGCTCCCACTGCCCTGGCCATGGGGTGCTCCCTCCTCATCCCTTGGGCCTTATCCCTGGGAGAGGAAGGGTTAATTAACCCTGTGTGTGATGGGGCAAAGAGCAACGGGAGGGTGACCCTCGGGAGGGTGACACTCGGGAGGGTGACACACCCGGGACTGGAGCAGCCGCAGTAGGGAGGGGTGCGAGATCCCTGACCAGCAGGGTGTGACACGCACTGTGCCAGCCCTGCTGCGCTGTACCAGCCCCGCTGGAGGTGTCTCGGAGCCTCAGTGCCCCCCAGGGGACACCGGAGGCTCTTGGCAGCTGCCTCGTGCCCAGCCTGGCTCTCAGCTGCGTGGCATTTGTGACAGCCCAGCCTGAGCAGGAGGAGTGTCAGCAGCAACCCCATTCCTAATGTGCTCTGGGATCTGTCTGTGCAGGATGCTGCGGGGAACCCAGGCACGGGAATATTATCGTTAGCATCATCATCATTATTATCATCATCATCATCATCACTGTTCCCCTGCTGCACAGCAAACCCAGCCCGAGCTGCTCTGGTGGCATCTCCCTGCACCCAGCCCAACTCCCCATTGCTTTGATGAGACAAAAATTGCCCCCAAGAAGATCTCAGTTTTCGCAATGTTGATTTCTGTTTAGTTAATTAAGTGGTTTTAGTTTGAGTTTTCAGCTCTCTGCACTTCCAGTGCAAAGAAGCCAGTCGGTTGTAGGGGAATAAAATGATGTTGTCACTGAGAAGCAGGGAGAGGGACACTTCACAAGGGACAGGACAAGGGGAGGTAGCTTCTTTGCACTGACAGAGAGTAGGATTAGAATAAATATCAGGGAAAAGTCCTTCCCTGGGAGGCGTGACCCTGGCACAGGGTGCTGAGAGCAGCTGGGGCTGCCCCTGGATCCCTGGAAGTGTCCAAGGCCAGGCTGGACAGGGTTTGGAGCAACCTGGGACAGTGGGAGGTGCTCATGGTGGAAAATGGAACTGGATGACTGTGGGGGAACCACAACAGATGAGCTTTGAGATTCTTCCAACCCAAGTCATTCCCTGATTATGTGAATTCTCAGGAAGGAAATTGAAGTCTCCAGTAGGTCCACAGCCACAGAGACTGACCTGTGCCCACTGCCACAGGGAAAGAGGGGAAGGAGGCAGCCCTGACCCCGAATTCCCTCCTCACTGTCACTTTTGGTGCCACCTCCCCCCCCACCCCGACAGCAAGGGTGATAATCACCTCCCTCGGCATGGGGAGGGTTAATTAGGCAGTGTTTGTTCAGCGCTGTGAATAGGTAAAACGCTGTCTAAGTGCCAAGCATTATGATTAATAACACCCAGCCTGCTAAGGCAAAGTGCTTAGAAGGATTCAGAAAGGATTATTCATTTATATGAATACAGAGGATATCTACAGTTACATTAAATGGGATAAAAATCTGCAGGGGACCTAAACCCTCATGCTTCAGGACATAAACCAGCCATTAGCTGCCTGGGTTGGGAAGGAAGAGCTCTCGGAGCACTTTAGCAAAGTGTCACAGTGCTCAGCAGGAGACCCTCATCTTCCTTGCCAGCATCCAGGACCTGCTCCTCAGCCCGGCCAAATCTGCATCTTCCTGGCAGCTCACAGTCCCAGAATCCCAGAATCGTGGAATATCCTGGTTAGGGAGGATCATCAGTCCAACTCCTGGCCCTGCACAGACACCCCAACAATCCCACCCAATGCTCCTGGAGCCCTGGCAGCCCTGGGGCTGTGGCAAATAATGCTGTGACCACACATTCCAGATATTTCCTGACTGCCCTGGCTGTGCCACCCTTGTGCCACCACTCCCACGTGTCCTGGTGGGCACCCAGCCCCTCGCTGTGCTCCAGGGCACTGGGAAAACGTGGCACAAAGACAGATGGCCCTGAGCTCACCACTTTGGGCTCCTCCATGAAAACCGAGGCAAGGAGGGACCCTGGGTGGTGATGGTGATGCTGAGAGCAGGAGGGGTGAGGGGCAGCTGGGGCCTGACACCAATGGCTCTCAGCACAGGTCCTCGCAGTGTTGTGTCTGCTCAAAACACCCCCTGGACCCCCAAGTTCTGCATTTTGTTCCTCAAACAGGAGTATCTTAAGCAGAAACTCTAATTCTGCACTCACGTTCAGAAGCTGATCTGCAGGGCTTGGGATTGTTCAATATTCCTTCACTTTTTTACTATGTGGGGTTTTTTTTTTTTTTGGGTGTGGGTTGTTTTGGTGGGGCTTTTTTGTGTTTTGGGGGGGGGTTGGTGGTTTTTTTGGGTGGGGGAAGGACAAAAAAAGGTGCTGAAGGTGCAAATGTATTGCAAAGACTTGCAGGAATTGCTGGCTGTGTGGTATTTTTGGTCTCAGCAGCAAGAAGAATAGACCCCAGATCTGCTCTTGGACAGCGATGAGAAAATAAGGATTGCAAGAAATTAAACGGAGGAAATGCAGAAAATTATAATGCAGGAAATTAAAAGGCAGTAAATTCCAAACCGATATGAGTCGTTCTCCAGCCTGTGGTTAAGCTGCAGAGCTCATTGCCGTGAGATATTAAAATAGGCTGGGGGTGCCTGTGAGCAGCAGCAGCATCTGCAGTCGCTGTGAGCACAGTCAAGGACTTCAGCCCTCCTCCTGCACGGCACAGCCTGACCCTGCCGTGCCTGTGGGCACCAAGGAGCTGCTTCAGGAGGGATTTGAGGGCACCAAGGAGCTGCTTCAGGAGTGACTCGAGGGATGCCTGGCTGTGTTCAGGGTTCATGAAAGGCTCTATCCATCCTGCACCCCCAGCTGTGGTGTCCCCCAGTTCTGTCAGATCCGTGATCCGTGTGCCCAGAGGAGCTCCCTGGGTCTGCAGGACCCCAGGAAAAGGGTCAAGGCAATGGTAGGATGAGGTGAGGAGCTTTTTGGGTTGAACACAGTGGGAGCAGAGCCTCTGGAGCTCTGGTTCTGCTGAGGCTTGGCTGCAGTGGCTCTGCTCTTCAGCAGCAATCCCCTGCAGCCCTGCAAGGTCTCCCACCTGACGACCTCAGTGCCACACCAGAGACATCCTGGCATTTTCCTCAGGCAGCCAGGCCCCTGTAAATGACTCAGGGTGTCCCTCATCAGGACTAGGAGATGAGATTTGGGATGGCCCTCCAGACCTCTGAGCCCTTCAGCTGCGAGGGGTTGCCAAAGCAGCACTTCCAGCCCCTTCTGCAGAAAATGCCCAGCACTTGTCCTGGGTGCTCCAGCCCCGAGGTGCCCGGAGCCAGGAGGTGGCACCGACACCCTGGCACTTCCCTCCCACTGTGCTCATTACAACACCCGAGGCCTCTCGGTGCGCTGAGAACGAGCCAGACCCGATTCGTGTCATCTCCTAATGTGTCTCTAATACCTTACATTGGATCCAATTAGGGGATGGCAGCCCCGGCAGCAGCAAGGGGGGCTCAGCCTTCATGCCGACATTGATCCTAACGAGCAGCAGGCAGAGGGGTGTCCCCCGGAGCTGCTCTTTGTGGTGCTGCAGCCGCTCGGCGCTGGTTAATGTGCACTTAACACAAAGTGCTACCTGCGGAAGATGCTCGGCGAGGGGGAGCCGGCACGGGGCCGTGTAATTTATGCCTCTGGAATAGGATCCTCCATGGGCATTACAACAGCGCACTCGGAGAGGACTCGGCTGCCTGCTGGAGAAGAAAGGAAGGCTTTAAGTGAAGATTTAAAGAAGGGGATGGAGCAGCTCACAAAGGAGGGGAACACACGCCCTCCAGCTGTGGAAGAAGGCAGAAGGGAGGCTGAGATAAAAGGCGAGCTTTGATCTTCCTCGATCCATCGGGCTTCGATCAGCGCGTCCCGCTGTGCCGGGGTTGGGCTGGGGGTGCCTCGGTGGGAGCTGCTCGTGGGGAAAGGCGTGTCCTGCCCTTCCCTGCCTGGTCCTGGGATGGGCTCCCCCTTTTTGGGACCCCTGCCCAGCTGCAGCCTCCAGCTGTGCCAGGGCTCTGCTGCAGGGGAGCTCCCAGGAGCAGCTGGATTTCCTCTTTATTGGTTTAAAAGTACTTAAATCCACTCCTTTCCCCACCTACATGCTGCTGTGTGATCCGCAGGAGTTCAAGGCCAAAACCTCCCCTGAATCCCAGGGCTTCTGCTGCTGGCATTGTAGGGAAGACCCAGCATGCACAAGGAGTGATGAAATGTTGGGTTTGGGCACGGTTCAAACAGCGCAGGAAACCTCATGCTCATGTTCAGATGCCCAGTGTCAAACAAACCCTCAGGCACACATTCCTGCTTCGGCAGCTTGAGAAGAGCCCAGGGCAAAATTGAATCCCTGACAGAGCAGGGAGAGAGCCAGAGCTGCCAGTGCCACAGGCTGCGGCTCCAGGATGCTCCTGGGACTGGCACAGGTGGGACTGCAAAGCCTCCTTGGAGCTAAAGAGTGAGAGGGGATGTCCCACTGCTCCAAGGAAGCTGTCAGGAAACTCCAAGGCCAATGGAGACCCCAGTGCTCAGGGATCAGAAGCACGTGCATGAACTGAAGGGGTTTTGCAATGTTTTTGCTGGCCTGCAGTGACACAGGGCCTGTGCACACAAGTGACACAATGTGTGGGTGACACCAAACCCACGCAATGCTGCCCAGTGCCCAAGGGTGTTCTCACAGCCCAGCACGGATCTGATGCACCAAAACCTCAAAAGCAGAGGTTCTCACACCCATTAGGCCACTTTGAATTAATCAAGACAAGTCCAGGATGTCCCAGGACATCCCCTTGGTCATTCACCAAAATCCTCGGGGAATGGGCACAGCCCCGAGGCTGCCGGAGCTCCAGGAGTGTTTGGACAGCTCTTCCAACCCCAGGGTGGGGTAGCTGGGGTGTCTGTGCAGGGCTCCAGGGCCTGGAGCTGGAATCCATGATCTCTGTGTGGGTCCCTTCCAGCTCAGGATATTTTGCATTTCTATGATTTCTTTTGCTGCACACTGGGAAAAAAATTGAATTCTGTTCGTCCATGCCACTCACACTTGGCACGGCATCCCAGCTCTCTCTGCAGCCCCAGTGTCCCTCTGTCCTCCCCACATGGCCCAGACTCCCTGCTTGGTGTCACTGCCAGAACAGCTCTGTCACACTCATAAATCCTCTTTGCAATTTCATTCATTTCCAAGCTCTCTGTTGCCAGCTCCAGCCCTAATCTCACACTCCATAAATCACCCAGGGAGCTGGGAGCAGAGGGAATCATCTCCTCCCGCCCTGGCTGGGCACAGCTGGGCAGCTCCTGCTGAGGGATGTGGGGGGGTCTCTGTCCCTACCAGAAGGTGCTCCTTGTGCGAGCCAAGGGACACTGGGGAGCCGAGGGGGAGAGAGGAGGCTGGAGAGCAGGGAAAGGTTCTTCCCCCAGAGGGTGCTGGGCACTGCCCAGGCTCCCCAGGGAATGGGCACGGCCCCGAGGCTGCCAGAGCTCCAGGAGCGTTTGGGCAGCGCTGCCAGGGATGCCCAGGGTGGGATTTGGAGTGTCTGGGCAGGGCCAGGAGATGGAATCCATGATCCCTGTGGGTCCTTCCACCTCAGGGTGTTCTTCCGTCCCGTGAATCCCTGGAGAGCTGGCAGGGGTCACTCCCATGCCCCGAGCCGTCCTTGTGCTGGTTTGTGGGGAACAATTAACCTCAGATTGAAGCACTGATCATGGAGGGTGCTTAGTCCCATCCCGTGCCCATCCCTTCCCACCAGCAGCGCAGCCAGCCAGTGGAGCAGAGAATTCCAGAGCCTTTCCAGCCTAAAGATCCAGCCCTGGGCGTGGGACCCTCCCCGGGGTGACGGATTTGCCGGGGAGGAAAATGTCCCCTGGTGCCCATGAAGCCCACACGGGTTTAGATTTGTGCCAGGGTGCTTTTACATCTCACCTGAGGATTTCCGTGGAATGAGCTCCAGGCAGCTCCCGGGCAGGAAGGGAAGGACAATTATCCATGGGGATATTCCAGGTGTGGAGTGTAGGGGATGCCACCCAGTTCAAACCAGTGCAGACCAGTGGGGACCTGACAATCTGCGTCCAAAGGGATGCCTGAGTGTGTCCCATCTGTCCTGTAGCTCCAAAAAAACAGGGGTGGGGAAAGGCCGCTTATCAGAAGAATGAATGGATTCATTTTTGCCTGGGAATTCCAATGTTTTCATTCTTGGAGGGTTTTTTTTCCTCCTCCAAAAGCCACTCTGGGAGAGGAGGTTAACGAGTTTTGTTTTCCATGCAATTTTTTCTTTATGGTGGAAACACAAATGTGTCAGCTCTTGAAGTATTTTGTAAAATTATGGTAGATTTGCCCAATTTTGTTTATTGGAGAAAAAAAACACGTGAAAGCGTTTAAAATGGCCAGTTTTGACATGTTCAGAATGAAATGTTTTGATTTTTTGGGCCTGAAACATTCTTCAGTTTAAAAACTCCCTTTCATTTAATTTGGAAAAATCCAAAAGCTCTATTGAAGCAAAGTATTCCGATACTGTCAAACGAAACCTTGACTCCAAACCCTTTGAAAATCAATTTGGCAGTGGTTTGGGAAACCTTTTTCTTTGTTCCAGGCTTGGATGATGTTAAAAACAAACAAACAAATGCACACTTTGCAAATGAACTGAGAGAAATCTTTTTCTCCATGCACAAAAATTACAGAATTCCAATTTCTGTATTTTCAAAAAAAAGGTGAAAAACCCCCTTCTAAATCTGAGGAAAAATCTAGATTTTTACGGAGAGAGGTGACAAAGTAAAGCCTTGAAATGGATGTTGGGGACAATGAACAAACCAAGGTGCAGCTGCCAGAGCTGGAATGGCTCTTGGAGCCAAAAGAGGGAAAACCCATTTGGAGCAGGGGCAGGATTTCCTGGGAACAGGGATTCATTGCCTTGGGACATGGATTCCCTTTGCACATGGATTCCCTTTGGACAGGGATTCCCTTTGCACATGGATTCCCTTTGGACAGGGAATTCCTTTGCACATGGATTCCCTTTGCACATGGATTCCCTTTGGACAGGGATTCCCTTTGGACAGGGATTACCTTCAGCCACACCACACCAAGGCAACCCCTCCATGCCCTGTCTATGTCAGGGATCCACATTTTTCAAAGTAGGGATTTGGAAATGATCCGAAAACCACTCCAGGGATGGTCTGAGGTGCTGGAAATCTGGGGTGTAATGGGAGAGGGAGGATGGGCAAGGCCTTCCTTGCTGATAAATCTGAGATAACGTCGATATCTGACCTGTGTGAGCTTGGAAGGGGCTCTGGGAGGAGGAGATACCCCAAAGCCAAAGGAGAACGTCAGGTACCAGCTGAGGGTATGGACTGGGACAGGGAACTCAGTGCCGGTGCTGACAGGCAGAGGGATAAACCCCTCCCACAGCTTCCTCTGGGATAAGGAGGAGCCTCCACCACTCTAAGCTGTTCCTTCCCTGGCACATCTTGCTGCAGCATCTGCTGTGATCCAGCAGAAGCCCTGGGCCTGAGCGGGTGAAGTTCTTCCACCTGGTCAGAATATCAAACCGCGCCATCCCTGCAGCTTTTCTCTCAGAAGCAGAGGCCAGGAAAGCTGTTTTTCCAGACTCCAGGCACCTGTGGCAGGAGAGGTTCCTTCCCTGTCCCCACACTGCCATGCCAGCCAAATCCTCCTTCCCAGGGCTGTCAGACCCACAGCTCCAACAAGCCTGTCCCCAGCACAGCCCCAAACAGGCTGGGGCCACGTCTCAGGTTGGACATCAGGAGGAATTTCCTCATGGAAAGGGTGGTCAGGCCTTGGAAGGGGCTGTCCAGGGAGGTTTGGAGTCCCCATCCCTGGATGTGGCACGCAGTGCTCTGGGCTGGGGACAAGGTGGGGATGGGACACCGGTTGGGTTCAATGGGCTGGGAGGGTTTTTCCACCCTCAGTAGTTCTGGAATGGGTTCAGGGCTGACTTGACCCTGCTCTGGGTGCCTGGGAGCCCTCGGATCAGCCATGTTTGTGACCCTCTGTGGTGGCACATGGGCTGGGGGACCAAGGAAAGCACCAAGGGGAATAAAAGTAGGAGAGAACCTGTCACTGTTGTAACGTGGACACACAGAAAAACCACACGAGTCCAGGTCAGTAGAAAAGAAGCAAAGCCCCCCTTTAATGGCTTTTTTCCCAAGGTTTCTATATGTTAATTCACAAAAAGTGAGTCAGATGGCATAAAGTAATTGGTTCTCTGGCCATTCAACCCTCGAGGGTGGATGGACATCCATTCCCAAGTGTTTTTCTAGTTGAAGCCACACCAATCTGGGAAAAACAAGTGCAGGTGTGGATATTGATAAAAACTGGTAACTTTGTTTTGGTTAACTTGCATGGGAAAGACAGAGCTCTCACAAAATGCTAGAGAGCTGAAGAAATTCACTGCTAAAGCTCTTACAGCATCTACAAGAACACCTTGAGGGTGACAGGCTGGTCCTGGGCTCTGCTCCTGCCTGTGCCTGACCTGCTCCAATGTGGGCAAGGCAGTTTGGGTCAGCTCCACGCCCTTTCTGCTGGAAATGTTCCTCCTTTATTCTTCTCAGCCTGGTTTTTCCTTTTGGGCTGTGGTTTTTCAGGGGTCAGCCCTCTGTCCTTGGGCTCCTGGCTGTGGCCGTGGAAGTGTTGTTGGTGGTGTTGGCAGCACCAGGAGTCTGTGCTGGCCATGGATGAAATTCCAGCCCTGTCCGAGGTGCCTGCAGTGGAACATGGCACTCGTTTTCCTCCCTGCCCGTGCCCTTGGATAAGCTCTGCAGAAATCCACTTTCTCTGGGCTCTGAGGGCAGGGTTTGACCCCCTCAGGTGGTGTCCTAGATGTATTAATTAATAGATGTATTTAAGTATTCTATTACCACCAGCTGTGGGCCATTAGCTGTTATCACCTGCGAACCACCCACCCCTGATAACAGACAATGGGCCATCAAGAAACCACCACATGACTCATGGACTTATCTCATCCTACTGTGAGATGCTCCACCCAGGAGGGGGGAGCCGGCCATTCCCACCTGGATATAACCTGTCCTTGGAACTGCCTGGCCTCAGCCCTGGCTGCTGGGTGACCAGAGGACAAGAGCCACCAGGGACCTTCAGCTGGAGGCCGGACCTTCCATCGGATCATCGCTTCAACTGGACCACTTCATTTGGACTGCTGTCACCACCCTGACAGGGTATCAGGGTGTATCTGACTTTGTCAGTGCTTTTTCCTTATGTTTTTCACTTATTTCTAATTTTTTCTATTAGTTTCAATCCTGACTTGTGATCTCCCACTGGTTTGTTTTCAAACCAATACAGGTGGGAATTGTGGTGACCCAGCAGCCCCTGGGTGAGGAAAAGCACCAGGCACTGTTTCCTCTGGCCTCCCAGCTCCCTGCACCTCCCTCTGCCGGGCCCCAGGGTTTATCAGGAGCTTTCCTGGGACCATGGTCTGTGCAGCAGCACCCTGGGGAGTCTGAGGGCCCAAATTCAGGCAGAGAGCTGGGCTGAGGGCAGGTCCGTGTCTGGACAGGCTGGCAGAGCCTCGGGGATCAGCTTGGGGCCCTGGGCTGTCTTGGGTGGGGGGAGATGTTCAACCAGAGAAATTTGTGTCTCACCAAGGAGAACATGGAGGTTTGGTCCCAGCGCCCTCCTGAAGCTGACCTGGGTTTGTTGTGCTGAAGGCCACCCCAGGTAGTTTATTAAAGCCAAATTCCTTTGGGTTTTTCTGCAACAACACCTTCAGCTGGAGATGCTGAATTATTTTGGTAGTAAAACAAGGGCCAGTGGTGAGGGGCTGCAGAAAGACTTGGTGATAGGAAGAGACTGGTGACAAAATGGCAGAAAAAATTCAGTGGAGATAAATGAAAACCGAGGTACATGGAAAATACAGTTCCTAAGTTTATGAATTAAATAAAGCCCCATGAGCTGCCTGTCACTGCTAAAGAACAAGATCTCAGAGTTACAACAGAGGCAGCTTTGAAAATGTCAGCTCTGTGCTCGGCAGTGGCTCGAAAAAGCAAATCAAGTGTTGGGAATTATTATGAAGGGAATAAAGACTGGGAATATACAGCCCAGCTGTCAGTCTCTCCCTGTGGGAATCCCTGGGAGGCTCTGCCATCAAGCCTGGGCAGTTCTGGCGGATCTCCTGAGGGATGGGTGACAGGAGACAGGAAAATCAGGTGTGGCTGCCATGGGATCTTCTCTCTTTCCGTAAGCACCTTCCCACAGAGCTGGTGGGTGCCACGTCCGTGCTCAGCACTTCACAAGGTCCATGGTGGAAATGTCCAACCCCACAGGATATTCATAAGAGGAAAATTCACCAAAGATGGTGGATTCCAAGGCACCTCTGCATTAGGAGTCATGGTGGGACATGAGGAGAGGGTGACTGTGTGCTGACCCTGCTCTGACACACAGCCTGCTGTGGCTCTCGGATGGGAGCAGCTGTTGGTGCTGGACTCAGGGATTTGGCATTCAGACTCCGTGGGGATGCTGGGAGACTCTGAGGTATAATAAAACAGGCAGGGAAATTCAAGTTAGAGCTCTCAAAAAGTGAAAAATGGAATCACAGAATCACAGAATGGTTTGGGTTGGAAGGGACCTTAAATCCCATCCCACCCGTGCCCTGGCAGGGACACCTCCCACTGTCCCAGGCTGCTCCCAGCCCCAATGTCCAGCCTGGCCTTGGGCACTGCCAGGGATCCAGGGGCAGCCACAGCTGCTCTGGGAATCCCATCCCAGCCCCTCCCCACCCTCCCAGGGAACAATTCCTTCCCAAGATCCCATCCAGCCCTGCCCTCTGGCACTGGCAAGCCATTCCCTGGCTCCTGTGCCTGTCTCCAGTCCCTCTGCAGCTCTCCTGGAGCCCCTTCAGGCCCTGCAGGGGGCTCGGAGCTCTCCCTGGAGCCTTCTCCTCTCCAATCTGTAGCAATGGGATCCTAAGCAGAGGATTTGATGCCACTGAATCCCCACACAGGAGTCCAACAAGGACTGTGCAGCCTTCAGGATGTTTTGATGGCTTCTCCCTCACCAAGACACGAATCCAGAGAAGAGCAGAGGCTGTGGCTCCACTGCCCACAGGAAAACTCATTCCTAGCAAAATGGGAAAAAATCAGTGAGGCTGGGGAGGCAGGGAAGAGCTGGGGAGGGGGAAGAGCAGGAGAGGTGGAGGCTGCTGGGGGATGTTCAGGGAGGAGGGCCCTGGGGTCCCCCCACAATCTCTGGGGGCTCACCACTGGCTCCTCCTTTGGTCCTTCCCCACCTCCTGCTGCCCCTCTGTCTGCTCTGAGGGCTGCGTTTCACACAGGGATGGAGGAGCTGATACAAACAAACACCTCGGGGATGGTTTTTCAGAGCTGTGAGGAAGTCACAGCCCAGCCCCAGCCCTGGCCCAGGCTGGTGAGTTCAGGATGTCACCAGTCCCAGTGCTCTGGGCACTCCTGTGGGTTTGGGGGAGCTCCAGCAGCTCCCTGTGAATTCCTGGTGTTTTCTTCCTTCCCTTTCTGGGAAGATTTGTGGTGGGTTTGGCTGCGAGGCTGGAGGTGCCACCGTGCCTCCCCTCCCTGGTGCCAGTGCTGCCAACAGGACATTCCCAAGGCATCCCCCAGTGCCGAGAGCTCGGCTCATTCCCCATGGAATTCTGTGCTCCTGTGGGCTCTGGTGCCCTCAGGGCACCCAGAAATCTCTCACTTGCTGCACTTTCCTCTGCCCATGGCTCCCCTCTCAGCCACAAGTCTGCACCCAGGAGGGATTTCAAGTGCAAGAAACCTCTTTAGGTGTTTTGGGGTTGGGTTTGTTTTTTTTTTTTTTTTTNTTGTGGGTGGGTTTTTTTTTTTTTTTTTTTTTTTTTTTTTAAAGGTTTTCTTTATTCTGAAGTACTTAAACACCCCTCTTGTGAAATCCTTATTATCCTGACTCAGAGCCTCAGCTTTAAGTAGTGCTTTGAATTAAGGGTCTCAAATATGCATTCAGTTTCAGCTTAAAAGGGGTAGTTAATGTATGGTACATAAATAGCTATTATTAAATACATTCACTGGAGATTAACAACTGCTGTGTGTAATGGATACGTGTCTAACCACTATGATATATACTGAATTTCCCCATTATGGAGCTGCTGGATGTGTGTCTGCTAGAACAGAGCACCAATTCCCAGTGAATAATTCAGGAGATGAATTTAGCCTCTCTTTCTGTCTGTGAAACTGCACAATGAATTCATCACCCCGCTCCGATCCCGTGCAGGCTCGGAGGAGGCTGTGGGTGGCTCCCGTGGGTGTTCCCAAGGGTGGCCGAGGATCCACTGCCCACACCCGGCTCCAGGGACGCTGTGTCTGGTGCTGGGTAGGCAGCACAAGCCCTGCTCTGGGCTCAGCACCCCTGAACACCCTCAGCCCCGTGCCAGGGGCAGAGCAAGCAGCTCACTGAGTCATTAAAGTGGGAAAAGACCTCTCAGATTATCAAGCCCAACCAAAAAAACCCACTTTATTTATCTGATCGTGCTCCCAGAGCTGGGCAGCCAGAGGATGCTTGGCCTATCAGGGGCTCTTCTGGCTCTTAAAGAGGATTTCCTGTTGGAACTGGGGTCCCTTTTTCTATTTCTGTGCCTGAGGATGCTTGGCAGGACCTTTGCTTGGGCAGAGAGAAGCGTCAGTGGAGGAAGACCAAGGCTGTGGCTGTAAGCACAGGGAATTGTTCCTCCAAAACCTGTCTGTGTGGAGAAGCTGATGAGTGTGATCTTGCCTGAAATCTACTGGGATATTTCATAGAACTCCAGACTGGTTTGGGTTGGAAGGGACCTTGAAGCTCTTGTTCCACCCCTGCTATGGACAGGGACACTTTCTACTTGAGAAATTGGAGAAATCAGTTCCTTGCCTTGCTCACATTGTTGCTCCCTCTTGATGTTCTGTGGGTTTTGCCACACCTTGCCACACCTTGCCACACCTTGCCACACCTTCCCTTCCCGCACCTTCCCTCTCAGTGTCACCCAAAGCTCATCCTAAGAGGGGGGACAGGCAGGTTGGGACGGTGTCTGATGCTTCATAAACCTCTCCCAGAGATGGTGCAGCTCCTCACTGAGAGCATTTTGTGCCCACCAGGCCTGTGCTGTCTTTTCCTTGAGGCGTAAGGGAAACAAAGTCCCCTTCCCCAGCCCAGTTCCCAAAATAAAATGGGAGCAACAACAACAACAACAAAAAAAAGGATTTGGGACGAAAATAGCTAGCTGAGGCATGTCCTCTGTGCTGGGAAGATCAAGTGCTAATGATGGTTCTGGCACGTTGGTGACAGTTTTGTCTGGTGTCTGTATATATATTTTAGCTGTGAGACCACATGGGAGGCTCTTTATGCAGCCCAAGTGCCTTTGACAGCCGCTGAGAACACATTGGCTCCTTTCTGCTGGCAAAAGCCTCATCCCATTAAAGGCTGTCGATAAAGGGAAGGGAAATGACAAGGGTGCTCGGGAGGGAGGGCGGCAGCGGGAGGAGACAGGAGCTGCCACCACCAATGTCATTACCGGCAGCGAGAAGGAGCTTTTGCATAAACGCGCCGTGTGTTTGCATTGGCGGTGCCGGGGCTCTGCTGCTCTGAGCGCCGTTCGTGCCGCGGAGGGGAAACGGAGCCGCTGCCACCGTCACTGGGCACCCCGGGCACTGGGGCTGCGTGGGAGCAACCCGCGGCCCCTGCTCCCCGCGG
>VXAC01007159.1:9255-35825 GCA_013399225.1 Rhipidura dahli
ATTTTTATGTCCCTGGAATGTACTTAATTAGGGAGACAGAAACACAGACATTGCTCACCAACCCAACACTAGAGCTTTGCCTCTTAAAGTAATTTCTGGTAAGATAAATGTTTTATCCTTCTGTCTTCTACCTATTTTCTTTATCACCAAATAGATGATACAAATTTTCAGCAAACACTTGTCTATTTTTCTTGCTTTTGCTTTCACTAGTGGTTTTGTTTTATTCTTTGATATTTTTCTTCTTGACCAGACATGTTCTGTAAACAACCAAAATAGATTGTTGGAACATGTACTGTCTTAAGGTACCAATGAGGAAGATAAACTTTTCCTTCCTAGATTAAAAAAAAAAAAAAAGGAAAACAAAGGTTAAGTTATCATCCTACTTAACATTTTCAACATGAGTTACTAGATACTTGCAGGAAATGGACAGAAACATTTGGAACAAATTTTATAAACTGACAGCCCTATATAGTATAATTATTAAGGGGTTTTCAGAGCTTGGATTCATACATGTTCTTGGCATTTGAATACGCAATGATATAGAGTCATTAAAACTGCTGACATTTAAGAAAATAAACTTAAGCAAAATATTGTCTGCCACCATTGGTAATTTTTCCCATAAATCGCTTTTAAATAAAATATTAAACATATGTTGAGCTTAACAGGTTGGCAACTGCTCAGAACAAGACTATGCCAATTTTTTTTATTTTATTTGCTTTAATTAGGAAAGCAATTTGGATTCAATATTTGCAAACTATCACAAACTTACCAAAAGAACAGTGAAATTGTTTTATTGGAAAGTTGATTTTCTGCTATCTCCTTGGGAGTCTTGAAATTTAATATCAAAGTAAATTAATAGCATGATTTCAATATCATTACTTCCAATTGGAGAGCTTAAATAAGTCTTAAATGTTCTGATAAAATAGAATAATCAATAGAAAGTTGCCATTAAGTTCTCAGTTGAGAAACAACAACTTAGTTATGCTTTTGATTTATATGCAACTCTATTATACAAGTTAGTTTTATCAACATCCTTATTTTTTCCTTTTTTTAATTACTGTTCTGTCAGATCATCATTCTTAATTTCTTCCCATGTTTTAATGAACCATTTGTTTGTATTTACTTAAATCTACATATTTCTCCTTTCAAAGAATTATTATTTGGTTGATTAAGACAAGTGCAAATGGTGAAATCAGTTTTACACTCTTTTTCTACAAAATTTGATAATCAGTAATCATAAAACAGCACAACAGAACAGAATACTGCAGGGTACAGTTATAATTTCACTAAGTACTGCACACGGTGCACAGCCATAAAGGATTATACAGATGATGCTGTATGAATAACATGCCTAGTTTGATAACATATTTGGCTGGAAAATGTTGTAATGCATATTCTTCCAATAAAAATATATAGAAGAAGATGACTATTTTGACCCTTTATCAGCAAACTGTGGAAGAAGTGTTTTTAGCCTCTATAGAGATGGCTTGATTGTCACATAGATTTTATTTTAACACTGTGATTCTAAGGAAAACTAAGTTATATCATGGTTGAGTAACTACAGTGGTCTTCTCCTGAAATACAGTTGAACCATTAGCACAGGAGCTTAGGTACACCAGAACTAAACTAAATCAAGTCTATCCAAAATTGTTAATAAAGTGTGAAAATAGCATAAACACTACTGTCATGCAGGTAATTGTCTTAAAGCCTTAGCATATGTTATAACCCTGTATTTCCATCTCTACCATGAAGAAGTTGCATATAAGTATTTGCAAATGTATCTTTAGAATTCTGTTGTCAGATTTGCTCACAGACCTCGGGAATGACTTCAATATAGCAAAGGACACTCTGCTTACTTAGATATGAGATGACGTGTGCTTTCCCTTTACACCAAGAATTAAGAGTTCAAGGTATTCAAAGGAGTAAATTTTAGCATGTGAGCAAGTGCTCACAAACTTAACCCCAGACAAAGACAATGTATAAAGTGTTACACTACTAAATGGAGACATTATAAACATCTATTTTATTATCCCTATGGATGCTTGAATAAACCAAGATGCTATTTTTTTTGTAAACCAAACTATTTGTCATAAAGCCAAAGCTGAAAATGATGAAAGACGTGGAAATTTTATAGGGTTACCATTATAAATAAACCTCACACCAACAACTGGCTACATTTCACTGCAAGACTGTGGAAAATCTATTTTTAAAACTGAATAAACATTATCTGGACTTAAAGGAAAAAGGCATATTATTACTTTAAATATTTTCACTAACGGAATATCCCATATCAGCATTCTAAGGTGAATTAATTTAGTTCAGTTGTGCAGCATAAAGAATAATGTATCAAACATTAAACTCTCAAGATTTTGTTTCAAAGACTTCTAGTTAATAAGTCTCTGCTTTCTGCTAAAGTTTATGGCATAATTCAGTACAGATATTTTTCTTACCTCTTCACAATAAAAGATTTTAATGGAAAAGTCAAACTGTTAACAACTGGAATGACTAATTTAGGTTATACCGTAATATGCAAATAATAAATATTACCACTTTATGGAATAAAACCAAGTAGAGTTGTCTTTTTACATCTGGAGTACTTTTTTCAAAGTCAACTAAATCAAGATGAACAACAGAATATATAGAAAAAAATTACTCTATAATTTTGTACAGGACATTAAGAGACAAACACTGAGAAAACAAAGTCTTTCAGGAGTACATTTATGTATTCTGAGAAGCATATGCTTATATCATAACAGAATACAGGTGTAACCTGGGAATTTTTCAGGGAAAGGGATTATAATTATGGCAAAATTTCAAATATTTGCCACTTATGTTATTTTTCTTTTTGTCTGTAAATTCTCTCCATAAGAAATGTTTCTTCAATATTTTCAAAGTAACCGATAATATTTGGCATGGGTGAGGGAGAAAGATTTTTTCTGCTATGCAGTGTAAGTCCCGGTCAAATCATTCTGCAATTAATGAAAGTATTTACTTTCTTTTCCTTTTTAAATAATTTTCACCGTGAAGTTCCCTCATCTCTTGTTTAGCTAAGCAGCAGAAAACACTCTCTGGATGCTGTAATATCCAGTCTTCTGTTCTTTAGTGTTCCGGCTGAGCATTTAACTTGTGATATGTGCTTGTCTCCTATGAAAAGGGACCCTCTGCTACGGGCAACATGAAAAATATCAATATCCCCACACTGGCTTTGTAATGAAATTGAAAAATAACCCATAAGAACACCAAATGCATATTAATAACAATTGTGTCAATGGAACATGTGTAAACAATGCATCTACAGAAGCAGAGTTTAAGACACAAAATTGTTATCTACCTTATTCTCCTATAAAACAGTTGGAAAAGGTTTTGGAAAAAATGTATGGGTGGTACAACACCCAAATTTTATCCCTAATATTAGGAGGCAAGAGTCAACAGTGAATGTCTTCCAAGAGAAAAAATTAAATTGCCTGATTTTCAGAAGAACTAAAGATCATAGTGCTCATTAAGGTTGAATTAAAAAAACTTTAAGATATTGCTGGCATGGAAAATGATTCTTTGTGACATGGAGGAACCAAGGTATTACACTCCTAAAATTCTTTGTTTGAAGAAATATCATAATCTAATAAAGCTCTAGTCAGTTTATAAATGAGGGACTTATTTTTGAATCAATATTAGAGTTACTTGAATTAAAATAGGTTACTGGAACTAATATTACAAATTCTGAGCTTAATCCAAAGGAAGTTTCATAATTTCAAAATTCCTTTTTTCAGATCTATTCAGTTGAATTTTGCCTTCAAATTTTATTGCCTCATTTGAATTTTATTTGCTTCTGAATACACAGAGAAAAACATTGAAGGCACTGTACTCGTTATACTGAATTTTCTTCTTCATTTTGTTTCATCTTACACATGAAAACTCTAAAGAACATTAATTTTTGCAACAAGTGTGTTTAGTACTAGTGTCCAAACTTACACATGTTGTTCTTATGACTGATGGTATCTAGAAAATTTGACACGTCTAAGACACCCCCAGTAAAGCACACAATTATATTAATTAGGATTAGACAGGGACTAAGAAACAAACCTTTTTCTATTTGATTCTGGACAATCATCAACACTTCTTTTAGTATCTGAAGATGAAGTGGAAGTCCTCAGCTTTTTTAATTATTCTCAGTTTAGACCAGGTTAAAAAAATATTTTAAATATACCCTCATAACTCTTTCTTGCCATGAACATTTCTCTGACAACCATAATGAATTTTTTGTGGTCCAAGAATTGTTGAAGAAATGTTTTAGCATATGACCTACCAGTTACCATTACAGAATGTATCACCATCACAGTGGTACTGAGTACAGAAGATCAAATTGCCATTCAAGTTTTTTCTGTCACCAACATACGAATTATAACTGCAAACCATTATGGCTGAGTGGCTCTAAATGAAGAAACCAGAATGGAAACGTTTTCACCATTGAGCTGGAAATACAAATCAAGAAGAATCCAGATAAATAAAATATAAGTAATAACCTGAAGGAAAAGGAAGACATCTGAGGGTTTCAACGACTTTTCTTTAAGAATCTTCCATGAAAGAAAAGAAGCCTGTTGGGGTCACTGTGAGAGACTGAAATGTTATGCTTAATGACTTAAACATTGTTAAGGACTTTTCCCCAATATGGCAAAACTGTTTGAAGAAGCTGTGACGACTGAAGTCCACCCTTCCCTGAATATGTCTCCTGACTGGAACTCCACACTGTGAGTTAAGCCACCTAAGGGAACCGAGATAAGATAAATATAATGCTATTTTCCAATTATGTCAGGTCTGGGAAGAAATAAACAAGACTTAGGGAGAAGACTGTATCCACAAAGAAAGCCACGTACAGCAAGTGTCCTGAAAATCAGCTCCAGCTTGGATCAGGGTGGAGGAGGAGAGTTTTTTTAGTGGAGTTTTTTTTAGTGGTGTAACTAGAGGGAATTAACTCAGTTGTAAACCCCACCCCACCCCAGGAAGGCCACATACACATGGGACATTCACTTGAGAAGGTGCCCTAAACCATCAAAGACCCCTTCATCTCCCCCAGACCCGCTGGTGGGACCTCACACCAGATGACTGAACATGATGCAAAGCAATGCAACTGATCCAAAGTCTGTTACAAGAGACGGGGTCAAACTTGTCCTCTCACTCCCTCAGAAGGACCTGGGCAGTCCCATATGGTCTAAACTTATATTAATCCATTGAACTCTGTGTTTTGTGGGACGCTTACCACCAAGAAAACCAGAAGAAAACAGTAAACAGGACACAATGGGGAACCACCGATCCATATTTTTACTTAATCTGTCTCTGTCATTCTCTGTCCCCCACCATGTATTTTTCTGTTTCTGAACTTCACATTTGCTGGTAAATATAATCCATAATGAGACTTTGCCATATGGTCTTGTTTGCACCTCAATTCAGACTGAGACCTCTCTCTGATTATTATAATACCCAGATCTTAACAGTCAGTTATTTCCAGAATAAAAAATTAAGCTAGTTTGGGTTCTCAGAAAGCAAGATTCCCTGAAAAAATGTGTATTATTCTGCTTTTCTTCTAGCAGTCAGATGGCAATTTCAATGAGGTGGTATGAGCTAGATGGTAATTTCATTATTTAAAAAATAAGTATTGGACTGCTCTGAGGTAAAGGCAAGACGGGAAAAAAGCAAAGGAAGAAATTAATTAATGTTCCCTGTCTTCTTAGGATTTGCTTTTACATATGTGACTCTGCCCTCTAAACCCCTAAACCATTAAAACTGTTTGTGTCCTCTGCCTAGTAGTGATCTGGTTCAGGTCTCTGAGCCAAAAAATATATCCGAATTCTGACCAATCCCTATAGCAACAAGCTTAATATAAAGCCAAACAAATCTCAGTACCAGCAAATAAAAAGGAGGAAAGAGAAACAGGACTGTTGTGTCTGGTGGCAGTCAGCTGCTGGATCAGTTTATATGACAAGAGAATTATTTTTACTAGAGATGGTTGAATTCAATATTCAAATAGGTGCATATAACTTTGAGTTTTTTTAATAATTTAACCACAAAATATAAAAATTTATCAACATAATAATTTTCCAAAAGGAAGAGACATGTTACAAATTTAATCTACATAGTGAACATGTGGGTGACACAGTCTGTTAATATTTAAAAAACAGAGAACTGTGAAAATTCAACCCAAATGTGGCATGTTGGTTATATATGATGCCAGTACACCTGTACAAGAAGAGTTGGTACAGGATTATGTTCACATCCATAACACTAGCAAAAAGACAAAACTTATTAAGTGCAAAATCCTATTCAATTATATAGAAATGTTAATAAAGAAATAGCATGGAAATTCAGTAAATTATGGTATGAAAATAGAAATACAAAACTAGAGTTAATGTATATATAATTTAAAATGGAAAGTTAAATTGGTCTTATATGCTGCAATCATGTGGCAGATTTTTGCTTTTATGATGTTACACTGATGAATAAAAATTTCATCTGTATATGTATATATTTAGATAAGAAAAATTTCAAAGGATTCGCTGGTATATGGAACTCTAGAGAAATCAGATCACTTTCAAACTAACAGAAAATCTTTCATTTGACTTGATCCTCCATAGTTTTTTAGTCTTCCCTATGCTCATCTTTGCATTTAGGTCTTCTTAATCCTTGACTATTCATTTGAGAGCTATTCAAGAAAGTATGAGTTACCTTTGAGCAACACAGTCTGAGAATGGAAAGTAGCAGAAAGCAACAATGTTCTTTCAGACCTGTGTCTTGTCTAATCCATTGTTTGCTTTCTCAGTATTGCACAAGCTAAGGTTTTAAAATGCAAGTTCATTCATGGGAACAGTATCAGAGCATCTTTTTGCAACAACCCAACCAAATGATGGTCATCTCAAAAAAGCTTTTGAAACAAAAAGTTATTCAGGGCAGGCAGACATATGTCCCGTTCTATGCTATGATGAAAAGGAAAGGTTATAAAGGTCTTCGTGTCTCCTTCCACTCCCAAATTGTAACTAGAACAACAGTTAGAGACAAATATTAGACTCAGTTATATGACACACTTCTGCTTTCTTAATTACTGCCCTATAGTACCAAATACAATTATGCACAAAAGTGGCCAAAGACAGTATTAAAGGGTCACAATAGATCCGCAACACTGACATTAGTTACTGTTTTTATAAAATCTTCAACATTAAACTATTTATTCTCACATCCTTCTATTTCAACTGTCAGAAGAATCAATATTTAAGTACAGGGTATCTGTTCCTGCAATGTACAATTTCCATTTCTTGCGGGATGCACAAAATGTTAGAATTAATCTTGTGTTTGTGGAATTATTTATGTAATAAGTAGGCTGTTTTAATTCCATTTCTGCTCCATATAAAAGATCCATGTTCACATAATTTTGCCAGCAGGTTAGTGATTTACATGTTTCTTGAGAAAAATGAGGCAAATAATAGGATGAAAACAACATCCATCATTGTTTTTCAGCTATATTTAAATGCTAAAATAGATAATAGCTTTCACTTTAAGGAACGGAGGTAGTTTATTTTGGAGTCTTTACCTGAGCAATAAAATAAGTATTCAGGAAACAGGACTACTTATCTTCTGTGTATGTCTCAGCTATTTTAATGTCAAAATGACTGGACATTGGATTATTGTTTTAATCCCTTTCTTGAATGTTGTGAAAACAGCAAGTATGGCAGCCTGCTTTCTAAAAAAGTAAATAATAAGATATAAATACTAATTTTTTTTACAAACAGGAATGCTATTTTCTGAAAACACCTAACTTTACACTATGCATGCTAAAATGAATTTTATTTTTTCAAGAAGGTATATATATGCATTATGTGAAAAAAAAAAAAGGGGGGGGAAATTAAGAAACATTATCAGCAAATTGATAGTTATCAGATAGTCCCTAATTATTTTTAAAACAAGATTAAAAAAAAAAAAAAATCCAAACCCTGAAAAAACTTTTAAGTGTTTTTTTATCCATATGTACCTTTTATGAACTTCACTTTAGGGTTTACAATTGAAATTAAATAGCTTCCAATCAGAAAACACTTCCAGAATAAAAGCACATTTGAAGTAATGGAGAATTTTCAAAGGGCATGTTATAAACAAGTGTTCCTTGTAGGGTATGAAATGTTTTTACACTTTACCAGAATCTTCTGGAAATTGTACTTTTTTGTATCTATTACACAGAAAGTCTGAGGAATGCTGCTGGTAGTAAGGAAAATGAAATTACTTGAACAGATATGCATTCAAACAAACAGTAATTCGGTATTTTATTAACTCTGCACCTATCAGGCTCTTCTGATCACACTGTAGCAGGGATGGCCAACACTGTCCATCTTTCCATTCTCCATACTCATTATCTGACAGTGTCACAGAGGTAATAGTCTCTCATCTTGCAATTGCCTAGGGCAAAAGTTCAGCTCATTGAAATGCACCCATCACCTAAGGAAGTTACAGAGTTCTTGAGGTTTCAAGCCTTCAAGTCAGCCAAAAAGAGAGACAAAAACCTGCAGGAGATACCATGAGTCTTTTACAGCAGAAGTGCAGTGAGTCTGTTAGAGTGTGTCTTGGACTGGTGACACACACAAGTTTCCACATTCTTATCACAGGTGAGGTGTTGCAATATAAATGAGCAATGGATCTGAACAATTTTCTGCTCAGGGCCTGAAATGTTCTCAAGCAAGAGAGAAAATATGTTAATTTATTTTTAAATTTTTGCATATAAACATTCACAAATGTTATCTCTAAAAAGAGAAACTCAACACCACGCTTTTCTAATATTTAATTGGTTTAAGCGATTCAAAATTATTTTCACTATTCTTTTCTTGGTGAGACAGAGCTCTATCAGGTAATCATACTCACCACAACAAAGAGGGAATAACTAGAATGGTACAATCTTCTTATTTTCACTCAGATGAATTGCACTGGACCACTTACCACCAGGGGGCCATGAGTGTCTTCTCCCCTCAGCAAAGAAATCCTAAAGCTACAGCAAGAGTTAAATGCAGTTTCTATGAAGTAGCATCACAACATTAGGACTTTTTTTTTTTTTTTTCAGATGATCTTGTGTGCTTATACGTGGAATCAAGACTTTTAGACACCAGGATCTCTTTTTCCCTGCAGTGTAAACTCCATTCTGAAAAATATGGAATACATCTTTCCTTCTGGTACCTTTTTAGTTTTTCATATATGTCTGAAAAATGTAGAGACAAAGATAAAGTAAAAATATAGAAAATCTGAAGAATTAGAGAACTTTAGGTTCTGTTTAAATTTAGGGACAGATATTGGTAGACTCCTGCCCAACAGCAACCAAAGTCATGCCCCAAAAACTGAGATTAAGAAATGCAGATCTATCTCTCTTGATAGCACACTTCTGAAGAAAATGCTGTTGATGTTATCATCTGAGAAAACAGCTCAATAAAATACAAGATTTTCTAAATAAGCCTGCAGGTGAAGCAATCTGCATCAGAAGTTACTCCTTTTGTAAAGATTCCTTTTGTGTATTGATTTAAGTTAAACCCAAAACTCAGTCATGAGGTTTAACAGAAATCTATTAATAGTTTAACAGGCTGAGAAAATTATGCTAATCCTGTATTTGCAGCAAACAAAGTCATTAGATCTGAAAATGTAACAGATGCTAGTAAGCATCAATATGGACAGGATTTAAAATGAATATTGTGAGAATTTAGGTTTCCCAAATTATTCATACTATATAATTTATTCTATTACTTTATATTTTAATGCATTTTTGTAGAAGGCATATATAAGTAGGTTTGCTGCACTACAACTGAAATTTCTTGCAGGGATTATAATTTTTAAAATGGGTTCTGTACTAACAATTGTTTTTTACTACAAATTGTCACATTTATTTTAAAAGATTACTCACCAAATAAAGACTAAGTGCATATTAAAAAGACAAATGATGCCTTTGAGTTTTTGGAGTGTAGGGGCAATAGAAAATATTTATGGATCAAAAACCACGATTTGCCTTTAAAGAGAAGAGGAAGAATTAAACATTCAATCAAAAAACCAATGTGGAACAGGGAATGTACAACCTGAGAACAGCCTTTCAGCTCAGGTATGGGCTGTACAGAGCAATGCAGGTTCTAGTAATGCAGGTTTTATTTTAGAATATATCACTCTAGAACTTACCAACATCAAGGTAACTTGCTCAAGATGAAGCTGCTTCACCTCTAATATTATTGGTAGCTGCTGAACTAAAGGCAGCACAGGAAATTCTTGCAAACTGCATTCTGCTAGTATTGCTGATTGCAACAAAGAAGATGATACTACTGCAGTAGTCACCCTTTGCAGAAAAGAAATTCAACCAGTGGTTTTTTTCTTAAGAGGCAATGAAAAAGAAATGAAGTAGAATAATATTTTTACCTACACACAAAGGCATATATATAAAATGTCAACCTTTCCTGATGAAATGCATGTGTTTCCTAATGAAATGTATATATTACTATTTTAATATGATATATTTAACAATACATCGATTTTGGTAACACAGAAATGTAAGCAGATGTAAACAACAACAAAAAAGTTTATGAGTTGAGTAGTGGTAACCCACAAACTCCAGAAGAGTTAGTGTCTGTATCAATAAGGACTAGTCTTAGACACATCAGGTGATTCATGCCAGATCATTCTATGTTTCCACTGCCATTTCAAAGGGTGTGGAATGATAATTGGATCATATTTACAGTCAGGCATATTGCCAGCACTGAATTTTCATACATACTAAGTTATGTTCACACTGGCACTACAGAAAAGTGAGGGTTAAAAAAGGAGTTTAAAGTGTCTGCAAAAAGTAAGAAGTTAAAAAAAAAAAAAGGAAAGAAAATATCTAACAACTCTGTAACAGAAACTGAGAAGCTGAAAGCAATGTGTTGGCAAAAAAGAAATAATCTGATATAAGCCAACATATGGCAGAAATCAGTGAAACCTCTGCCAGATAGGAAAACATGTTTAAGCCACAGGTTATCAAATAAATGCAGATACAGCTAAATCAAACACCAGAGGAAAACAAGAGTGTGACCGAGGCAAAGAAAGTTTAGCCTATATACACAGAAAGATAAAAGCTATGAAACAAAATGAAATGAAATTAAATGATCGTCCTCTCACTCAGACTTGGATGTTCTGTGCCTTGAAGGTATATATCGAAAGCCCATACACTCAAGAATGGAACCACATGTAGCCACACAGAGATAATTTTATTTATTTATTTTGAGTTCACATATTAGAAAAGAGGGAAGGGGAATGGCAAAGTCAGGTCCCAGGTTGAAAGCTGCCTCTGGCAATTTTTGAAATATGGTATACATTAAAATAAAGAAAATTATGAATTTGAACCAAACATTAAAAAAGACCTTTGACAAAATATGAATGATTAATTTCCCTTCCTTATTGTTTCAGCTTCACCTCCCCACCCATCTCTACAGCAAACAAATTCATGTTATTTTTGTACTATGAAAAGGATATTGAGTCTTGTTTCTTGAGGAACAGAAAGTCAGCAAATTCTCTTCAGTCCTTTAAATATGAAGTGGCTTTGACTATCATTGCAGGAAAGGATAGTGGTCATTCAAATAGGCACCTCTCAGGCTACTTAGATTTCCTTTCTTCTGAAAAACACCCGCTATTCTAGGTGGAAGACAGAGAGCAATGAAAATCATAAAGTATTAATTGTGTACTCATGGCAGGAAACTGCACTTAGCAAGCTGGCTGTTCATTTTCTTCTGGTCTCAGCTTTCAGATGGGCCTGAGAAAATATGTTAACATGTTCCAGTCTTATTCTCCACAGAGATTTGCCTTATGCAGTGAGTTGTCTTCCTTTCTCGGACAAAATAATTTTGTAGAAGAGAACCTTCTTTACATGTCTCCTCCTATTGTGTCTTAACAGATGGGGCAAGAAGAATTCCAAACATTAATATGGAAAGACATAAGTGTATATGATCCATATTGTATTCAAGGCTCTCCTTTAATGCTCCTAGAAGTGTTACCCACTATGAAAGCAGGGAGTTTTGTTGTTAAAGTTTAGAAATGACTGCACCTAGAATCTAGTCTATTTGTACTACATTGTCCAAGATAATGGTTTTCCACTCTCAATAGATGCCACATCTCTGTCTCTCTGGCACTTTTCACTCTTCATTCAAACTGAAAAAAAACATAAAAGAATGCACATAACGCAAAAGTTTCTAAACATTAAAATGAGCTTATTTCTCACTGTGAAACTCAAACTATTTCTGTTCTCAAAATGACAAAAACGTAAAGCAAAGAAATTAAACCTGACAGAAATGCACATCTCTCAAGAAATACTAAGCTATATATCTCATTTCCAGATTTCATTGGGCTGCAGTTTTTCACAGGAATGAGTTGTAAAATGTAGGTTATCCCTACAGCTTTGGGGAAACATTTGATAGATAATCAAACTCTAGCAAACACACTCCTTCAAGCTGATGAGTGAACTAAAGTTTGCCCATTGGGGATATTTGATAAAGTGTGAATGAATACTACTGCATTGAGCCACCAACCCTCCAGAGGAAATGGGGTTTGAGCATCAGAGAAACAGAAAAGATATTAAGAGTGGTGGAGAATAGGCCTAGTCCCATAGGATGACTTTGATTTTAAAAGTGTGTGATTGTGAAAGTCACTATCGCCTTTAATTACTCAATTAATTAAAAACACAATCAAAAGTTATAAAGTGGCTGATCTTTTTCTAGGGGGAGTTTACTCAACAGGCAATTTCCCAATGTGCTCACAACCTACATGTGTTCAAACTCCATGTGTGCTTACTGTCCTTGCAAATACAACCAGACCATTTTGAAACCTATCACTTCCACAAGCTATTAGTATTGTTTTAAACAATTTTCTGCTTAGGGCCACATCATTAAGAATTTCCAGATCCAAATGTATAAATTTTACATGGATTACTATTGCCATATGTAGAGTTAAATTTCTGAGGGCTAACAATTCATTAAAATATACTGGAACTATGTATGAAATACCTGAAAGAATAGTTAAATGCCAAAAGCTCTATGTTTTTCAAGGGATTACCACTACACAGGAATCATCCTTCCCTGATAAAAAAAATAAGTAATTTCAAGCTCAATCTTCATATTTTGAAGACCAAGTGCCTTGATTTCTGAAATAAAAACACTAACCTGCATTATTAAAATCTGTGCTTGAAAGTTTTTGAGTATGTTAAATAATTTTAGTGATAATATGCACTTCAGTGGTGAAGAATATACTGAGACCATTACAACATTTTTGTGTCTAACTAGAAAAAATATATAATTTTCCATTAGAAATAACTTCATGACAATAGAATCTTCAGTTCCAAAACTGAATATGCAGAAAACATTCTTGTAAGTGTTTCAGGAAAAGGAATTATTTTTCTATCAAACTATATGATGTTTCTTGTTCAATATAAGACATTAATAAAATGGAAGATGCTCTTAATATATCACTGTTTTGCAAGAGACAGCATTATCATAACTATTGCATTTTCAAGCAAACTGCATATATCATCAGGCAGGATGACAGTCAGAACAAGACACTTATGTAAGCTGTAGATATCTGAAGCATGTTCTAACACCAAATTTTACTGTGGAAGCTACATCCTTCTGTTATCAAAATGTTACTTGTGTACATACACTTTTTGATAAATGACTTATAGTCATAGCCTAAAGTTTTTGAATATTTTCCAAATTATTATTAACCAGTACGAATTAATTTTCCCCAAAACTGTGGCTACAACTGAAACTATAAGAACAGGAAAAAAGTAATCTCTGAGTTTTCCAGTCCTTCTAAAGTAAAGTTTGTTCTTTTTCCCTAGATCTCATTTCACTCCTAGGTATCTATTAAACTTCTGAAGTAAACACTTTCTACTTTTACATCTATAAGTCCTAAACAGATTTAACCATCATCTCATCTCTTTGAACTCTAGTTCTTGACTGTCTTTTCAGCTTGAAAAATTTGTAACACACTTGCTCATGTTCAGGAATGTGGCCCAATAAATACAGTGGGGAGTTGTATCAATTAATACAGAGAAAGAGAATGGCCATCCTTATTTATAAAAACAGGTTTCTTTTCAATGGCAACTTCAGTTTAGAAATTGATTGGACAATTTTTCATTCATTTTTTCTCATATTTGCAAAAGTATTTCCCAATATGAGATAAAGGAGACAGACATGACATTAAGGATACAATCCGCAAATTATACTTAAATGAAAAAGAATTCTTAAGTTTGGGTCAAATTTGGATCAAATTTCATGCTCAAAGAAAAATTATAGATACCCAGGAAATGTTACATGAAACACTTCAGTCAGTTTTGAAGCAGTTTATCCTATTTTTGATTGAGAAAATTATATAAATATTAAGTATTTATGAATATATGACAAGTATTATGTATTTGAAAATTCGTTTTTTGTGTTGACTGCTTGTTCTTGTACAATTCAGCCAGATGGATAAAAGTTTACAAGTCTCTTTCTTCCCAATTTTTGTGGTTTAATAGCATTCTTTCTGTAGTTATATCTCATGACTTATTGAGAGATTGTATAGTAATTGTGAAAAACTAGACAAAGATTCATGGTGATAAGAAGTTTGTGGAGAAAAGTTATCAAGGTACCAACAGAGGAATTCACAATACCCTAAAAGGAGACAAGTACACCTGTCCTTACAGGCACAGAGGTTTGCTATCTGATCTTCCACAGTGGTGGCACCTTTTACCTATTATCTTCACTTGTTCTGCCCTTTGCTCTTCTCTTTTACTTCTTACCATTTTGTTTCTTCTTAAAATAAAATTTATTTGATTCTCTTCCTTTTAAAAAAAATAGAAATCCTTGACTTCACAAGTCCCTTTTGCTTAAATTTGACCTCTTTTGTAGAGCTTACCAGTGGTGTCGTCTAAGATAAATCTCCAAGGCAACACCTTATCACCTATTTCAGAACCACCTATAGTTCAGTGAGGAGTTTGTTTCTTTTTATAGAACGTGGAACTTCTTAAATTTGAGGGAAAAGTAATTCAGCCATGTTTCCCCATTGACTTCCCAGTTTCTCTTTTCCATAGGGCTAATCAGAATCCAAGTTTAGGAATAAAGAATGGAATGTTAAGAGCATGTTACAATATCTTTCAAGCATCTATGATTTATGCCAGAGTCTCTCACATATTTTTGACCAGTGACATTCACAGATAGGACACATCTATGGGTCTTCAAACAAATTGTAAGAGGATGGAAAAGGTAACAGGCCAATGCTCATGAAATACTCCCTAAGTCTGAAGTAAAATTCTGTGACCAGAATGTATTTGAAACACAGAGAAATGCTGGGGTATTCACTTAAATACAGTATGTAAAATAAATTGAAATTAAAATTCAAATAAATTAAACTTTATTTAGAGATGACTGACATAATAAGGAAAATTCATTTTGAATCATATTTATAACAAAGCTGTTTGCTCACAGCTAGCAAAGTCTATCTTATACATCAGCATTCTTAGAGATTAGATAACTGAACTTACAGTTATTAATATTTTTCTTGTATTCAGGTTTTCCGTTAACATGTTAAAATAAGAAAGGAAGAAAATATACATGAGCTTTCCTTTACTGGCACTCTAGTTAGCTGATTTTCTTAGCAAACTCTAAGTAGCTATCTAATAGCCAGAGTGAGTTTTCTAGCTTAACCACCCTCGTCTGGAAAACTAAACCAAATTTTCTTTCTCTTTGAAGCTGGTTTACCCAGTTTAGTGGGGGATAAAATATTGATACTTAAAATACATATTTTGTCAAGTAAGTACTTTGAAGTTTCTTCAAGCCAAATTGAATTACTTATGCCAAAAGATTTTTGAGTGGTTTAATGATTCCAGAAGTTCAGGAAACATTTTTCTTTTAATGCTGACTGCTATTATAGACTCTTCTGAAAACTGGGGCACCTCAAAGTTTTAAAGCGTGTATCTGAAATGGTGTAATCCTAAAATCCTGAGTTAACACAAACATAAATTGTTCCCAGGAAAGAATTACCAGCTTAAGCAAAAGAATTTCTTCCAAATGAACACAGAATGGAAAGCATTCAGACGCAATCCAGTGAATCAGAATTAAGGAAAAAATTTCTTCGTAAGCAAAGAGTGTGGATTTTTATCATTCAATTTCTTCTGCTGAAGAAGAAAGCATCGTTCAATTCCTTCTGCTGAAGGGTGTGATCCCTTCAAAGAAAGAAACAAACAAAGTGCTCTTTCAAGGCTGCAGTTAGTTTTATTCTGTATTGTATTATTTTAACTGCCTCTGCTAAGAAAGGTGAGGAGGCAGCTGTGTTTTGACCAGGATGCCAAGATAGATGGCTTTGACGCTTTCTGCAAAGGAAAATTATCTTGGTCTGGATTTTAGTGGCTCCTGTAAATAGATTGGGTCAAGGAGATCCAGACTGAGACTAACAGAGGTATCGCAAAAAAGGCAAAAGGAAATTAGTAGTAGACTAAGGTAAATTACTGGGTACCTAATAAATCTGAATCCTAAGATTCATCATATTTAAAAGGAGAAAGAGAAATTAAGGAAAAGGAGAGCACATGTGAGGTATATAAATCAAGAAGATTGCTGCTACTAAAACCAGTAGATTAACCTCAAGTTTCAAATATTGAAAAATTGGTAAGTATATTGAAAATGAAAGGAAGATTGTGCAAGACAAGAGGACACATAATGAAGGGTTTTACAGGCTCATCAGAGATATAAATCAGAAAAGACTGTAAGACCATTAAGGAGGCAAAAGACCTTTGTAAAAAAGAATGTGTGCAGTCCTTAGAAATAGCAAAGTATTTGTTTCAGTTTGAGCCAAAGAGAGAGAGTAACAGATATAAAGTAATGCAGCACCTACATGATCTGGTCCTATCCCTTCTGTACATTCTTCTTACATTCTTTGAGCACCAGGATAGTTACCGTGACTGTAGATAAATATCCAGTAATTGAAATCATGCTGTTGAAACTATACTTCTATTAGCCCCCAAGCTAATTACACTAAAAATTCATTTATGCATGTTGCATCACATTCTCTGGCATTATAGTTCTACCTATGGAAAACAACCTATGATTCCAGTGTACTGATTTTTACTTCAGCAGGTTTAAGCTCAGGTTCCAAAGGACCTTTGAATTTTAGGGAAGGGATCTTGTACACCTTACCTTGCAAAGGCAAAAGATACATTTGAAGTAAAATAATTTTCAGAGTGACGTAGGCTATAGCAAGTAATGAAATATAGTCTACAAGAATGACTCTAATGAGTAGAATATATTCATTTACATAATTAAATAAATTTTATAAACTCATCATCCTTACCTTTGGGATAATAAGCCAGATTGGTGAACTATTTCTACGTTTCATAAAGGATCTAGTAGTAGCTCACAATTCCTCCTTTTCAGAATGTAGACTAGAGAAGAAATCAGTGAATATTTGAAATGAACCACAATGGCTGGCCCAGTACAAAGGAAAACATTTTTTTACAACATATATTTTGACAGCAAGAATTTTCTTTAAAACCAAAGTTTTGGCTTATGCAAAATGTACTAGCATGTGCAGAAGTACTATTTCCAGCAGAAATAAACAATCTGAATATTAAATTGGAGTCAGAAGATAAGTTAATTTCAGGGGACTTGGTCTTTTAAGGTGAATTTTTTCTTTTTAAATTAAATGAAATTTAATTTTTAAAGGCCCTTCCATCACTTTAAGTAGTTTTACTGTAGAGTACTGTGTTCTAGCTGAGAATCTAGCACACAAATCACAATAATAAACAAATAGAGTTTAAAAAAGTAAGAAATTGCTTTAAGATCTTCATTGAATCACAGTGGGAAGAACATGATCCAAAAAACAATATGAAAATAGAAGTTGCTAATATATGGCCATTTTTAAAATAAAACCCATCAAAAATAAAATACTGAGACGGAATTAAAATTTCTCCAGCCTGGTGAACACACAATGACTATCTGGCAAAAACATTGGGACTCATTGTTTTATTTAGAGGTCAAGTCCTGATGCATATGGTCAGATCCCAGCATGTAGGCTTAGTAAACAACTTTACTTTATTTGACCACTGTTTTGTCTCTTGTCTTACAATAGAATGCTGTATGAAAGAATGGTAAAAGTTTTGGTGGTTTTAGCCATATCCATATAATATATACAGTTTGCAAGTGTACAAGGAAAGTATGGGTATTGTCTTAGTTGTGTTGGGTGTAGTATTCTCGTGTAATAGAACAGGTATCAGGAAGTGGGTTAAAAAACTTAAACACTTAAACTGAAATGCTGCTAGCATCATGAAGCACTTGTACCGCTCTCTGTGGCTGATAATGACTACCAGAAGTTATAGAAATGCACCTTGTGGGCAAACTAATAATTCACAACTGTTCCTTTATGTTTCATTAAACTGGACTGTCTGGACTGTTGAATATATTTTACACAGAAAAAATGAGTAAAATTGGGGATCTAAAGTAAGTAATATCTCAACACTGTACTCACAAAATAATATAGTTGTTGCCCAGATATATATGATTTTTCTCTGTAGTTCACCATGCAGCAACCAACTAGACTGTAAAACAATTCTTTCATTAATGCTGGCCGGGAGACAGGCTTACCTCATTAGTTCAGGTTTGTTAACCTATTTGTCATAGTACTTCAACACTCAAACTGGATTCCTGCCCTCATTCTGTTTCTCACATTTCCATTCCCAAGGTACAGATATTCTACGTTTTTACATTCATATTGCTGGTATAGGAAAGTAGTGTCATCACTTCAGTATGCTACAATCTGTTGTGGAATACAATGTGATAATTAGGAACAGCGAGTAAGAAAATTATTAGCTCCTTGTTAATCATTTTATAGAGTCAAGTTAACCCAGTTTATGGTTTCTCTCCAGAGACATTGAGATTTCATAAACATACACAACCAGTCTTATGCTGGGAATCAGAAACTGAAACAGTGACAAGAAGCCTTAATTTGAAGTAACCCCAGAGAAAATTGCAGAATCTTGATCAGTGTGGCAGTGTGTCACCTGCTTCATTATGTCTTTGCAATGCTATGTTTACATCTTTTAGAAGAATAAACTGCAAAGAAACTTTACATTTTAGGAGAGTGCTGTACTGTGAGTGGCAGAGACAGGGACCCAGACCGGCAAGGAATCTGAATTGTTTATTCAAAAGAAATAAGCTGGTTTTATCCACTTCTTCAAGGCACAGTATTTCCATATATCATCATTCTTACTACATGACCTATCCCGTGTTGCCACATCACCAACACATTTTCTAAGTGTCCTTCTATGGGGTGATCAGCTGCTGTTCACCTGTCTGTCAGTTCCTGGCAGGGTCCTCTCTGTAGGGGTCTGCAGTGTGACACCTCCTCCCTGCAGGGTTTGGTGGAGACAAGCTTCTCTGTGGCTGCTGTGTGCTGCTTTGTGCTGCCATGTGCTTCTCTGTGCCACCATGTGCTCCTCTGTGCCACNTGATCAGCTGCTGTTCACCTGTCTGTCAGTTCCTGGCAGGGTCCTCTCTGTAGGGGTCTGCAGTGTGACACCTCCTCCCTGCAGGGTTTGGTGGAGACAAGCTTCTCTGTGGCTGCTGTGTGCTGCTTTGTGCTGCCATGTGCTTCTCTGTGCCTCCATGTGCTCCTCTGTGCCACCATGTGCTCCTCTGTGCCACCATGTGCTCCTCTGTGCCGCCATGTGCTTCTTGTGCTGCCACGTGCCTCTGCAGGCTTGTCCCACAGCCTGAAATCCAACTCTGTCTTATCTCTCCCCACAATTTATTACTTTTAAAACATGTCTGTGTATCACATTTAGGAGACTATATATTCAGACTTATCTGTGTTCTTCCTGTTCTGAACTGTCTTTTCACACAATGGGCAGCAGTAGGCATCGTTTCTACTATCCGTAGTTACACACAAGTCTATTAATAGTTCATTTTTCTCCTGTATCACACTCACTATTTAGTTACAAACTTCAGGGCAGTATTCACAACAGGATGGTGTTTCCTGGAATTACTTGTGTGTCTTGCTTTTTGGTTTTGTTGTTTGTTTTTTTTTGGTTTTTTTTGGTTTTTTTTTTGTGCAAAAGAGTAGTAACCCATGACACTTTTAACAAGAAAATGCCTTTAGGGTGGAGGTGACTAACTACACTGTGAAGTCTGAGACTGTGCTGTCTTTAAAGAATTTAGCTGGAAAATTCTAAATTCCTGAGGTGAAACTCTCTGCCTGAGGGTGATGACAAGTATTGCTTTGCAAGGGTTAAATTGCACCAGGTAAAGCTGCAATTATTTGTAATGCTTTCTTCACACCAAATTTGAGAAGGCTTTCCAAGCACATATAATTTACAATTTGCTAGATTCTCAGTTATTATGTGATTGTCTTAACCTTTTTATTAGTTACAGGAGCTAAAGTAAGAGGGCTCAATTACCTAATATGATTACCATGTGAAAAGAATTAATTATTAATAGAATTAATTGTTAATACATTAATGCATAGTAAAGGATTCCATAGCATTGTGAAACGTTGAAGCTGATGGCATATGGGTCTACATAGGTGTTTACTGTGTTATTGTGTGAGATGGGATTGCCATGTATTCTTTGGTAATGTGAGCTGAAACAGACTTTGAGGGATTATTTGTGCTTCTGAAAAAAAAAAAATATTTTTTTTGCATATATTTCCAGCTGCCCAAGCATCACAACTCACTAATATCCAAAGATAAATATATCATATATATTATATTTATCAGAAATCAAATGCTTCCTGTTTAGAAATGTGTGTCAGACCAGGGAATGTGGTTCTAAGTAACTGTGGCAGTAAGACAAAATAGTGAGAACTTTAGAGGCTGAATGAGAACCTCAACCATTATCCATAAACATCAGATTAGGAGTATTGGAGGGATATCCTCTGATTTTGTAAGGATTAGACATATCTTTGCTTAGACTTTTTTACGGACCTACTGGCCTGAATTCCTCTGATAACTAAATCACTTCTGAATCTACTAGGCTTTGTTGCCTACAGTAACATTTCCCAAAAGTTTGTATAGAATTTATTAGTAGATTTTGCAAGTTCTCTAATTCCATATTTTGATAGAGATGGACTAGAATTTCTCTTCTGTTGAAAGCTTTCTACATTTTTCCCGCCTACTTTGGACCCAGCAGATGATTAAGGCTGGTGGATCACCTGATGACTTCTCATACACAAACTTTTTCCCTACCAATCTTCTGATTATACTTCCATTTTCTGTTGTTTCCTCTTTCAGATATCAACTGATTTAGTAAATACTGTTTTTGTGCTACTGTTTTGAAAGCAAAAATAATTCATTGCCTGCCTGGAACACTTCTGAGTCACAGTTTATTTGGCATGGAGGCAAAATGCATCTTTCAGTTTATCTCATATCAGCAACAGGCAATTGTTATATTCATATAAGTAGGAACATGGTTACGCAGCCTGTTTGGATTTTGGCCCAAATGAGGAAATTGTATTTTTTTTTTTTTTAATAAAACTCCAAGTGTCATCCATGTAAAAATCTGAATAAGAAGACAATAACTTTTAACATACCCCACTTAAAAAACTACAACAAAAACCCAACAAACAAACCCCAAAACCACAACAAACAAAAAACCCCAACAAAACCAACCAAATATTTTCCAGTTAATTACTTGTTTTGCAAAGCACAACTTACTGTTTTAAAAGGTGGTTTATAATCATTCACACCTTTCAGTTCAGTAAAATAAAGCAAAAATATATCTGCAAACAAATAATACAACACATTCATCCAGTGTTATTTCAGATTTGGCTTACAATTGGTATGTGATTTATCTACATTCTCAATGATTTTTACTCTGATGCCAGAATCTTATTTATCTTCCACTGTAATAATAGACTTAGTTTAATGAACTTTTTATGCTCATGTGTTTACTGTGGTGCTGATTTTTGATAGGCTCAAGAAATTCTTGGAGGATGGGATAATAGAGATAGCATTATGAAAATAGAAATAGACATAATAACTATGACCTTAAAATACCACAGAAAATAGTGAGATAGCAGATGCATATATAAAATTAAAATTATGCCTAAACCATGAAATTTATTTCTCAATTCTTCACTTCAACCCAATTACTTTTGACAATATAATTTTCTTGAGCAAAAATATTCATATTATGCCAATGAAAAAGTGAAATGGAATTGCTACAGTAGCGCAACAGCAATTCAACCTAGACAACAGTAAAGTAGAATCTATGAAAATATTTGTAGTAAAAAAGAAAATTAAGAAGAATTAACTACTTTAGCTTTTAAAGGATTTGTCATATATCTTGTTCAAAAACACGACTATATAGTCTGGATTCCTTTGGGTACCAGATAAAGGTCGTTCTTTTAACTGTTTTAATCCTGAACTGAATTTTTGACTTTATTAACTTGAGGGATATTAATTTCAAAGTTTTTAGACAGATTAAAGTTTCATTTCTTTTTCTATCTGACACAAGAAAAACTTTGCTCAGAATTTCAAGTTGCTGTATTTCTTTTCTTTTTACAGGTTTATTTTATACATCAATATGTAAGGAAAAATATACATATTTTTATCAAGAAATTATAGGAAAGAGCGGTTCTTTCAAATCTGGAGTTCGTACTTGAATGGTATGCTCTTCTTACAAATATTAGACCTCTGGGATGCATGAATAGTACATCTTGAGTTTTCATATTGTGATGACTTTGTTTAGTATCAAAAAAAGTATCCATTACCTGTTATCTGAGCATGTAGTACATGAGGTTTCTTATTGTTCCTACAGTAGCATAACTCATTTACTACACTAAAGTATTATGATACATTACAGTGGGCTATAAGTTCATAAATAATGAAAATAGTCGATCCTGTATGCTCTTTGTACAGTATGAGTAGCCTAAAGTGAGTAGATTTTTAACGTTTTACTCAAATGTCATTATTAGATTGGAGAAAATAGACAGTGCAGATGATTTTATACAGCAAGCTTAGAGCTCCCTATCTGTTTCAACTTATTTTTGTAATTCCAAAATCATTATGATGTGAACCTGTTGGGGCTAAACTAGGACAGATCCTTACTAAACGTAGGCATTTGATTTGTCTGCAGAAATCTAGAGCTCACATGTGTAAACCTTTGTGTTGCGGTGATTGAGTACACCCTGGGATTGGCCAGGGAGCCATGGGGCCCCAGGATGGTGGGGGTCTGCTGGTGGGCAGGTTCAGAGGTCTAAGACCACCCTCCTTTTACCCCTTTTAAGTCCATGTTCTAGATAGTTCTCTTTTCCTTGATACCCCACTGGTTCTTGGTCCCCCCTTCCACCCCTTGCCTTCCCCAGTGGTCTCTATCCTGTCACCCCATGTCCTTTCCACCCCCTGGCCCCCAGATGATAGGTTCCTGATGTTCTGCTCGGCCCTGGTGCCTCTCCAGAAGTCTCAGTGCTCTGTGTTCTTTGTCCCTGGATCCCTTTGAGCGGGGACCTCAATAAACCCCTCGGAACTCCATACAGAGGACCCCTCCCACCTCTTTGTCCCTGGCGATGCTGCAGGAGCTATCCAACTCCATGTGTGTGGGAGTGGCTGAGAGTACCCACCAACTCCGGTGTGCCAGAGTGTGTCTGAGTGTGTTTGCACGGCACCCTCCAAGCTGTTCTGAAGGTATGCTTTTGGGGCAGATATGACACTCTTTCCACCTGCCACCTCGCACCGCACCACCGTTGTACCTGCTGCTGCTGCTGCATTTACCTACATGCCACCAGTCTGTACATTCTGATGGTACTACAGAAAATCATGGAGAGGATGCTGCAAAATCATCGTCCATGCTGTCAAAGTGACTATGTATTTTTTTTATTGTGCTCCATTGCAGCTGGACCAGATACTGTTAACGGTTTTATTAGCCTGATAGAAACAGTGGTGTCTTGGCCACTTTGCTTTTATAATTTTGTAGGATGACTAATGATCATAATGTAAATATGATCAGTAAGTGAACTGACTTTATGAGTGTCAGAATAGAACAGAAACTAATGTAAGGCAATGTCTCAATTTCAGTAAATACTTCCTTAAACACACAGCCTCTTAATCTAGACTGTGAGAACACAGACTGTGATAGAATCCTAAAATACCATTACAACATTAAGGTATGAAGATCAGTAAGATGGAAACGAAATGTCAACAATGGTAGCAAGCACGTGAATAAAAATAATTTGAGCTTAAATGAGATGTTCCTTTAATTGTTTGATAGCTTATGTGTAGAATCACTATCAAATACAAACTGCAATTATGTTTGCATGTGTGAGTACAAAGTTCCATAATCTTGCTTCAGATATGCCAATAAGCCATTTCAGATACTGTAAGGATTTTCTCCAAAACTTGAATACTATACAAAGACACATACACTTTTCAAAATGATTCATACCTTTTTATGAAGAAGGAAAGTATCATGTTGATTACTTTGTCCTAGAAAAAAATTTAAATATTTCTATTAATGCTCCTTAACGCTACACACAACAGCATTTCTAATAATTCTCCTTAATGCTGCATTCTTACATACAACACAAAAAATCATGGTTTCAAGAGTGAAATCTTGAGAGGAAAACATAATTCTTGAATGGGAGGCAAAATCTTGTGTTATAAGATCCTAGAGTCTGAAGGTGAGTAGGGCCTCAAAATCCCCCCACATCATAAATTACCAATTACATACTGAGTAGGGCCTCAAAAAAAAAACCAAAAAAAATAAAACCAGCCCAGAATCATTGCCCAGTCACATACTACCTTAGAAATGGAGAGGTGATATACGTTAGGTTTCAGAGGCTTAATAGGATCTCTTTTCAGGAATACTAGTGTGAAGAGAGCGTATGTTAAAGCTTAGGTTGGAATCAATTCTTGAGCTTCTTGTGAATCTCTAGGGAATGTCGTCTTTTCAAGGTATAAACAAGAGTGGTTTTAGTTTCTAAAAGAATGCAGGAAGAATATTAATACCCTCGGTGTATAAATAAGGCTTAATTATTCATAGAACAGCTTTATTCATTTACTCTTAAAAAAGGTGATTAAAAAATCGGGAACTGAGAATGGACTTTCTTTGGTTTCTTCTCTAAGTTACAGCCCACAGGTTTTTTTCCAATTTGGCATTAAGAAGTCAGCATGCCTCATGGAATAAATGCAGAAAAAGGCATTTGGTAGGCTCCAGGCAATTTTAATTTAATTTCATTTCAATTAAATAAGGATGACATAAAAAATAAATGATGTCTGTCTATTGTAAAGTGGCTTCATGTCCAAAGACTAACATGAGTAGTGAGTTTGACATGTCAGGTTTTGTTGAGTGTCTGGCCTGAGATTCATTCTAGATGGTAAACAAAATATAGACAGCAAAATAATGTCAGGTGTCATCCTTATCACCAGATAACACGACTTGACAAAATTTACATAATTCCATCATTTTTTCTTTTAATTAGCCTTTATTATAGTTATTTAATTTAGTCACAGAACGACAGAATATGTGGAATTGGAAGGGAACCACAAAGATTATTGAGTCCATCTCCTGGCCCTGCACAGCACCGTCCCCTGAGAATTACACCATGTTCTTGCGAGAGTGGTTCAAAGGCTTCTTGAACTCTATCAGGCTGGTGCTATGACTACTGCCCTTGGGAGCTTGTTCCAGTGCCCAAAAACTCTGGGTAAAGACCCTTCTCCTGATATTTAAACTAACCTCCCCTGCCATTCCCTTGGATCCTGTCACTGGTCACCACAGAGAAGAGATCAGTGCCTTCCCGTCTTCTTCCCCTTATGAGGAAGTTGCAGACTGCTCAGTCTCTTCCTATCCAGGCTGAACAGACCAAATCTCCTCAGCGACTCCTCATACAGCTTCCCCTCAAAGCTCTTCCCCATCCTCATGGATGCTCTCTAATATCTTAATTTCTTTCTTACACTGTGATGCCCAAAACTGTATGCAGCACTTGAGATGAGGCTGCCCCAGCCAAGAGCAGACTGGGACAACCCCTTCCCTTGCTGGGCTGGTGATGCTGTGTGTGATGCATCCCACTACATGGTCAGCCCTCCTGGCTGCCAGGGCACTGCTGACTCATATCCAACTTGCCATCAGCCAGGATGCCAAAGTCCCTTTCCAGGGCACTGAACTCCATCCTTTCATTCCCCAGTCTGCCTATACATCCAGGGCTGCCCCATTCCAGGTGCAGAATCCAACACTTCCCTCTCCTTGAACTTCATATGGTTGGTGATTGCCCAGCCCTTTGGTTTGTTTTGATGTCTCTGCAGGATCTCCCTGCCCTCAAGGGAGCCAACAACTCTTCCCAGTTTTGTATAATCTGTGATTTTAGTATCCCTCCCAGTTCTGCATTGAAGTCATTTATGAAGACACTGAAGAGCAGAGGACTTAGTTTTATACACACCCATTGAAATACAAAGCATATAACGTGGTGTGTAGGATCTAAAACCATTGAAATGACTGTGAGACAAAAAGATTTCCTAAAATAAATGCAATGAATCCCAAAATTAGTTAAACAAGCAAGGTTCCGAGGAGTTGTACTAAAGGTGCTATATC
>VXAC01007179.1:0-11423 GCA_013399225.1 Rhipidura dahli
GACACAGAGCCTGGACACAGAGCTGGGACACACAGAGCGCCTGGACAGAGCCTGGACACAGAGACTGGACACAGAGCCTGGACACAGAGCCTGGACAGAGTGCCTGGACACAGTGCCTGGACACAGCACCTGAACCGTGTGCCCCACAGGAGGATGACCCCCCAAACACTGAGCCCTGAGCTAGAGAAACAAAACATTGTGCAAACAAAACACAGTTGAAATTTTGAACTCATCCTCAGTCCTTGCAGTGTTCATGTTGGGGCTGGAATTACCTTGCTTTTATGAAGGTGTAACTTAACAGCAATGTTGCTGGAGTCAGGCCCATTTAATCAACATTAAATCTGGCTTTTAAGCTGTTACAGATGACTCTCCTTTTCTGCAAAAACCAAACTTCACAGTGCCATCATCTATCCTGGGCAGCTATGGAAACACAGACACCTGAATCAGGAAGGGAGCACCAGGAAATTCCTTAGTAAAATCCCTGTGCTCTCCAAGCAGGCCTGAATAAATAAATGGCCACATTTGCAGGGGCTGCAGCTGCCAGACCTTCGCTGGCAGTCTCACTGCAAGAAAGCAACAACAAATACACGCAGGAGCAGATTAGTTCTCCAAAGCCTCTATTTCCAGCCCTGGAAACACTTCCTGGAGCACACGGCATTGCCACCCTTGGCTCTGCCAGCAGACTTCTCCTCTCACTACGAGCACAGTTCTCACAGCGTCACCAGTGTCAGCATTTAAGATGATTTTCTGCTTGCATGCAACGACTGAAGCACAGAACAGCAAGCCCAGAACAGAGCTTTGGGTCACAAACCCAGAAAGGATTAAATCTGCAGCAAAGTGCAGGGCTGCCCAGTGGGTTCGGGTGGGCCCTGGAGCAGGTCAAACCCTGCAGGTTTCCTAGGGAAGGGAATCCTGGAGCTGGAGGGATCTCTCTGTGTCATTCCGAGGATCCCAGCTCAATAACAGAGAGACGGATAATAGCATTTGAACACTATCTGCTTCAATTCAATTGTATTGATTTATTGCCTGTCCAATGAAGCCATCAAGTGTACAAAATGGTTAATCTTATTTTTTTTCCTGCTGTCTGTTCAGAGGAGTGAAGTTGTAAACACTGATCCATGCAAGGAGGGTGGCAGGGGAGATACATTGAACTTTTTTTCAAGGCAAATGCTGATTTGTGTCTGTGCAAAGCGAATCCAATTTTAGCACAGGGCAAAGGAAGGACACAGGCCCTTCCCACTCAAGGCTCCCAGTGAAAAGCTGCTCCACCTGACTGTTTTGGACTTGCTGACCCACTTCCCTGGCATCACCACACTGCCTTGACCTCTGGGAGGTGGCAGGAGCCCCAACATCACCAGCCTGGGTAGAGTGACCCCAAACCCTCCTGGAGGCTGTGGGGCTGCCTCCCTCCTCTTGATACACAGTGACCTGCAGGATTTCCCTAATTCACAGCTTTCCCCAGCCCAGGGAGGGAAAAAATAGTCCAGCCCACCAGAGCAGAGCTAAGTCAGGCAGGACACTGCTGCTGTTTGAAACACACCACTGCAAAACAGAGAGTGACATGTATGGCACAGCTCCTGCTCCAGTGCTGGGTGCCCAGGAGAAAAGGAAAATGAGTTATTTCTTTAAAAGTATTTTCTTTCAAAGTGTACATTTGCAATTAAAGGCTGAGTATACTCTATATTTTATTAATGATGTGGGACAGCGAGGCATTTTAAAGCTCTTCTGTTTTGATGATTTTTTTGGAGGAGGAGGGGAAGGAATTGAAATGGAAAACTTAACACTTATGATTTCAAAATTTGGCTTATATTTTAGGTTCTGCTAACATGCAATTACAGGCACTTAGAAAGAATTCCCTTTTTTATACTATGCCCTAGAGCATAAAATTAAGAGGCCAATTCAGGCTTTGTGCTGCTTTCAGAGGCAGTTTGCTGCAGCATAGATCAACATGGAGACTGACTGTCGCCTTTCTATTGAATTAGGTCTATCTTTTTGACAAGTATGGCAGCAGTATCATCACTTTAATCACCAACAATCCGTTGTGTCTCTTTATGCTAATAAATAAAACATTCTGTGCTAAATATTTCCCAGTAAGCACTTGAAGACCTGCAATCACCACTCCTCCTATATGTTCCCAAGTAAAATAATATAATGGTAATAAAATCAAATGATGTCTAGGAGTTTTATAGACAACTAATAGCAGTTATTGCAAAGTGCACATCAGATACCAATTGAAGGTTACATTTCTCTTTAATATAATATAGCATGCATATTTCACTAACTGTCTCTGTATATCAAATGAATTAAGCAGTAGGATGGCATCAGTCAAAAATGGAGTTCCTTAGGAGACGTCTTTAGGCAGAAGAGCTTTACTGGAGCTATGTGTTAACAGTGGGAGCACTGGCTGCAAAATATGGGAAAATCATCCCAGCTTACTGAGGAGTTGCCAGAGAAACCTCCTGACACTTCCAGCCAGCCCTGTCTGTGCACTGGGGCTTTGCTCCAGGGATTGGTATTTGCAAGGGTGTCACAAATCATTGTGGAAATGGCTGGGAGGGACCCCCAGCCCATCACCCGCCGCTCTGTTCTGGAAGAGCACCCTGGTCTCAGACCAAGGCCTGGAACAAAGTGGCAAAGCAGAGGTGTAGGTTTTACAATAAACACTACCAGATCAAGGATGAGCACACAAAGGCACCCAAGCTCCTGCCACGTGTTTCCCAGGGGAGCTCTGGCAGCAGCTCGGGCAGGGCTCAGGGATGGGCTCCTGCAGCACAGGGTGCACCATGGGGACACTGTCTGCACTGTCCCGTGGCAGGACTTCCCTTGCTCCCACCATCCAGGGGCCCCCGGACAGCCCAGATCCTCCTCCCCCTCGCTGCGTGGCCATCCCAGGGGTGTTGAAGCCCTGCAGCCCCTTTGCTGCTGGAGTGACTCCCACACCAGCACTGGGACCGCAGCACAGGGTGGGAGCCCCAGCGCAGCTCCAAGAGCACACCTTGTCCTCAATATCCCTGATTTCCCTGGCTTCATTCCTGTGCTTCACTCTGGAGTCTGGGAGCCTTGGAGTCACCCTAAAGAAACCCTTCCTAAACTTCAGATCTGCTTGTTGAGAGATTTTTCCCATCCCCGTTACTAATATCCCTAATACATTCAGGGGGCCCCGCCTCAGTCAACATGAATTGTAAACCATTTCTCCAATCCCCTTAACAATACCCTTCCCCAAACCTTTTTTCTATCTTAATTAGATATTCTATCCCTTCGGTTTAAAATAGTATTTAATTTCACTTAATGATTTCAACAAAAAATATTAGGATTCCCCAAACAGACATGTTCCCTCTGAATTCTCTCATTCTTTTTTCCAAGGGCTTCAGTTTCATCTTTTTGTTGCTTTGTCAAAACACAACTAATTGACTGTCCTGAAAGTACAATTTTGGTAATTTCTCTCAATGAAGCATCGCTGCCTCCTCTATTAACACAGCCTAATTGGACTTTGAATCCCCAGCCAGCGACTTCACCCATGCTACAGGCCCGGATCACTGCAAGAGTAAATATCAGCATCACAGTTAAATGTAGGTTGGCTCACATTCCCCAAAAATTGGCTTTCTGCTCCTCAGAGTCCAATCTGATGTAATATTACATTAACCATTTTTTTCTCGGGGAGCTGGCGGGCGGGAGGAGGAGCTGCAGCGCAGATCTGCGTTTCCTCTGCTCGCAGAGGAGCGTTTGCTCCCGGCGCCGGCGGGGAGGGAGCGCTGGGGCCCGGCGGGAGCCTCTGCTGCCTCATTTCCACCTTCTTTTCCAGCAGCTTCAGCTGCAGAGAGCGCACCAGGCAAGGAGGCAGCAGTGCTGATCCCCACAGGTCCCACAGCTCCAGAGGGGTACCCGCCACCCCCTTCCATCACCTGGAGATGGACCCCAGGACAGCTCTGCTGTGGGCAGCAGAAACCATTTCGCTTTTTCACCCCTCCTTCTCCAGAATACAGGCTGCATGGCACGTGGCTTTCAACCATCGAGGACTTGGCACATACTGGGGGGCTGGGAAGGTTGACTGGCCATGCCACACTGCAGCAGCAGCAAACCACCCCCGGGGTTCATCTGCAGCCGCTCTAATTATCTCAGAGCATCTGCCATTAAAATGCAAGATTAGGCCAGCTACAAGTAGGAAACAGAAACAGAACTCCTCATTGATGCCTGTAATAGGCACCAAAGGCGTATAACTCTGCATAATTGCTAATTGTTATTACTATTGCAGTTGATGCCAGAATTGCCCAGAGACGCCTCTTGCTCCTTGTGCCCCTGTGGGGTTTGGGAGGCGGCTGAATCCCACCACGACCAGTGGCACTTTCCCCAGCAGAGACCCCCGTGGCGAGGGTGCCAAAGCCACCCCCTGAGCCTGCAGAGCCCCGTCAGACACCCTCAGCAGCTGCAGCACTCCCGTGAGCTGCGAGTTGGAGTGCGAGTGGAAGCGGCGTGTGAGCATCCGCCGGCCCCGAGCGCACAAAGCGCTCCCGCCGCGCCACGCTCCGGCCCCCCGCTCCCGCTGAGAAATCCTCCGGCGCCTAATAAAGCCACTTGACCTCTTGCTACCCCCATTCTCCGATCTCCACAGAGGGTGTTAATGCTCCTGACACACGGGCAGTCAGGGGATGGGGGCGGGTTTGACAAGGGCTGCTCCAGCCCTGCTCACAGCTTTGCAACAGCGCAGCCTAGAAACACTATAAGGATCCCTGTTCTGTTGTGTACAGTACACAACGCTATCAGATGTTTCTTCCCCTTTGCCACCGCATTCCTGTGCCCAAAGCAGGGTGCAGCTATGACCTAACTTTGTATTTCTGAACTGGATTGCCATTGCTCACACTCAGACCACTGCACCACCCACGGTGCTCCAGGTGTGAAACCCTCATAAATCTGACCAAGAAGCCCCATTTCTGCTCTGTGCGTGCACAACCCACCTGTGAACGTACAGCTAAATGATCCCTTTGCTCCTCTGCAGTGACTCGCCAGCTGCTTCTCCTTGCCCAGTTCCCAGTGCCCACTGTGGAGGCCCAAAGCTCCAGGGTGTGGTTGGGAGCCTGGGCCAGGTTTCAGGTTTTTCCTGATCCCCAGGACCAGGCTGTGGAGCAGAGTGGGACCTCGCTTTCAAAGATGTTGTGATCAACTCTTTCCATATTGCAAGCAAGTGCTCCAGCAATGAATGTTTCTGGTAAACATGCCATAGATGGAGGCAGAAGCCCACAAAATAGAGATGCCGGAAACTTTTTGTCGTTGTGATTTAGTTTCTTATTAGAATATGCTACTGGGAAAGAAAAGACATTGCTGATAAGACTGACATTAGAGGCAGCCAGTAAAATTAAAACTCCAAGGAATGGCCTGGCCTTTTTTCTTGTCAGGCAGGAATACAGATTCCCTGCCGAACATTTAAAGATACTCATAAATGTTAGGGACAAAACTTTCAGATAAAGAAGGGAATGGCTTCTGCTGCCTTCAGTTTTGGCAAGCCAGTTTCAAATGTTTTAAAGGGACTGACTTCCATGTGAGCACTTCTCCTGCCCCAGAAGAGGACCCAGCCCCAAGAAGGCACCAGCACACCTGGGCTTGAGGCTGGAGCACCTCGTGTTTCTGCTTCCTTCCACAAGCCTTGCTCTAAATGATGCTAGAAAAAAAAACAGGCTCAGAGCCCCACAGTGAGCTTGGAGCTGCATCCAGAACTCAACAGCACATGTGCACAGGGGGTTGATAGATAAAACCAGTTCAAACCAGTCCCTCTTGACTTATGCAGGCTTGTGGAGCTGGAGCAGGAGGATTCTCAAGCTCTAAGCTCAGAGGTGCTGGGAGTTTTGCTCCTGGACAAATCTCCAGTAACTTCTTGGTGCTCAGATAAATGCTTTGCTCTATTCTCACTGGCCTCATTCTCTTTTTTCATTTTTACAGAGTACACCTTACCCAGAAAGCACATTTTTGCACAATGGTGAATGGGCCCTTCATCTCAGGGCACAGAGGATCAAGCTTTTAAATTCAGTTGTCTTGTCCCCAGTCCTGCTGCCAGCAGCATCCTCCAGCTTCCACTGGCCCGGCACAGGCAGCCCTGCTCCCCTGAGCACCTTGTCAGCATGGGGGACAGCTTGACAAGGAAATGGGGACCTCTGTGTGCACTGCTCACACATGGATCTAACTGAGCACCACTCCTTGCGCTTCCACATTTTAGGAATGTTTGTTTTGTTTATAAGAAGGTAATAATCTTACAACAATCTTGCAGCAAGCACTTAAAATAACATTACAGATAAGCACTTCTGGATGTGTTCAACCATAAGCACAAAGGAGGTGATGTGACTTAAACCCACCTCTGATTTTGCAGTCCCAGCCTGTGGCCACACACTGGGCTGTGAAGCAGCAGCAGCAGCAGCAGCAGCTAGCCAGGCTCGCAAGAGGGCTTTCCTAATAAATTCAGATTAATAGAGAACAAGTTCCTCCTCCCCACCCCTTTCACAGCCTCTAAAACCAGACGCTCAAGCCCTCTCTGGCACGTGGGTACCACCTGAGCCTTACACCAACATTACATGTCATTAACAAAACATAAACCAGCGGTCACATCTTAACGGGAAAAGTTAAATCTCTTTATGCAGTTAAATAAAGATACCTTGTCCAGTCATTAAGAAGTGATTAACTTATCTAAGAAATAACAGCACTAGGGATGTCAGACTGGCACACAAACACTAAAAAGAGCAGGGATCAGATATCATATTAGGCTAATTATAAAGAGGAGAAAAGAGGCAGAAGCATAAAATAGCCATGTGGACAGTATTTTGCTGGAGTATTTTTTTGCACAGAAAAGGCTAAACACATTCTGCAAAAAAAAAAAAAAAGAGTATTAAAACAATTTCTCTTCTGGGACTGAGTGATTGGGACAGCCACAAGTGTCTGGTCACTGTTCAGGGGAAAGGGAGGCGGGTTTCCATTTTTAACACTTGCATCCTCTTTAGAGCTTTTTTTCTTCCCTGCTAAAACCTAGTATTAATAACGATGGCAGATCCTACTTCCCTTGAGGTAATGCCAATTTTAATACTTTTTTTTTATATAACTATAGTGTTATTGAGGAACAAGTAGTAAGTGATAGATACTTTAATGTAATATGAGTCAATATGTATTTGTATGTGCTTTATGACTTAATCAATATTGCTACATTAGCAAGAATAAATATGGCATTTCCTTTTCTGGCCTTGGAAAGAGCAAGTAAGGAAAGTCACATTCTGAAGTTTAGGAATGAATAAGCTCTCCTCATTGCCCAGACAATTCAGTAAATCTCTTGACATTCATTTGTTCCCCAGAGCACACCAAGTACATCCCCAGGCTGGACAGGCAACACTGGAGACTCAACCTGGGACTCCAGTTCAGGTTTTTCACAGGGAATTTCTTAAGAGGAATTTAGAAAAAGGAAACAGGCCCCAGCAGAAGTGTAGATCCACTCCAGCATGCTGAGTGTCAAAATGCAGGGCTCGGCCCCCTGAGCAAGGAAGGGTTTTACTGCTGAGGAACAAGAGGAGTTCACCAAGGCCTTTCCAAGCTGTGCCTGGCCCAGCAGGATGGCAAAAGTAAATGACAGAGTGCTCAGCCATTCACTGCTCCAAAAGCAAAGGTTGTGACAGGGATAGGACATCCAATTTTATTACTGACACAAACTTTGCCATCAATCATTTGTTCTGGAGTACTGGTCTCGCCCAAGCAAGGAAGCCCAGCCCCACCAGCAAGACATTCATCTTGGACTCAATGATCCCAAAGGTCTTTCCCAGCCTAGTTAATTCTGTGATTCTGTGATCTTACACATTCTACATATCCATCTTCCAGTGGCAGGCCTTCAGCTGGAGCAGATCTGCTGGGATTGCTCGTGGCCAGCTCCCCTGTGCTCTGCTGCCCCTCAGGTCAGAGCCACGCTGCTGGCTTGTGCTGGTGACGTGTTACCTGTTCACTGTGGCTCTGCTCCTGCTGGACCCACGCAGGGATGAGATCCAGCATGTGCCATCTGAGTTTGATGAGATGCAGCCCAAGACTGGCTTCTGATACTTGCTTTGAGCATCCCCAAACTGTGCCAGAGGAGTCACACTCCTGTCAGTGTTGCTGCAAGACAAATCCAGGCAGCATTCAAGTAAACAATAAAGATCATAGCACTTGTTCCTGCCCCCAAACCCCCCAAATCCAAGCAAGCAATATCCATTTCTGCTATGAATCTTCATGTTTCCAACATCACATTTTGGGGCTTCGCCTTGAAGATGTAGGTGAAATGCTCAGCCAGGCACTTTCCAAGGGGTTTAAGGCAAGATCTTAATTTATCTCATCTGACTAAATACCCTCAGAGCAGGTTTCAGCAGTGACCAATGTCTCTCAAGGTCCCCCCACGCAGCTCCTTCCCCACCACACCACCCTTGAAATTACAGAAGGTCTCTCACTTGAAATTCTCATTCCAGCAAAGACTCGAGATGGATGCTGTGGTGCCTTCCCTCCCCAGCCCTCCCCGAGCAGCAGCAGCCAGCCCAGCTCTGCAAGGGCTTGTCCATCTCCAGGGCAGGGGCTGTCTGTGCTCCACACAAGCAGAGCTGCAAGGGACACCTGGGATATTTGTAACTTGAGTTGCTTTTTGGTGTGCTCCTCTTGAGGGAATAAGCTCTGGAAATTCAGGCACTGCTTACTGTATCTGCCTTTGGCTGGAGCCAAGCTGGTTCTGTCTGCATCCTCCACCGCTGGCCTTCTGAGCTACTTAAGACAAAAACTCTTTTCCTAGAACGGGGCTGAAGGTTGTGCCAGTGATGCTGAAGCTCTTCTGAACCTGCCTGGGGCTGGCTGGGGTTTGGGTCTCCCAGGCAGGAGCTGCCTGCCCCCAGCCCAGCGGCACCAGCTGAGTTAAATGCAGCCTCTTCCCCGGCACCGGGCGTCTCCTGCCCGGCTGTCACACAGGACAAGCCCCGCGGCTATCCCCTTGCCGTTCTGGATTTACTCTGGCTTCTGTGGGGTCAGAGCCTGACCTTACACATCACTGAGACAGGACTCACATAAGGACAGGAGAAGAAAAAAAATCTCCTCTATCCTCGATTTGGAGAGTTTGGCAGCATTTGCTTATTTTTAACAGATCACCGCCACCACATTTCAGCCCTTTTCCTGTTGTGATCGTTAGAACTTTTAACTGGACCATAAATCTTTTATTAACATTTAGTATTATACTAATTAAAACTGTTCCATGTATGTATTATTAATTTCTCCAGCACTTCTTGTGAGGGTGATGGTTTTAGCTGGCTTAGCAAAATTCGCCATAGTAAATAAGGAGAAACTCATTTCCAGGCAATTAGGCTTGCAGAAAAATAAGTTTCTTAATGAAGGGGACGATCATTACAAATTTTACCTAAATAAACAGGGTTTCTTAATGGTAACTCTTCAAGCTAAGTAAACAGATTGGTGTGGTAATGTCCTAAGCAATACTTAAATGTAACTGTTTAATAAATTGGTAAATTACTCATTTCATCTTAGAACAAAATGGTAATACTGTAGTAATAACCTAGTATATATTCTGTAAATATGAAGCATTATCACTTTAGCTCTGAAGAAATCACCACAGTGATATGTCAGCATTGATCTAAAACTGCAGCATTTTATCTCAAGTTTATTACCCATTTTTGAGAATCGCTGAGATTTTCAGAGCATAATGGCAATAAAAGAAGAATTTAAAAAGCGCTTAAATGTGCATAAGTTAATCAGAGGTATCCTCAGGGGGAAAAGGAAATTTGGTAAAACATGAATTATAAGCATCATTTAAACTTACTTTGGACACTAGAGATAATAAATGGCACCATAATTTAGAAATAGCTTTTAACATCAATGACTGTAAGAGGCACTTTACTGTTCATAAGAATTGCAAAGCAACGGTGCTGAGGCCAATTTTATTAGCCATTTTTTTCTTTATAAAAGCAATCCAACCATTTCCAAACTGAGCAGACAGGAACAAGAGTTACGTGTTAATATGCAAAATGCATTTGAGTTGGGGTTTTTTTTTTAAATAGCCAGCAATAAATTTACCAAAAGATACAGTCTGGAGACAATTGAATGATCATTGAAGAAGAATAAAGCCTGCTCAGTGTTTACATATTTGGGAAGAGCGGATAAGAGGAGGGAAAGGAGGGAAAGAGACTCGTTCATACATCCCTATTTACTGGGGAATGTCGCAGCACTTCCGAGCGCAGGGGAGCCGCCGTAAATCAGAGGAGGAGGCAGCGCCGGCGGATCAAGGCTGCTCCTCGCTGACTTCGCACAGCCGCCGGCGCACGCCGGGCTCGGGGCGGCCTCACAATGCCCCATTTACTGCCCCCCTCCCGGCGGCAAAGCCCCTCAGCGCGGCCTGCAGAGCCATCAATTACCAGCCCTCGCACCGATGAATTTTGGCGAGGCAGGACAAGGGCGCCTTCGAGCGAGGGCGGCTCGGGCGCTGCCGGGTCCCGCTGCGCCGCCGCCGCCGCTGCCGGGGAGCAGCGACCGGCCCAGGTATCGCCCCCCTGCCCCAGCCCGCTCCCCGCCCGCCCCGGGGACACCAACAGCCGGGCTGGCTTCACCCCGAGGCGCCGCGCCTGTGCTCATGGAACTGGCAAACAAACCCAACCCAAGAATTAAAATTTAATTTAATTGGTTTCAGACTCATCCCGAATCTCGAGAATCAGAGAGATGAATATTCTTGAGACTTTCCATGTCTGAAGCATCCGGGATCTTTGACACATGAAGTAGCCCTGCTTGCAAAACGGACTGTTAACGCTGGAACTCAGGAGAATGCAAATATCTATATTTTAATTATTTCACTCCTGTCCACTTTAGCATAATCAAGATCTAACTGCAGTTCTTATCCCACGTTGCCAAAAGGACTCCTTCATGCTCTCAGAGCTGCTGGGAGGAGTCTCAGCTCGCCAGTTTGTCCCCCACTAGTTTCTGTGTTGTGATGTGGTTACACATCATCCCAAGATAAAATAAGGTCACTTGTATAATTTCCTGGGGAAGCAAATTCAAGCCATCCTGGCAACTGATTGTCGCTAATTTTGTTGCTAATTTTCGATGCTGGGAAGATTAATACAGCCACTAAAAGAACCACAGCACAAAAACTGAAGCTGTTCAACAGAATTTGTGAGGATCAGGGTAACATCACACTTACTCCTGAGAGCATCCTCTGCTCCAGGACTTTGCCTTGGTTTCCAGCAAAGCACATTTCCAGCGGGAGAGATCCCTCTGGAAGTAAAGACAGAGGATGGGAGCAGTTTGTTAAGTTGAACAAACAGAAACCAGGAGGTGAAGTAAACCTGAGTATCCTGTAGGACTGAGCAGCATTGAGCAAACAAGTGTGCCACTGGTTCCAGGGGCTGGAAGCTAAAATTATACAAATCCAGGGAAAAAAAAAAAAA